>VZRF01013836.1:125912-145249 GCA_013396875.1 Vireo altiloquus | reverse complement strand
GGAACGGTGCAGGGAAAGGGGGACCGGCGAAGGAAGGGGAAGCAAAGAGGGCAGTGACAGGCGAGCGGTGCAGGAAGGGGAAGGCACGGTCCCCACGAGCCCCATTCCCGCAATCCCGGGGAATCCCGAGGGATCCCGGCCCCGCGCACACCGACTGGGCGTGGCCAACGCACAGGCCACGCCCCCACCGCGCATTCCCGTCGTGGCCGCGCCCCCTCCCCGCCGAGCTGTCACTCACGCTGTGGCCACGCCCACTGCGCCTCTAAGCCACGCCCCCGCTGTCCGGGCCCTGCGGCAGCCCGCCTTGGCCACGCCCCCTCGGCGCAGGCCACGCCCCCAGCTCCCTCCTCGCCTCCCCGTGGTGCCTCGCGCGGGGCGGGCACTGACGTGGCCGCATCGCGCCGCCATCTTGTGCTCCAGGGCGGATCGCGGCCGGGGCGAGCGGGCTCCGAGCGGGATCCTCCGAGCGTAGCCAGACCCACGGCCCGCGGTTCCCGACGACGCCGGTGGGTTTGCCGACACCTTCTTCTTCCTTCCTTTCGAGCCTTTTTTGCCCCCCCGTCCGCCGCGCCTCGCCCCCGCCCGCACCCCGCGGCCTTGGCGCTGAGAGGAGGCGGCGGCGGGCGCTGGGCGAACGGGGCCGGGCGGTTCTTTCCTTCTCTTTCCTTCTCATTCCTTTTAATTCCTTCTCACTCCGTCTCATCCCTACTCATTCCTTTCTCCCCACAGCACCGGAGGCGCCCGGGAGCGGCGCTGCCCCATCCGTGCCCCTCTCCATCTCTTTGGGGCGGGGGGGGGAGTTGGGCCTCTCCCTTCCCTGCTTGTGGGTGGGATGGGGTGGGAAGGGGTGGGATAGGCAGGGTTGGGAAAGGGGAATCGCTCCAGCTCGCCAGCAGCTGCACAAGGCCCCGCTCCGCTCCCTCTAGCGATGGGATTAGACGGGATGGGCTTGTTCTCCCTTCCCCAAACTCGCTCATTCCGGCCTCTGCCCCGCCCGTGGACGGCTCCGAGGAAGGAGAGGCATTTCCTCCTTCTCCTCTCCCCCCGAAAACCCTCGTCTGGTGGGGGAAATGAGGCTCGGATGAACCTCGTGGGGGCAGAGGTTGTTTCTCCGTAAGCCCTTGGCTGCTGAGTTGGTGTTTTTTTGCTGAGGAGTTGAGCTTTATCCTGGAGCAAACAACTCTTGTTTGCCATCCATCGGCTTGATTTTGGTGGTGTGGGAGATCAGCTTTCCTTGGCGGAGCAGCTCCCGGTGGGAGGATATTATATTCTGTCTGAAAATACTCCATCCTGTCTCCGTGAGCGGTGAACGTGATACTTCGGGGCTGATAAAAGCTCTGTGTGATGAAGCGATAGCCAGGCTCTGCCCCAGCAGAGCGAGACCAAAACTCTGCCGGCCCATAAAACTGCCCAAATGTTGTCGTGTTTGACATTGACCTTGTGGCTTTGCCGCTCTGCTTCTGCCAAAGCAAATTCCACAGGTTGATTAGAGTCGTGACCAGAGGTCTGGTGTTGAAATTGTAGCTTTGTCAATAACTAAAATTCCAGGTATTTATTTAATACTTTGAGCTTTGTCTTGCGAGGCTCGCGGCACTCGTTTGCAGGGTATTCCATTAACCTTATTTTCCAGGCAGAGAAACCGAGGCAAAGTGGATTTTTCCAAGGTCATTCAGCAATATCTTTATTGCTATTTTTGCTGCTGATTTGGAGCGCTTCTGGGGGAAAAAAAGGATGTGTGGCTGACCTGGAGGATTGCTATTTTACTTTTATCCATGGGGTTTATATTGGAATAAAATAGGAGTACAGTCTTACGGGTAAAGGATTTTCTAAAGGGAAAGTTTTTGGGGGTGGTTTGATGCCGCTGATTTTTCCCTGCTACAAACATGTCTGCAGTGCTGGAGGGCCCTGTTGGGCTGCTTTCCCTGTTGGAATAATTGCATTGGGTGAAAGGGTGAGGAAACTCACCTCGATTGAACCTCTTCAACTCAAACTCCACAGCTTTGCCAAGTTTGTTGGTGTTTCCCGTGGTGGAGCATCAGGAATGAAAATGGCTCAAGCAGAGCCATCCTCCCTTCAGAACAACTTTATATTTGTGATGTAAATCCTGTTAAAAGCCAAACACCTCAATGTAAATGATCCGAGGACTTCAGATTGGTTTCTCTTAACGTTTCCTAGATTGTGAAATAGTTGGAATGTGGAAGGGCCTGGCAGGAGCTGAGCTCGTGCACCGAGTTCCCTGTGAGTGTTAGTCATGCTGACCGAGTGGGGGGAGGACCAGTCACAGCTTTTCAAGGCAAACCAAGCGTGTGTGGGAGTAGGGGCTGGATTCTGCTCCTGGGAATTCACCAAACTCTGCTGTGCTCCAGCTGCTTTAAGCAGGAGCATTTATACAGATAATTATCAGCTAAGCCATTGATGACATGAATTGATGGAAGGAGGAAAAGCTCACAACCCAGGATTGCAGCTGAGTTGGCAGTGCTGAACTTTAAAGAACCACCTTTACACATCCCAGAGGCTTTTATTTCTAAAACGACCCTTTCTTTTTAAAGATGGGCTTTTAAGCAAGAATTTTTATGGATTTCAGCAGCCTTCCCAAGCATCCAGCTTGCTTTACAGTGGATAAATTTGGTGAACGTGAGCTAACTTTATCTGAAAAGGAATAATTCTTATTCTTTTTTTAGAAATCTCTTGGAAGTTCTGCTCCTGGAATGCTACAGAGCTTGTGTTAGAGCAGGCACCATCCTCAGCCATTCCCTTTCTTTAACTGATGAGTAAAGAAGTTCAGAATCAGCTTCCTACTACAGCAGCTGTTTTTTCTGTGTAATTCAGCATTTTTTCTTTCTGCTTGCGAGTATCTGATTTTATTCCTTATTTTTAACACAGGCAAACGTTGGAGAGGCTGTGGTGGAGCTTCTGCTGATGTTTCAGTTCTAATAAAATCCTCGTGTCTAACACAGCTCATGCTCACCCACTGCTCTGGTACCTCACAGCTCTGAGGCTCTGCCTTGACATTTCTCCCAAACCAAAAGCCAATTTCATTGCTGGATGGAGCTCTTGTGTGAGTTCTTGCCATTTCTACTAGGAGTGTAAATGTTGACTAAGTGCCCAGTTCCCAGGAATGAATAACAGGATATTTGGCTTAAAATTAAAGATTTTGAACTTGGGAACAATTCAGTCTCAAAACCGAAAAAACACCCCAATTGTGCACTGCTTATCTGAAGATAAATTCTTTGTACCCACCAGTTCTCACACCAGTGTACCCAGTGCTGAACTGGTGAGCAGGGAGCCACAGGTCATTCTTGGGTGTCACAACTGCATTGTTGGCACCACATTATTTCCTGAAGCTACAGGCAGGGAGGGCATGGATTCAGCTCCCTCTGTGCTTTTCACCTGTCACCCTTATCCTTTAAATAAGATATTTTTCAGACCAGGTCCATCTTTCTCCTGTGTGCTGGTTTGTGTACTCTCGAGTTATGGTAGTCTATAAATCTTTGAAATAGTTGGAGGTTTTGTTGTGAAACAGCAGCAGTTTGCTGTCTCTGCTTGAAGGTGAGAATAAGGGAATAATTCTGATTTGGGATTTGAGTATCAAGTCAAGCAACCCACTCCCTTTGATACTGGCTCTTTTTATTCTGGCCATTATTTCAGGAGTGAGTTGTTCTCATGTCTCAGAAACAGGAATGACTGCAAAGGAAATTTTCCCTCTTTTGTCCTTGTTTTGATCTTGTAAGTGGAATTATTTTCTGTTTTCTGCCACTCGAAGCCCAGTGCTCTCCAGAGAATGTTCTGGCATGTCCTGTCTGGGTAAGGTGTGTAGACAGCCAGGTCTTCAACCTCCTTGGGTTAAACAAAGGTGCTGGAGAAGGACATTTCCTTTCACCTGGCTTCTCACCTGTTCATGGCTTGTCCTCCCTCTGCCTTGGATGTGCACAATTCTTTTGGGCCCTTTTCAGCAGAGCCCTGCAAGCCTGTGGTGGCTAAATCCAACTGTTCCTATTTAGATGCAAGCACAGTTCTGTATCTTTAACTTTTATTTGAGTGCTTTGTCCTTTTCCCTCAAATAACCATGAGGTTCTGATTCTTCAGGGCACCTTTTCCATCATCTCCAGCTTGGCAGAAGCACCCCCAGTGCAAACTGGGGGGAAATAATTGCAGTGGTCAGTGTTGATCTCCACAATTAACACTCCTCTGGTTCTAATGGTTAAAATTATAAAGTAGTTAGGACTTAATATTAATGAAGAGCTCTGAGAAGATGTTGTTGCCGTGGCCTTTATGACAGTGGTGTTTGTGCAGGATAATGAATCACCTGGTGAACAAAGGACTCAGCCTCCGTGTTGGCTGCTCTTACAATTTACACGTAATCCATGCCTCCTGATACTGATATGGTCTAAAGTAACTCAAATGAAAATTATTTGAGCTAAATTTCAGCGTTAAGGCCCCAAAGTTAAAGGATTTGAGTTGATAAATTGTCATCATCTCTCAGGTTATCAGATGTGGAAGGCCAGTAAACAGTCTCTAAAAATAGTTGAATGTAACTGTACTGAAATAGTGTATTGGGCCACCCTGGCTATATATAAAGAGGTGTTTCCAAAATTTGCTGTAACAGAACACTTTAATCTGCAAAGAAATTATTTTGAGTTCAAGAGAGCACATCAGTACTGTTCCCTGCTGAGTGGGGGTGTGAAACACTGGGGCTGTAGATTAATCCTGAATTTTAGCAGTGTTCTATTCTTGTTGGATCTCTTCTCACATTCTCCTTTAAATCGCGCTTTATATTGTTAAGAACAGGCTGTCGGGTTTGATTTGCACTTTAAATTATTTGCCAGTTGTTCTTGCATGTTACACCAGTAACAGCTGTTGAAGTTGGATGGGTTTTTTAAAAAATGCTTTCTCACCTCTTATTTGCACATTGGTTCGGTGATCTGTTGTGTGGATATTTTGCTTCTCTCGATAATTTAATTTAAAACATTCTAGAATGCTGTAAATGAGAAAGAATGGTCTAGGCCAACTAGTGATAACTGGCTGAATTTCAAATCAGTGTTTCTGGTAAATAACAAATTGATCCATTTTTGTTCCCCTGTGACTGATAGAACTAATATGTTAATACCAGGTTAGGAATTATGGATTTAGGGGGTTTCTAATTGTTTTAGACATGGAGTTAATGCTTAGGTCAATGTCAAGTAGATTTTCCTTTAAATGGAGATGGAATTTTGGTAGTGAATCCATTGCCTTTGTAAACAGGCCAGTTTTACTTGCCAAGTTTTTTATTGCCAAGGTGCCCAAGCAAATGGAACAAGGTGCAGGAAGGTACCAGAAAGCAGCTTTTTGGTAAACCCGCAGCTGTTGGGGTTTTACTTGTTCTTTAATATTTTGTCTGATTGTAACTGTGTAGCGCAGTGTGTCATTGGTAGTGGCGCTGTGTTTATCTCTCCTTGAAATGGGCGTTTTTAAAACAAGATAGGAACATCCCAGGGAGATGGAACAGCTCCCAGAGACAGCAAATGCCCTCTGTACCTCTCTATCTCAGCCTGCTGTTCATGGGAGGGATGAAGGCTTGGACTTTCCTTGACTGAGGTTATCATAGAACCATAAAATCCTAGAATGGTTTGGGTTGGAAGGGGCCTTAAAGCTCATCTGGTTCCAACTCACTGCCATATTCATGGCTGATGGGATTTTCAGACTGCCAAAATGATGGGCTCAGCAAGTTTGGAGCATTATTTTTTCACTGTGAGAGCCTTATGTGATAAGTGTTGGTCCATAGAAGTGAAATAAATGTATTTCTGTACTGCAGTATAGTTTGAGTAAATAATGCATCCTCTGCCTTGGCTCCTGATTTTGTCTCTGGTATGTTTAAAGAAATGGTGTAAACCTAAATGAAACACAATTCCCGTCTCAGGGAAGGTTAATCTCTATGTAGTCAAAAAGAACTTTTCCAGAGGTATAAAACTGAGATTCTGTGAGAATTTCAAGGTGTATTATGGTCTCTTTAATGGCCTGTACACCCTTCTGGCCATACATCTGTAGGGCTTGTTAACCAACAGCTCACCCAAGGAGTTTGGAGGTCAAGCAGCAGATCGGACTTCTCATGATAAGCAGCCTGAATGAAATGACATTCAGATGCATTAATGTACGTTTAAATATAAAATGCTGCAGATGATTAAATGTTTAGTGATCTTTGGCCTTGAGATAGTCCTCAGAGCTCTTATTCTAACCACCTACAATTAATAAAAGCAGATTCTGCTTCTTCCTCTTGGGCCATATCACTTTAACAACCACTGGGCTGCTGCTATTGCAGACATTCATTCATTTTTAACTCCTCACTCTGAGCCTCTTTGCAAAAGGCTTCCTGTTCTCCTAATTGCTTATCTGAATGTATCACTTACTTGAAAACAGGCGCCTGAAAATACTTTTGTTTCATGAAACGAAACTGCAACTTGCCCATTGAAGTTCAGTGCTGCTATTTACCAATGGCACATTGTATCTTAGCCGGACCTGCCTGACGGGTTTGCAGTGCTGCTCAGGTGGAATGCAGCGTGTTAAAGTGCTTTAGGGCTTCCATGGGCAGGGACAAAAAGACGCTTCAGTGCTGGGGTGATCTAGGTTTGGTCAGTGGTGCTGAGCTACCATTTCCAGAAGCTGAAGTTGTGCTGAAGGAAAATACACACCGAGCGCTGCAAGAGTAATTTGTGCTGTTTATTCAAATCGTTCTCTTTCATACTCAAATCTTCCCACTTACCCTGATGGATCCCTCTTTTGAAGATGTGCTCATGCACTACAAGCAGCTCACAAGCCGTAGTCTTTTATGTTTTCAGGAATTTTATCCAGCTTGTGCTTCTGAAACGATCCGTGTAGCAATTACTGACAACGTTTGGGTGGAGGGAAGGAGGAAGTTAAACCTGAGTAAGGAATATAGGTGAGATGTTGGTGAGTCAGGATACACGTTGCAAAGGGTGACGATGCCTGGGAATAATGGCAGTTTTTCCTTAATATCCGAGGAAATTTAAGACTTTTCAAATTGTGCACGTTTTCATGGTGCAATAATGGGAATTAAAGCTCAGTCCTGGAGTGCAGAGGGAGCAGTCGCATGATCCCTCAGCTGAGCTGTATTAACAGAGGCAGCTTGGGCCCATGGGGCAGTTTGTATGGCAGTGCAGGGAGAGAGTGGAGTACAAACCCCATGGAGTGTGAGTTCCTTTCCTGTGGGAAGAGATGAATGTGAGTAACTTCTGGTCAGGGGATGTCCCACCCATGGAGAGGACAGAGACCCTACCCCAGCCTCATCCAACGACTCTGGTGGGAACCAAAACATTTTGTGGGAGTTCTGCAGATGGATTTCTCATGTTTTTTTTTCTTTTAGACAGCAAGGATTCAACAACTTTTTAGTCAACTTGTAAACATGCTTTTCTTGCAGGAGTGGGCTGTAAACTACACTGTGCTGCCTATAAAAATAAATGTGACTTTTTGTAATGCCACCTACCCTGAAGTATCAAATAAGTTACAGAATTGGTTTGGATAGGAGGGATGTGGAAGAGAACAAGAAGGAAATGGAAGCCAAGTGCTTAAATGGATCTTAACTTCTTATTCTTCGCAAAAAGTAAAAATAGGGAGGCTTGGTGGTATAAAAGCAGCTTCAGTGGTGAAGGGCAGGCTTGACCTGGAAATAGCTGCCAGGAAAACAAGGATCTAACGGGATTCACTGCTGTTACTGCCAAGTACAAGCAACTTGTTCAGCAGCCTGCAACTTCTCTGGTGTGTGGAAAGATGTGGTGGATGTAAATGACAGGATTTTGCTCTTTTGACTAATTACTGCAATCATTCCAAGCATCTGATAACCTATTCCGCTTTCAAACATGTGCAAACCAAAGAAAGGCACTCTCTGCAGGCTTCTAAGGTTCTCTTGCTGCAAAAGTTCTTGCAGTCACTTTATGTGAGCTCTGCTAAAAGGTCACAGTTCAGCTCTGGCTGCTGCTTTCCAGATGAAGCAGGAGATAGAGATGGCATGAACAGCCAGACAAAGGAAAGCTTTACAGCCTCCCTGCCCTCCAGCCTGATGGGAGCTGTGCTGTGGGCTGGGATAGGAGATTTCCTGCTGTGGAGAAATGGGGACTGCAGCAAAACTGTTTTCTCTGCTTCCTAATTAACCTTCCTGTTTATACAGCCTTCGTGTATTCCAGTGGGAGTGGAATATGCATGGTCATGCTGCAGAAATATGAAAGGAAATGGTGGAATAATAGAACTTTTAAACCTCCCCTTTGGTTTTAATCCACGGGCTGCCCAGTCAGGTTTGTAGAGGAGTTCAGTTTTAAAGCTTCAGCCATATAAAATAAATGAATCTTTGGCTCGAGTTGCTTCAGCAAGTTGATGTGGGATTGACGTCCTTCAGGAACTCTGTAGTGGACTCTGAACTTCCCTGTCTTTAGACACATGACTTGGTTAATGTTACAGAGTTTAACTTTTGGCTTAAAACTTGTATCCAGCAAAGCTTCCGGTAGGAGACAAAACTGCTCACACCTTTCCCAGTGCAGAGTGGGGAAAGCAGGGTTCAGACATCCCTTTTCAATCCAAATCTTGCTTTAATGTTCTGAAATTGATATTCTGTAAATTCTGTTTCTAGGCAGAGTTTTGCTTCAAGTACAGCTTTATCGTGAAATCCGGAATATTCCCAGGGATTAATCAAACTTCGTGTTATGCTTTAAATTTGATTTGGTGTGCAGGAAATTCATGCTTTGAATGTATTGGCTGTTTGTGCATCTCGTGTTTGAAACTTGGATTTTCAGTTGGGCTCTGTGTTCTTTTTGAGCTGACACCTGAGAGCTTCTAGACCCAGCATCAGTGAGGGTGTGAATTGTCCCTATCACCCTGTAATGTGTCTGTGAAGCTTCCAGGCTGCTTTTTCAAGCCTTGTATGAGCACAGCAATAGTTCTCATGGTGATTTCAATCCTGCTGTAAACTGGGCAGGACTAAGTTTGGAAAGGGGGGGAATTTGTGATGGGATGGGTCAAGTCTCAAGGGCACGGGGAGATGTCTGAGGCTGGAGAGCAGAGGCAGCTTCTGCGTTTCCTGAACCGGAAGCTCCTGGTGATGTTAATCACTTTAATCACCCGGGCAGGAGTGTTGGCTGTGAAGGAAGTGCTCATCTCTGAACGCTCTTTTAATGTGGCTGGTAATTCTCGATAGTTAAGTTTGATTAAATGTGGATCTGCTTCCTACAGAAGGTCTCCCTCCGCTGCTAATGAGAGTAACTGCTCTGTGTTTATGTGCTGCTCACAGACCATTTCCTCAGGGATGGAGAGGAAGGAAACTGTTCTGAGTAGGAGAAAATCCAAGCTGGATTCTGTGTTTCCTTCCCAAAAGAAGGACCAGCTATTGCTGTGCCAAGCAAAAACTTATTATCTTCAGGTCAATTGGGGAAAGCTTCTTTACTGGTGACACTTTACTGCAGATAAATTATCCCATAACAACGGGGAGCAAAGTACCTGAAGTGGTCAGCTGTGTGAATTTTGCAAGCAAAAGTTGGAGAACAATTAATGCTAAAATCTGTGAAAGACTATCTGAAGCATTTCAAGCACTTAAAGCTGGGTCATGTCACGAGCACCGAGTTTTGGCACAACTGTTCATCTTTGTGTTGCTTCAGCGTGGGGAGAAATGTTCAGTGGTGGCTGGGCTGTCTGTAAATGATTCACATTATCTTACTTTGGGTTTTTTTGTGGTTTTTATGTCATGGTCAGAACAAAACTGTCGGTAACTCATGAGTGGTATTCTGATCTTTTTCATCCAGACTTCACTGGCCAGTGAGAACATATCTCAACCATGGGAAATATTTTTGCTAACCTCTTCAAAGGCCTTTTTGGCAAAAAAGAAATGCGTATTCTAATGGTTGGCCTGGATGCTGCAGGAAAGACAACTATTTTGTACAAACTTAAACTTGGTGAAATAGTAACTACTATTCCTACTATAGGTAAGATTTTTACATTTCTGTAACTGATGGCTTTGAGATTTGGGTCTCAGCAGTATCTGATCTCAGCTGATTTAAGTGACTTGTCTGTCAGAACAAACACTTGTTAAAGCCACAGTGTGAAGGTGGCACAGCCAAATGTTCTGCCATGGGAGGGGATTGTGACTCTTTTCTCACTCCACTCCCTCTCACCAGTCGCTTGTGGAATGAGCCTTTGTGGGCCACAGAAGGGCAGTTTGTCTCCCAGGCTGATGTGGCATCATGTCAATCATACTGAAGACCAGAGGGGTTTTTTTTTTTTCCCTCTTTTTCAATTTGAGGGTATTGAGAGACCTGATTTGCAGTTCTTAAAACCATTGGAGGTTGGAAGTTTTTTTTATTTGGGTTTATTTTTTAAATTTTTTATGCAACGTAGTTTGCTTTTTGTAGCTGCTCAGGTAGCAATTAGATCTGTTAATTGGTGTGATCGCAGTGGGGGTGATGGTGGGAGCAGGACAACCCACGTTTGTCTGCTTTAAATGCTTCAGCACAGGATTTTGCTTGTTTAATTCAAATTTTAAATTCACTTTTTTTAATGATGACAGTTTGATTGTGACTTGCGAAATACAACAGGCCAGTTATGTTTAAGTGAGATTTGTGCCACAATCTCTTGTTTTAGGTTTCAATGTGGAAACAGTAGAATACAAGAACATCAGCTTCACAGTGTGGGACGTGGGCGGTCAGGACAAGATCAGACCACTCTGGCGCCACTACTTCCAGAACACACAAGGTGAGTCCACACACCTAATTGCCACCTTTCCACAGTCTTAAGAGGGATTTTTTGACTGTCTTCACTATGTTAATTCTGCAAGTTTCTTGGAGGGGAGTGGAAATATTTATTATTATAAAAGGGTGTGTTTGTGTGCTGCTCTGGCTCTTCTCTTAAGCCACTGCAGGTTCAAAGAGAGATGGGAAGAATTCCAGAAACCAGTCTTCCTTGTCCTTCTGACTCAGAACGAGTTCAGGAGTTTGTTTTTCTTCTGTCAGCATCACAGCTCTGCCCTCACTTCAAAGCAGAGTCTTTACTGCAAGCTCTGCAGCCCCATGAACTGAGAGTTTGTCACTTGTGTCACTGCTGGGCCTTTTTAATGTGCCTATCTTTGAGTCCTGTCACAGCATTTCAGGAGCTGCTGCTCCCTGGAAAATACCAAGTGGTCATGTGGAGAGAGGACCTAAGTTCCAAAAACAAATGCCAACTAACACCAGTTTTCACCAACTTTCAGCAAGAACAGCCTTTATCTCAGTTTCTCTCAGATATGAGACTTAAAGTTTATGTTTATTCTTGTTTGCTTATTCCTAGGTCTGATTTTTGTGGTTGACAGCAATGACAGAGAACGTGTGAACGAGGCCAGAGAAGAGCTTATGAGAATGTTGGCAGAAGATGAGCTCAGAGATGCTGTTTTATTAGTGTTTGCTAACAAACAGGTATGCCCAAGAAAGGTGTCTGTCAGAACCCTTGAAAACTTCCAACATCCTTGTGAGTGCCAGATCTTGACCTTGATTTTCAAATGTATTTTCAGTGTAATGATAAATAAACTCAGAGTAAATGGCCATTCAGGTATGTTGAAGGCAGGAAACCATGGATTAAATTCTCATCTGGAAGGAGAGACTCTTGAATAGTCTTGGCTAAGAGACTTTCAGTTTTAGGGAAAAATATGGCCAGTTTGATTTTTATGGTTGATATGGCTCAATTGCAGCACCTGCCCAAACTTCCTCCTACAGAGGGGAAGGCTGGATTGCCAGAACCTCCCTGAATTCCTCATTTGGGAATTGAGGAATTTGGGAATCCTCATTTGAGGGTGCTGCTGGTGTTGCTGGAAACACTGAGGTGACTTTCAGTGTGCTTGTGTTGATCTGTGAGCTGAGCTCTTCCAGGCCTCAGAGTTCACTGAGAGTTCTGCCTTTTGTTGCTTGTAAAGGTCTTGGCAGCTTAAACCTAAATGTCAAAGGCCTGAAATGGGACTAGGAAATGTAAAGAGGGGATAACATCCTGCTCTGCTGATTGCAGAGGCTCAGTTGGGAAGGGTGAAGATGCCATAAATCATGTCCAGGAGCAGGAAAGGTGGGCTCTGAAGAAGCTGTGCTCAGCAGAGTGATAAAAGCTGATCTTAAACCATAACTGCAGTCACAGAAAAGATAGTCCTGGGTGGAAAGTGAACAAAACAGACTTGGAATTGTGAGCTTGGCTCAGCACTGGGGGAATGACTGGATCCAGGCATCAATGTTTCCCTGTGAAATATTCCATAATGTTGCTTTAGATTGGGTTGTTAAACCTTTGAGGCTTTTGTCAGTGTTGGAGAAATAGCTTGAATATCAAAATAATGCACTGGAGTTTTCTGAAAGAGAAGTTCTGAGAGCTCTTAACTGTCTTATAATGCCTTTAAAGCTGGTGATGGAAAGAGTAGGGAATGACTGTTGTTGCTTCCCTCAGGACCTGCCGAACGCCATGAATGCAGCAGAAATCACAGACAAACTTGGACTGCATTCTCTTCGTCACAGGAACTGGTACATCCAGGCAACCTGTGCCACTAGTGGAGACGGTCTCTATGAAGGACTGGACTGGTTGTCCAATCAGCTCCGAAACCAGAAATGAAACCATAAACCTTCCTTTTCCCTCTTTTTCCACCCCTCCCTCTTATTTCCTCTTATTCGCCCTTCGCTTTACTCTAATGTGGCAAACTGTGCTACTTTGTGGTATTGAGTGCCGGAAGCTGTTTTCATTTCTTTTTGTCACAGTATATATTGCATCATGCTGTAAATGTGGCAAATACAAGCCTGAAAACAGTTAGGTTTCTTATTTAATGTAAATAGTTTTTGTTTCCAATGAGGCAGTTTCTGGTACTCCTATGCAATATTACTCAGCTTTTTTATTGTAAAGAATCAAGTCACTGTTTAGTACCTGGAAGGGATTTAAGTGGGTTAATCATGTAAGGGTTGCCAGTGGTCCTTGTGCAGTAGAGCTGAATTCGATCTTGGTTGGGTTGTGAGATCTGTGAGATCCATTTTGGTGGTTGGTTTTTAACCTGAATTCTGTATTTTTTTAAATAGACAAGGAAAAGTAAAAACACTTAAACACACAAACGTTTGACATCGCTTCTGCTGCTCCAGCTCTAATGTGGTGACTCTTGATTCTTTTGAAAGGGTGAAGCAATGACTGACACCCAATTAGCTTCATCTGCTTAACGAACAGATCATAAGTAGTAGATCTCTGGCTCTTTCTGTAGCTCGTAGTCTGTGCTCATCTTCCTTCACAACCGTTCAAAGATTTGCTGGGCCTGGTTTAGATGAGCTTTGCAGACTCATGCTAAACATCTGACTTTTGGTTCAGGTGAGATTTCTCGTTTCCATTGAACTTGAATCATTTCCAGAAGTCGACATTTTTAGCCTGTCGTATTTGTCAAAAAGTGTTTTGTACTTTTCTTGTGCGTAAACCACTCCAGAAGGCAAAACCTTTCCACAGGAAGCACAGCCTGTCCTAGCCCTAAGCTCTATAGGCAGAAAGTACTGTACTTAACGTAAGAATTGCCATGAAAAACACCAAACATCTATGTATAGTGTCTAGGGAATAAACAAAAAGCATGAGAGTTTGGAGAGTCATTCCACTCTACAAGTATTCAATCCCATTTTGGAACAATCCCATATCTGTATATGTGTGAAAACCCTTGGCATCCCTCATACTGCAAGGTTCAGATTTGCCATCAGAAAAAAGAAAAAAAAGACCTCTTTACTTTTCTTTTGTATTTTGATAAACACTGAAGAAGCTGGAGCTGTTAAACTTTAACTTGAGGAACTATCAGAACTGGTTTATTTAGTGTTGTGGAAACCTTTATTGCTTTCAATACACAACTAGTAATCAACTGTTTTGTATACTTGTTTTCAGTTTTCATTTCGACAAACAAGCACTGTAATTAAAGCTATTAGAATAAAATCTCTTAACTATTTCATGTTTTTTATGCCTTGCTGTTCATTCGATCATCTTGGCAGAATCATAATTAAATACTTGTTGAATAAAAAGTTTCATGAAACTTGCACTGGTATCGTGTTGGTTTGTATCAGCTTTGCGCAGGGGATCCAAATCCAAGCAGCAACATCACAATTTGCATGAAAATTTGATGATATCTCCTGTATTTTCCAAGACATGCATCATTCTTGGTTGGAATCCTGCAGGTATAGTGGTGGGTGATGCTTGTTGGGTTTTGCTGGAGTCACTTTGTTGCCTCTGGGGCAGCAGAGCTTGAGCTTCTTGAGTAGCCCCATCACTTCCCACACAGATTGTTCCTTCTGCTGATCCCATTTAATTACAGGATCTGTGAATTAGCAGTTTCGTGGGGAAAAAATAGGAATTCCACCTTCCTAAATGCATTGTTTTGCATTTTTCCTTTCTGCAGTCCCCTCTGGATCTGGGACAGAGCTCCTCCTCCGGGTGATCCTCCTGCCTTCCCCGTCAGCTGCAGCTTCTCCTCCCCAGTGGTCACGCTCGGGCTGCCTGCCAGCTCCCTTCTGTTTTCCTGGCTGGAGGTGCAGCAGATTCCTCATTACACAGGCTGGAAAGCTGTAGGATAAGAGGTCTGTCCTGCAGGTTAGAGAGCAATTCCCTGTGGGGAAACCTGGGACTCAGGGTGGGTAACAGAGACCATGGCTGGGGCTGTAGTGAAGGGCAAATAGCACTGGGCAAGCTGGGATCACAAACCTCCTGCAAGTCAGATATTCACCTTGGAATCTGAAGCTCTGAATCAGGGTGTTTGAGTCCCTAATAGGGCAGGACAGCTCTTTATTCCTGTTCTGGGAGGGGATTGAGCTTGAAGGGCCAGCTGGGTTAGGATGCTGCTCCTCTGCATACAGAAATTGCTGTGGGAAACAGGGAATGTGGTGATGTTACCAGAGCTGTGGGAGCTGTGCTCTGCCCTCTGCTCTGGCTCCAGGCTCAGCCTGGAACTTTGGCCACACAGCAGCTGGGCAGGAGCCAGCTCAAGCCCAGGGCAAAGGATCCTGCCCAGTCCCCCAGAAATTGGTGCAGCAGCTGGACAGGGAGGTTTTGGGGTGAGCAGCCCTGGGACAGAGCTGGGCTCCTCCTTTATCCACCTCACCCTGGGTTTTGGCTTCCCATGTTTCTCAAAGTCATTTCCTCAGATCTTGGTTTTGAGTGTGGAACAGGAAGGAGGGAGAGCAGGAGAGGCCAAGCTGTGACATGGGGGGCAGGAAAAAGCTCGGGAGAGCTGAACTGAGCTGGGCCAGCAGTGCCACGGGGCAGATCAGCACCCTCCCTTTGCTGTGGAGCTGTGGCTGCAAATCATCCTGGCAGAGCCCAGCCCTGCCACAGCATCCATCCCATCCTCCTGGGAGGTGAAGATGGGAAGTGGGAGCCCATGGAGGGAGCAGAACACTGGGATTTGTGCTGATTTTTGTCTGCTTGCTGTGGTTTTCACTCTCCATGGTTCCCTTTTCAACGTGTTGCTCCCAGTGCCCAATTCCCATTAGGCACAGCCCTGCTCTGGGATGCTCCCAGCAGGCTCCAGCCACAGTTTGGATCCCAAAATCTCTTAAGAGGTGACTCTGAGCTCAGCCTGGTGAGCACCAGCAGGGTCAGAGCCCCTGACCAGGGAGTGCACGGGCTTGGGGCCACCCCAGCTGTGCCATGGGGATCCCTGGGATGGATCTGGATCTGCAGCTGTTCAGACCACGAGGAACAGCCCTTGTGCCAAGAGATTGTCAACCCCAAAAATCGTGTTGGGCTGGGGATCACCGAAGGCTGTGACAGCTCCGCAGCATCTCCCAGTGCTGGGGCTGAGCACACTGGGACAGAAGGGCTTTGTCAGCTCCTCAGCGTGGTCCCACTGGGCTTTTGTCCACACAAACCCTCCCTCTCTTCAATTGCATCATTAATTACACAAATGAGGCCCTTGTGCTTGGCACAGCCATGCTGCAGCCAGAGCTGCTCCGGACACCCCCTTTCCATTTGGATCAATATTTCTATTTATTGATGTAAAATTCCCCTCCAGAAGTATGCTAAGAACATAAATAATCATGTTCTGAGGGTTTAAATCCTGGATGGGAATGGAGTTTGCTGCTCCCTGGGGTGGGTGGATGTGGACAGGGCCAAAGCCTGTGGAAGACACCTGGTCCCATCCACTTTCTCCCCATAAATTGAGGAATTATTTAAGTGTCCAAGACAAGGTTGGACAGGGCTTGGAGCAACCTGGTCCAGGGGAAGATGTCCCACCCATGGCAGGGGGATTGGAACTAGATGAGCTTAAAGGTCCCATCCATGCAGCTGAAGAACTCAGGGAATTTTTAAAGAAAGAAAAATTCAGCCACTGTGCTGGCAAGCACTCAAGGGCAGGGAAAGAAGACAAAAATGATAGTAACAATAATAATAATCATCTCTTCCAAAGTCTCTATACATAAACACGAGGTATCCACAGCATTTTCAGCACCACTGCCAGAACCACCCCAGCACCAGCCCCCATCCCCCAGCATCCTCCGTGCTCAGTCCTGCCTGGATGGATCCTAGGGAGTGAGGAGCAGGGTGCCAGGGCCCTGCTGCCCCTGGGCGGGCAGGGAAGAGCTGCCAGCACCTCAACCTTAATGCCCTTTGCCAGCCTCTGCCCCAGCACCCAAGGAGCTGCAGCGTTTTTAATTTAATCACCTTAAAAAAATATAAACTCTTATGGAAGATCTCCCTGAAATAACCCCTTCAGTCCTCCGAGTCGGTGTCGTGGCGCTGCCGGAGCCCGCGGGCCGGCGGGGAGCGGGACCTGCTCCTCTTCCTGCCCTTGCGCCGCGGGGATGGGTGGTGGCCGCGGCCGTCCCTGCTCCGGCTGCGGCGGCGGGCGGGGCTCCGCCGGGCATCGCCGCTGCTCGCCGAGCACTCCGTGTCGTGCCGCCTCCGGCTGCCCTGCCGCGACGGCTCCGAGCGCTGCTGCGCTTTCCTGCGGTGGTGCCTGCGGGGAGACGGCGGGGAGTGAGAGCAGGGATCTTGGGGGTGAAGAAGGGGTTTTGGAAAGCCAGGAGATGCCAGGGGGACGTCCTGATGCCAGCCACGATCATGTGGCTCTCCTGAATGCTTCATCCCGTTTTCTACTCAGGGATGGTGCCCCAATCCCAACGCAGTTACCTCTTATCCCGATCTGGGGAAGAGTCAGAGGATGATGGGGCAGCATCCTCCTTGGAATGCTTGTCCTTGTCCTTCTTCTTCTCCTTCTTATGTTTCTTCTTTTTCTTGTTCTTTTTCTCCTTCTTTTTGTCCTTTTTGGATTTTTTGCTGCTCTCAGGTCTGCAGGGAAGAGATCAAGCAATGAGAATCCCTGCACTGTGCATCCCTCTGGCTCCAAAAACTCATCCCCATCCCTTTTTCCAGGCACATCCCACCACATCCCTCCTTTGCCAAGACAGAGCCCACAGAGGCTTTTGGGGATGATTCAGAGAGATGCAGTGCCAAACAGAGCCATGGAAACATTTTGTAAAATATTTCCCACAAGACCCAGGGCATTTCTGGTGGGTTGCCACCAAAGTGGGAAAAATCCTCACCGTTTCTCTTCCACCTTCTCCTCTTTTTCCTGCTTCTTCTTGGAGCCAGATGTCTCTGGGCTGCTGGAGACTTTCTGGTGCTAGGGTTGGAGAGAGGGGAAAATACAGAGTGAATCCATGAGCCTGTAGCTTGTAATTACAAGACAAATGGGTTTTCTCCCTTTAAAAATTAAACTTGGGAAAAAAATATTTAAATTACATTTGGGGAGAAATTAGAATACTCTTAAGAGCTGCTTCCAAATTAAAGCCCCACAAATGAACTCCGTGCCAACAGGACACAGGAAACTCCTGCAGGTCTCTGGGCTACAATACCCAGACTGGTTTTTAAATAAAATATCCCAAGTGTGGGGCATTGTTTTTTGCCTTTTTCCATCTATTTTTGAACCTTCCAAGGACAATGTGACTGGCACTGTACCGTGAAGACAGAGAGCCCCATCTTGGCTGCCTCCTTGTCCTCCTTGGAGAGCATCACCCTGCCAGCACTGCCACTGCAGAGAGGCCACACACAAAAAAAAAGGCATAAAACCACTAAAATCAAACAATCTAATAATAATTGTCCTGGAATTGCTGCAGGATCCTCACTTCTTCCTACCTGGAGCTGCCCAAACCCACCACTCGATCCACGTCCTTCTCGTCCCGCTCGGCGCCGTCCCTCTTGCACACCTCAGCCAGGTCCTGTGGGGAGTGGGGATAGTGTCCTGTGTGTGTCCCCAAAATCAGAGCCAAGGGTAGGGGACACCCCCAGGTGTCACTGGGAAGACAAGAGGTGCTCTCATTACCTCCTTGCTGAGGCCTGTGGGCTGCCTCTTCAAGTTCTTGTAGCCCCTAGGGAAACAAAAGCGGGTGATGTGTGTGGAGGCACTTTGCCACCCCCTCGTTTTTTGGGGTGTTTGTGGGTGTGGACTCACAGTGCTGCCATCATGGCCTCCTGCTCGGCCAGGCGGACAGCAGCCAGCTCTTCCTCCCGGGACAATGGAGGGGCTGTGTCCTTCTTGCCCTTGGCATACCAGGTCAGGTCCTTGCCCTTCTGCCACCGCCCCACCGGTGCCATCAGGGAGTTCCCTGTGAGGAACAACAACTCCCCCTCAACATCACCCCAAAACCTCCATCTGCACCCCAAAACCTCAGCAGAGGGGACAGGGAAGGTGGGACGGGGTGGGGTTTGAGCAGGATCAGCCCTTACCCAAGTAGTTCTCACGCTGTTTGTCAGTCTTGACATCCTCCCAGCTGAACTGGTCCTGGCCCCCCCGGACCCCGCCCCGGGAGGAGCCGAACATGGTGCTGCACCCCGCGGCAGATTCGGGGGGAATCGGGTGACCTGCAAAGGGATCACCCACTTCAGATCCTCCGTGCAGCTCTGAGTGAGCTCCTGAAGGTGTGGGGAAGCAAATCTGCCCCCCCAGGGGTCAGTGGAGCACCCAAAGGCCTTTGGGGGGGTGTTACAGGCTGGAGGTGGGAGGGGGTGCAGGGCTTGGGGAGGGAGGTTGTGGGTGAGGAGGGGGCTTAGGGCAGCCTCGAGGGGCTTCATGGCCTTGGGGGGTTCAGGGTCTGGGGGAGGTTCAGAGCCTCGAGAGGGGTTTAGGGCCAGCAGTGGGAGAGTCACGGGTTGGGGGTTTCAGGGTTTGAGAAGGGGTTGTAGAGTGAGGGAAGTTCACAGCCTGTGTGGGGAGAGTTCCGGAGCAGAATGGGAAGGTTCAGGGTCTGGGAGGAGGTTGCGGGGTTGATGGAGGGGTTTATGGCCAGCATGGGGGTTCCGGGTTACGAGGGGGAAGGTTCAGGTCTAGAAGAGGTTTCACAGCCCGGATGGGATGAGAG
>VZRF01013836.1:87793-114441 GCA_013396875.1 Vireo altiloquus | reverse complement strand
AAGCCTTTTTTGTGGAGCTCTGAGAGTAAAGCAAACAGCCAGAGGAGCAGGAAAAGCTCCCAAGCTTTTTCTGACTCCAACATCTTCCAATCCAAACTATTCTGGGATTCTATAAATTTGGGAGCAGAATGGATAATTGTGTTGTCTGTTACGTGCTGCTGTGGTAAAGTGTTGGATTACGAGCAGATAAATCTCATGGCAGCCCTGAGTTGGGTGGGTTCTAAAATAGCTCTGCCTTCAGCATCAGAGCTGCTGATCAATAAAACATGAGGTGGAATGTTAATTAGGAGTCGAGTATCTTACATAATTATTGGGAGAAAATTGTGGTTCTTTAGTAAAGGGCCTGCTGAGGAGGGAGATTAAATGTTTCTTGATGTATTTAATTGCTGGCATTAAAGAAATTTGCCTGCTTTTCAAGAAGGCTTGATGTTTCTTGAAGATCTGAGTGTGTGGTTTTAAGGAATTTTTGGAGATGGCAAAGTTTGCTTCTGAGTTTTTTCGTTCTTTACTGTGAGGGTGATGAGGCACAGGGTGCCCAGAGAAGCTGTGGCTGCCCCTGGATCCCTGGAAGTGTCCAAGGCCAGGTTGGATGGGGCTTGGATCACCCTGGGACAGTGGAAGGTGTCCCTGCCATGGCAGGAGTGGCACTGGATGTTCTTTAAGGTCCCTTCCAAGCCAAACCATTCCATGATTCCGTGATAAGTTTCCCAGACTGAACATGCTGCAGGCCCTGGCCTTGACAGGTTTGGCAAGAAGAGTCAACCTGAAAGCTGAAAGCTCTTCTCTCACATACCCAGCTCCAAGGAGAAATGGAGTTCAGCCTCCTTAATCCCTGGCTTCATCCTGTGTAGTCCAGAGGTTCCTTCTACCTCTCATGCCCTGCCTAATCCATCTGATGGCTGCTCCCTGATATCAACTGGGAGTTGATTTTGGTGCCTTTTTCCTTGGGCTGGATGCTAGAAGACAGCTCTCCTCAGCCAGTTTCCCTGAAATATGTAGGAATTTGGTACTTTACCACATTAAATGATGTACTTGGGTTTGTGTGGATCCCCTCTGTGTATCCACACTGCCTGTGGTGGTGGCCATGCAGTGTGGGAGACTGAAATAAACCCCAAAATCCTCATCAATAAAGACCAGTTTGCAAACTAAATAAATACAGACTCTCTCCAAGTCCCTGAGGATGTTCCTGATCAGGTGTGGGATAAAATGGAGAGTCCCTCATGCTTAGAAGGATAATTGAAGTTCTCATCAATCCTTTCTGCTCCCTAAATCTCATCAGTGAATAATAATAAATGATTAAAAAGCTTGAGGCAATTCCCCATGTTGGGGAAGAGGGATTGTCTTTACAGCATATAAAAGCCACCACTTGAAAAATTAAGTGGAGAATTAAGTGTATCCCAGATGGAGCATCCATGTCCATCCAGCAGAGCATGTGGAGTCAGTGGATTCTGGAGAAGGGAAGTTCTCAGTGGTTTTACTCTTTGGTGAAGGTTGTTTCTGTGTTTGTCACAGAATCCCAGGCTGGTTTGGGTTGGAAGGGACCTAAAAGATTGAGTTTGAACCCCCTGGCATGGGCAGGGAACTTTGGAAAGTGGAGCTCTGCCAAGGCAGGAGTTTACAGACATCCCACCCATCCTGTGGGATAGTCACCCATGATCCATTTCCACGCCTTCCAGCATGGCTTTGCCAACCTTTCTAGCTGGAGACAGCATCTCCCTGCCCCACTCAGAGCAGGGACACTTGGAGAAACTCCTTACCAAGAGCAGAGCTTTGTCCTCTTCTGCCACAGGGGAGCCCTGTGAGGTTCAGGAGCTCCCTGAGGGGGACACCCCAAACCCCCCCTGAGCTCTCTAACCCCTTCCCTGTGTGCTGTGTCCCCAGTAAAGGAGCTGTGCAGGCTGTGCAGGCCCAGAACCAGATCTGTGTCCTCGACATCGACATCCAGGGCGTGAAGAACATCAAGAAGACTGACCTGAACCCCATCTACATCTCGGTGCAGCCGCCGTCCATCGAGATCCTGGTGAGCGCCTGCCTTGCTTTGCCCGTAGCCCTTAGAGGTAATCAGCGTCTTCCCCCAGCCACCTCTGTGTTCTCAGGGCCCTGCACTAGGTGGGGAGGACATTCCCAAGCTTTTCTCTGCCCAGTCCAGCCCCTCAGCCTCTGGCTCTCAGGGATCAATCTTCCTGTGTTGTGTTTTTTGAGTCTTTAGTGGATGTTTTCCACACCTTGGTTGTGAACTCCATCGTGGCCAGTCTTTAAATGCATTCATTGTGCTCCATGCTGGGGAGAGAAGGATTTTGTGCTGAGATTTGCCTCCACAGTTAAAATTAAACCCAGGGAGGCTGGTTCTGTGCAGCACCATAAATTCTATGCCCCTCTGGTCTTACCCTATATAAGTGATTGCAGTGGGACTCTTGCAGAAGTGGAATTGCTGTCATGGTTCAGAGAGGGATGAGGACACATGAGGACAACTCCTGACTCTCCCCTCTTGCTCTCAGTACATCAGGCAGTCTCTGTTTCTCGTTGAGTTTGTGGAGGAGGAAGCCACCAGCACCAGATGCCAGAGCCCAGCAGAGAGATCTCATTTCCAGCAGTACCTGGAAAAATAAATAAATGAGAGGGAGGTAAAAGAAACCTGGGACCCTGAACTCTGGGTAGGAGATCTCAAGGCCAGTTTGGCCACTGGTTTGCACTGGGCTGTAAGTGAGGCCCCTCACCCTTTGCAGGGTGGTCACAGACAGCACCAGCCTGAGGGGTGGGGGGTGGTTTCTGCCTGCAGCTTTGAGAACACTCATTTCTTTAATGTCTTTGTCCTTGGGTTTAGGAGAAAAGACTACGGGACCGAAAGACTGAGACAGAAGAGAGTTTAGTGAAGCGTTTGACTGCAGCCCGCGTGGACCTGGAGCTCAGTAAGTCCTTGGAGTGGTGGGGAGAGGATGCCTGGGTGATTTGGGAGCTGGTTTTTGTGGGAACATCTCATTTGTGCTCTGCAGCAGTGCTGGCAGGGCTTGGCACGAGCCGAGTTGGATCAAACTGCATTTCCCACTGCAGTTCTTTAGGGGTGGTTGGCAGAGCAGCTCATTAGCAGCAGCTGAAATAATAATACTAAAAAATAATATTAAAATGCCACTGGGCTTTGTCCACTAGAGGGCTAGAGGGAAGAAACATTCTCCTCCAACTCTGTCCTCATCTCCTTCCCCAGGTAAAGAGCCTGGGCTGTTCGACCTGGTCATCATTAACGATGATTTAGAAAAGGCCTATTCCGAATTGAAGGAGGTGCTGCTGGAGGTGAGTCCTTGGGGATTTTTTCCACCTCATTCCTGAGCCAGGCAGGTGAGGAGCAGTTCTCAGGCAGCCACAAAAATGTCATCTCATCCCACACTTGGTCTGCTTTGAGCTGCTGAGGAACAGGTTGAGTACAAGTGATGATGGATCAGTGGCCTAAGAGTGGGAAATGAATCCAACACAATCCTGAGTTGGTGCAAAACAGACATTCATCCCTGGGTGGCAGAGAAGGGAATTCCTGTTTCTGGAGCTTCCAAGTCAAAGCTTGCCTTGTCCCTAAAGGTGAACTCAGAGTTGGATCCTGTGATGTGGAGCTGGTCTGAGTTGTTGGTTGCTCCTGGTCTCCTGAGCTGTGAAACCAAGAGCTGTTCCCAAAGAGTTGCAGATTCTCAGTCTCTTTCCTGATCTCCTTGCAGGAAATAAAGAAGACCGAAGAATCCAGGAAGTCCTGAGCTGACCCTGCTTGGGTGTTTTAATTTTGCACATCATTCCTGAAGCACGTTGCACCGTTTTATTCCAAAAGACATTCCCTTTAGGCTGCTCCTACTCCCAACTTCACCCTAGGATGTTTATATTAAAAGGAAAGAAAAGGAAACCTGGTCACACTTGTGTTTCTGTTCACTGCATGCTCAGCACTTGCTCCCACAGGTTTGTACCTCCAGATTCTTTGGGAGCTGCCAAAGGAACAAACAAAGCTTCCCTTTTGGAAGGCTGCAGAGGAGCTGTTTGGGCACCTGCAGCTCCAGCACGTGGCTTGGGATTTAGCTGCTGGATTTGTGGAGGCACATGTTGTGCCAGCTGATGCCACCCTCTTTTATCATCTGTCCACTGACTTTTCTTCTGGGAGAAAAAATTCTGTGAACTTCCCTGGTATTCCACCAGCAATCCTGGAATTCATGTGTTGTCCCACTTGAGTTTGGGTGCAGGTAGATTTTTTGATGCTTTTATACCTACAAGGTGGAGGAGAAAAGCTTTCCCTCCTAAGCTTTGCAGCCTTTTGGGCTGATGTGCTTTGAAGGCAGCAATAAATCCATTTTCCTAGGGGGAATCCATTGCATCCAGAAACTGTTGCTTGTACAGGTCTCTGTTCTGAGGCCTAGAGAGCTTTGCACTTCACTTCCCAAGTTTTCTTTAACATTGATGTTTTTGTGAAACTTCCAAGCCCTTTGGTCCTTCCAGCAGGTCATGTCCTGAGGGTCCTTGGAGGGGTTGGTTTCTCACACTGTGAAAACTGTGGAGACAAGCTGGGAGAGTTGGGAATGTTCCCCTGGAGAAGGGAAGGATCCAGGGAGAGCTCAGAGCTCCTTGCAAGGCCTGAAGGGGCTCCAGGAGAGCTGGAGAGGGACTGGGGACAAGGCATGGAGGGACAGGACACAGGGAATGGCTTCCCAGTGCCAGAGGGCAGGGATGGGTGGGATATTGGGAAGGAATTCCTGGCTGGGAGGATGGGGAGGGACTGGGATGGAATTCCCAGAGCAGCTGTGGCTGCCTCTGGATCCCTGGGAGTGTCCAAGGCCAGGGTGGATGGGGCTTGGAGCAGCCTGGGACAGTGGGAGGGGTCCCTGCCCGTGGCAGGGGGGGCACTGGATGATCTTTAAGGGCCCTTCCAGCCCAAATCACTCTGGGATTCCATTCTATGGACTAACCAGTCTGCCAGAGCTCCTAGCCTTACAGGTGATGACTTCCAGCTGTTTTCACCCCAAACCACACAGCCCAGGAGCAGCAGGGCCCTGCAGTGCCAGGCTGGGACATTTTCTCACCCAAACCACATCTTACCAGAGCAGGTTTGTTACCTACACACTCCATTTTCGGGTTTCAACCTCTTCACATCCCATCCCTCCAGTTTATCCAGCTGCTCTGCAGCTTGATCCTCTTGATCCAGATCATCTCCAAACCTCCATCCTCCACCTTATGGAGACAACAAGCAGAAACTCCCCTTGGGCCACTCTTTTAGTGTCTTGCATTCACAGCCATGATTTGATGATTATTTTGATCATTTACCTCCCTTGGACTGGTTTGATCCATCTATCCCAGATTTCCTAGAAAACATCCCTTCCTGTTGCTGTGGGTTTCCCATTGCTTGGTTCTGGAATTGGTTAAACAAGCAGGAAAATCCGGTGTGGATTCGTGGTGTGGATTCGTGGTGTGGATCGCTCTTCCTGCGCCATCAGGTGATGGGCTCTGATTATTTTTCCTTCTGGATGGTGGGATTTCGTTGGAACCGGGAAAGGTTTCGTTTGCAGTGGGGAAAGGTCCCCTCTAGATGGCAGGACCGGCAGCGGGAATGTGCCGGAGCGGCGGAGCGGGAGGTGCAGGACACGGCGCCCGCCTCAGTCCGGGGCTCTGCGGCCACCGCGTGGCACCTGCGGGGCCGGCAGCAGATGGAAGTGCCCGGCTGCTCCCTGCGGATCCCTCCTGCCTCGGCGCATCCCCGCGGGACAGGTGAGTGCCCTCGGCAACGGGAGAGATGCTCCAGCTGCGCGGCAGCGCTTGGAAAACGGGAGAAAGGAATCGTTTGGATCGCTTGTGTCCTCCTTCCCCGGAGAAGGGGAGGGAGAGGGGAGTCCGAAATATCCCATCCTGGTGGGGTGCCCTGCTTTAGCTGCTGTGTGTGATGGAGAACGCCTGGAATGCCGGGGGATCTTTAAGGGGATGGGATGGCGATGGGAAGTGGAGGAAGCAGGAGTGGCTGTCGGAGCCAGGCTGGTCCCCACGCGGGTGACACAGCCGTGGAGCTTCTCCAGGGGGTCATTTAGGGTGCTGTCAGCAGCGCCCCTCTCCAGGTTTGGTGTTTTGGAGGAACCGTGCCGTGCATCGAATCCCAAAGCTGGGTGGGTGAAGGCACTTGTTGAAGTGAGTTTAATTCCTGCACCCTCAAAAATGGGATGTCTGCTTTGTTAATTGCAGCCATAAATGCCTTTCTGGATCCCTTGGGGTATTGCATTCCCACATCCCTGGGGCAGGCAAGGACCGCTGAGCTGGCAGGTGTCAAAGGCTGGGTTCTCCACATCTGCAAACCTCTGCTCAGTGTGGGGCTGGGATTGAGGGATCAGCCTGGCAGAGTGAGGGTACAGGAGCCTCCTGGCCCAGGGGTTGTCTGGGATTAAAGATGCTCCTCCTGGAGGATCCTTTTTACCACCTAGGAGATCTTCCAGGCAGGAAGGTGCTGTCCCCATCTTGGGGTACAGTGAGTGAAGGAACAGGCCTGCTCCTGGGTTGCTTCCAGAAATGTCAGAAATAAGGGGTTTTATATAACTATATATTCACTGTTCCATCAGACTGAGATAAATTTGGACAGACTTCAGCTTTTTTCAGCTGAGATGCTTTGGGAAATGTGGCAGCACCTACATCCCTGCAGGAGGAGGCTGCTGGGGGAGGAAGAGGAGTGCAGGGGATGGTAGAAGCTGGGATAAAACCTGCCCTGGGAGCTCTCCTGTCTGAGGCTGAGGATTTTTTGGAACCGATGCCAAAAAAATAACAACCCCCTGTAGCACTTTGCTTCAAAGCTGTTGCTTTGCAGCCATCGTGTTGTTTTATGCTGAATCCAGGCTGACACGCTGCTTTTGGGGCAGAAACTCTTTATTTTCCCCATATTTTTCATTTTTCCTGCCTACCCAAGCTCTTTGGCAATAGAAATACCCCTCCAAGGAGTGAACGTGGGGTTTGGACACTGACCCAACAGCACCAAGACCCTGCCTGGGAAGGATGTTGTGCAGGAGGTCAGGCAACCCCCAAAGCCCAAATCATCCAAGAAAAGAGCTGAATCCACACTCCAGGACAGCTTGAAGCAGCTAAAATTAGCCCAAAGCCCATTTTCCCCCATCCTGATGAGCCCACGGTCCAGAGACTTGTCCTTGCCGTGGTTTCCCTTGGCCTCTCAGTGCCATTGGAGGCAGCTCTGATTTTCAGGCTTCCTTCCATGCCACTGCAGAAAGGCACCGCGGGGCAGAGCCGGCCTGGGAAATAATTGGGCAGCCGGCGTAGAAAATGAGCAACGAGGGGAAAAAGGAGCAGGAATAATCCTGATTTTCCTGCTCGTCCGTCAGTGTCCGGCTCGCTCCGCCCGCGTTTCCCACGGCAGCACTGGGATTGAGCATCCCAGGTATGGAAGTGTGATGGGATGAGCTCGTGTTGGGCCACGGGGAGGGTGTGTCATGGGTGGCCTGAGTGCTGTCAGAAGTTATCCCGGGAGGAAAAACTCCTGGGATCTTCTGGAGAGGGTGTTCAGCTCTCAGTGGGAAAGGTCACAAATTCCCACCTCTTTTGGCAGACAGCTTTTTTCCTGCTCTATCCAGTATGATGGAAACATCTTCTAGGAAATCTTCCAGCAGCCTGCATGGCTTCAAACAGGAAAGCAGGGAGTTGGGGTTCTCATCCTCATCGCTCCACAGTGGTGCCAGCTGCCTGTGTTCCCCAATCCACCAGGGTGTGAGAACCTCTGGCAGCTCCCAGCTGCTCCAAAGTGGATAAAGAGCACTGGAACCTGTGGGAGCAGAGGCAGGTGGGCTTGGGATGGATTTCCTCAGCCATGTGGATCAGGGTTTTTTTCCAGAGGGCTGCAGCTAGGATGGGTGATGTGATCCATGCCAGGGTATCCTGATGTCCCTTGTGCTCTCCCACAGGACAGGGAGGTGACCACCACGCTCCAGCTGCTGCCACCTCACGCTGAGACTCTGACCAGCACCACCAACACTGACCACAGGTAGGTCCCATTGTCCCACACCAGCCAATAACCCTCCTTGGGATAACTGATCCAGGTGGAACTCAAGTGGATCTGTGCCAGCGTCCATTGCTCCTCCAGGGCTTTCTCCTGGCTGCTGGAGAGGAAGTTGTGTGGGAGGATGGAATCTTCTGACGAGTATCCCACGGCTCCGGATGCTCCAGGGTGCTGGTAGGAGTTCTGCCACCCCCATCAGCTCCACGAGGCTGACCCTGGCAGCTGGATCAGGGGCTGGGCTGTGCCTGCCTTGCTGGGCACTGTATTTGGGTCAGCCACATCGACTGGAAGTGCAACTGTGTCATCCCTGGAGAGCGCGGGACGCCGATCCATAACCCTGACGGCACGCACGGCCCGGATCCTCACCCTGCTCCCCTCTGATCCAGCCCAGCCCTGCTCCCAGCCTCCAAAACTCGGGAATTCAGCACAGGCTCGACTTTTTCCGACAGCAGCAGCTGTGACTCTGCTTGTCCCGGACGTGACTCCAGCCCTGTGAATAACCAGAAGCCATCTGCAATTCCCATTGTGCCGTGGCAACTGGTACGACCACCAGAACAACCGGATGCTTGTGGAATCAGGGGTGCATCCCCCTCCTGATGCCTGATTCCTCTCTGTCCAGCCACAAAAAGGAGGGAGAACAGGATGTTTTTCTGGATTTTACTTCCCCCTCTCCAGAGGTGTATAAAAAGAAGGGAGGCAGAAAAGGCAAAATTCCAGTATCCATCTGGAGCTGGGCAAATATGGATAAATATTCCTCAATTTCCACGTAGGGGGGATTATTTTATTGAAGCCATGTGGGAATAAGACCCCTGAGAGCTGGGTCTGATGGGCACAGGGAAAAACAGGGCAGCTGTGCCCCCTCGGAGCCCAAGTCATCAGCCCAGCATTAATTTGCAGATATTCCCTGAAGGATCAGTGGCTGCTGTTCCTGTTTGTATCAAGCCTTGAGGAAAACCAAGTGCCTGTGTGGTGGGCATTGAACTTCAGGGATGGCCTGGCTCCCTAATGTGGAGTCAGCATGGAGGTGATGGAAAAAAAACCTCAAAAAACCAACAGCAATGCTCCAGTCACCCACAATGTGCTGACCTGGATATATCAGGTATTAGGATGAGAAAAAAGAGGAGATTTATTATTTTTCCTGGTTGGAAGTGCAGAATGCTTGAGCTGCATCCCTTGCTTTGAAATCCTACAATGCCTCCTGGATGTCGGGGCGTGGACTGGAGGGAGAAAACAGCAGCTCAGTTTGGGAGGAGAGGGGAAACTGGTGCCACAGAGAGGGAAAATTCTGGGGTGAGTGCCTGTCAGGCTGCCCCCCTGAGCAGGGAGGATGTTCTCACGTGTTCCATCTATTTGGGATCCCACAGCTCCTTCCTGCAGCAGCAGGACCTGCAGAGCCCCGCGAGCCCAAGGCCCTCGGTCATCCCAGCCTCAGACCTGGGAACATCCCTCTGCTCCCTCCTCCGAGTGCTGCCTGCACTCCCTGCCCCTGCCAGCATCCCCAGGAGCAGCCTGGCTCCATCAGCCAGCATTCCCACCTTTAATTTGCCTTTTTATACATTTTTATTTTTAATACATAACGTTTTGTTCACCCTGTCTGTCTTCCCAAGCACAGATGCTGCTGTTCCTTGGGGTCATCCCACTGCAGCTTCATCCCACAGCCTTGCTGTGGTGGCACCTCTGGGCTCTTTACTGGTTTTATTGCTGAAATCCAACCTGATTCCCCTATAGGGAAGAAATGTCACTGGTGTTCTTGCAGCAGCTCCTGCTGTTTCCAAATTCAGGCAGGATCTGCTGTTCCTCATTCCCACCACTGTGGCTGCCACAGATGTGCTGCCTCTCTGGCTCCTGGGTGCCTCTGAGAATATTTTGGCTCTGTTTTCTCACCACTTTCCCATTTAAGAGCTGTATTTATCAATGAAGGCTCCCTACTGAGCCTCCCCTTGTGCACCCCATCCTCCAGCCCTGACTGTGCTCTCTCCTTTGCTCAGAGCAGCTGTGGCTGCCCCTGGATCCCTGGAAGTGTCCAAGGCCAGGCTGGACATTGGGGCTTGGACCACCCTGGGACAGTGGGAGGTGTCCCTGCCCACGGCAAGGGGTGACACTGGGCAGGCTTTAAGGTCCCTTCCAACCCAAACCATTCTGGGATCTCAGGATTTCTCCAGCTCCTCAGTGTGCTCTCCGCCTGGATGCAGCATCCAGATGCAAACTCCAGCAAGGATCCCAACAAAATCCCCCTGGAAGCATCCCTCTGTTTCATCAGTGAGCTGTGAACTCCCATTCTCAACCCAATCCTCCTGTCCCCTTTGCACCCCCCATGTATTTCACCCAAGTTCCTATTTCCTTCCTCTCTGAGCAACCTCACCCTGATGCCTTAGGGTTTAACTTTTCTCTGTTCCCAGCCCTGCAGTGCCCAGTGTAACTCTGCAGGTCCCTGGAGCTCATTCAGTGCTGTTCTCTCATGCTCACACTGACATAACAAAGCCTCTCCAGCTCGCTCTCCAAGGACACCCAGACCCTCCTGGGCCCAACAACTGCAAACCTTCATCTTGGGGAGAGGGGGGCAAGCTTGAGCAAATTCCATCCTTGCCTGGCTTCTGCTTGGGGAATTGATGCTGATATCAAAGTGGGAAGAACTCGGGAGCTGTCATTGTCCATTTTGGGATGCACTGAGGCAGGAGCCTCTGGAGCCCAGAGTGTGACCTCTGAAGGCCTTTCCAATCAATCCCTCCTTCATTCCTTTATTCCTGTCTGCTCTCTGTTTCTAGGGAGCCATTTAAGGCATCAACCCCACTGCTGCTGTCGAGGCAGGGATCCCACACTAAGCCTCTCCTCCTCTCCCATGGTGGGACGAAGCCTTTCAGGAGCTCTGCGAGGAGCAGAAGCTTCTCCGTGTGCCACCACCCGCAGGAGCCGCGGCTCGGGAGGGGACAATGGTGCCATTGAGAGGGGACAGTGACACGCTGCCGTATTGTGCCTGGCAGAGAGATGCCCGGGGCTAATCGCCTCCTCCTTGGCTTTGTTGCAGGGCCGTGCTGGTGCTGCTGCAGGGCCTCTCCCCTCCCGGGGCTCCGGTTATGCGGTGAAGATCCGCGGCTCCACGGGCGCCTTTTTTTCCTGGCTGTGAAAGGTATGCCTCAGTCACCTCCGAACCAGGGCAGGGCTCTGAGGGTGGCACTGATTGAGGGGGAGGGATGGTGGGTTTGGGAGCAAAAAGATGCTCCTCACCCTGGGAGGCCTCGTGGTTATCGCGTTGGTCTTTGTAAGGTATTGTGTGTTTAGTGTATTTTATATATTGCAGTGCATTTTATATATTGCAGTGCATTTTTTATGTATCACATATATAAAGGCAGCATGGAGTGCCATGAAAATTATAATTTCTTCCTAAGCCTGCAAGATGTTTTGCGTTAAATATTTGCATAAGATACAGGAATCCAATTCCACCTGGGGTCTGGACAATCCCTTAAAATTTGGATCCAGGCTTTGGCTCGGAACTAATTTAAACAAGGCTGAACGAGAGTTTGCTCCGAGACTGATACGGAGCAGGGCTGAGATCCTTGAGGAGCATATCTGAGGTCGCTTTCAAGCTCTGTGATTCCAAAAAGATTTTCCCCTACACATTTTCTGCTGAAGGTGATTTCCTTGCCCAAAATCTCCTTGAAATCCTTGGAGCTGGGCTGAGCTTTGGGCTCGTGACGGTGTCAAGGGCGGCAGCAGCTGCAGGAGCGAGTGCTGTGGAGCTGCCTCTCCCCTCCCTCCTCCTCCTCCTCCATCCCTGGGGCATCCTAGGAGCTGATTTCCTCAGTTAAACTCCTCCTGGGAGCACATACCCCCTGCACGGTCAGCCAGGCTGGTTCCCAGCTTGTTCCTCCCCTAAAAAGCAGCTGGAGAGCACAAACACACTTGAGAAATTAAATAAGAGGATGAAAACTTGGCTGCCTCGTCCCAGCTGTGCTGAGGAGCAAAGACAGCTCTTAAATTCTCTTAAAACCAGGAAAAACAAGTTATTTTGAGGAGTTTCACATGGTGGGAGCTGCTTTAAGTCAGGCGGGGGGTCATGTAAGTTTAAGAGACGAAGAGCCATCAGATTTTAAAGGTTTAGGGCCTTCTTCATGTCAAATTTGTTCGGTTTTGGGGTTTTCTTTAACTGCAGCAAGTAAAGCCTCGCCGATTTGGACTCCTGGAAACCAAATCTCTCTCCACAACACGAGGCCTTTAAGGAAAACATCAATTTTTGTGAGGTCAGCCATAAAGTCATGCGAGCTGGCAATGGGAAGGAACAGATGACGACGTGCCAAAGGTTGTGGCCTCTGGATGGGGCAATCATTTAATCCCTGCTTGTGGGTTTGGGTGAGGGGCAGCAGGGGAAAAATCCCTCTGGCAGAGAGCAGGAGGAGCTGGGGGAGGAGGAAAATGTCCCCTCTGTCCCCTTCCAGCTGTTTTCCCCTCCAGCTGTTCTCCACAGAGCAGGGAGATGCTTCCAGCTGTTCCCCCAAACGGGGTTGGGAAGGGCGAGCAGGGATGAAGAGAGGCAGGAATAGAAGCCTCTGGTCAACATAAAACACTAAAAATACAAAATTTCAGCAACAAGCTCTGCTTTGGACATAAAAATTGGGGGGAAATGAGGTTTTTTGGTGGTGCTACAGTGTCTCACTATAGCTGTAAGGACAGGGAGAGTTTGCAGCCGACTTTCCACCAAAGTTTGAAAAGGAAAGGAAAAAAAATCCTAAACAAGAAGGAAGCATTTCTTATCCTGCTGCAGCACCTCCGCTTCCCGCCTCCCTCTCCTGCTCCAAGGAGCTCTTTTTGCTATTTTTAGCCCTAAACCCTTCGACTCTTTGAATTATTTGATTTATTTTTTTCCTTTCCATAAGCACCGCTGTTGGCTCTGGAGTGATTCACCACGATTTCTTTTTTTTTACGGCGGTTTTTTTTTTTAAAATGCGTGCTGAGAAGGAAAATTCGAAAAAATACAGGGAAACTAAAGGAATCCTTGCTGTCCCGGGGGAGGCTGGTGTCGAGTTCAGAGGAGCTTTCCCTTCTCCACGTCAGAGCTCAGCTTTGGCGAGGTGGGAGGGAGGGAAGCAGCTCTGGGAGCGGCTCCGCTCCGGGATCCAGGAACCCTCGGCTGGACAGGATGGGACAGTTTTTGGGAAGGACTGAGCCCGGCGCTTCTCCGTATGTTACTTTTTGTTTTGTTCTCCCTCCACTTCGCGCTGACGTTTTTTTAGCTGGTGGTTTTTTTTTTTTAGTTTGGCTGATTCCCAGCACTTTGCAGATCCCCTGCCTGTGCTGCAACCCCGCTCTGCTCCCACCCTGCTCTTCCCTGCTCTTCGTTTTCTGCCCTTTCGCAGTTATTTGGGTGGGAAATGCGTTTGCTGAGACTGAATGTTCGTGTGTTGCCTTTCCTGCCGGGGTAAGAGGCACAACGTCCCTATTTGGCATCAGTTTGTGCACACTTTGCTGGCATAAATCATCCCCCGGCACGCAGGGCGGTGCAAATCCGTATCCAGGGAGCTTGGGATGAAACCAGCGGTGGTTTAGCTTTTTCCTCATGGAAAAAGGAAGAAATTATTCCCTGTGAGGGTGGGCAGGCCCTGGCACAGGGTGCCCAGAGAAGCTGTGGCTGCCCCTGGATCCCTGGCAGTGCCCAAGGCCAGGTTGGACATTGGGGCTGGGAGCAGCCTGGGACAGTGGGAAGTGTCCCTGCCCACGGCAGGGGTGGCACTGGGTGGGCTTTGAGGTCCCTCAATCCATTCTGGGATTCTATGAAACCCCTTTGTGCTCTGGCACCTCCTGGCCAGTCCCTATCCCAAATCTCCTCCTATCCCAGACCACCAGAGCTGGGGGGAGGAAAACCAGGCTCTGGGCTCATCCTGTGTTACATTCCTGAGGTTTCTTCAAATTTTGGGATCTGCGTGCTCCTGGCTTTGGGATCATCAGCTCAGATCCCCGTGCTCCTGCATCATGAGCTGGGCTTTGAGAACAGGCACAGCTGGAGAGCAGCACCCCCGGGGGCTCATCCCAGCAGGAGATGTGGAATTGCAGCTGGTGTCTCTGAGAAAATATCCACTGACAAGTTCATCTCCTCTCTAAGGTGCTTTGGGCTTGTTTTTAAAACAAGATCCAAGGCTATGAGCACACTTTTCCTCCTCACACCCCAAACGCTTTGCAAAGGCTGTGCTCCCTCCTGTGCAGCTGGGGAAACTGAGGCACGGGGAGCACTGCCACCAGTGGGAGCTGAACCTGCTCCTCGGGGGCCTCATCTTCCTGGCCATCCTTCCTTGAGAGGAAACTCACCTTTGGCTCCCAAACACCCAGGGAGCTCCTCTGGGGTGGGATCCCCAACGTGGATCCCCCATCCCCACCTCAGGGTCCTGAGATGAACCCCATGTGGAGATGCTGCTGCATTTCCACAGCTTTTGATTGTCCCATCCTTATAAATCTTTAAGATCTTCCCCGTGCCTGATGGATGACCCTGAGTTATGTCCCTTCTGCCTTCAGATCTCTGCAGATTTAGTTGCAACCAGCATTTTTCCAAAGGATTTCCCGGAGAGAGGGGCTGGAAGGAGCTCCTGAGCCCTCCCTGTTCATGAGGTGGCCTGGGAAGGCATTCCTCTCTGCTTCTCCTCCCATCCCAAAATACTCTTCCCATCCATCCCAAGCACAGGAGCTTGGCTTAGTGAATTTATTTAAGCTCTGCTTGACGGCAGAGAGCTGTGTCCTCTCCTGGGGGGAGGTTAGGAACATTCCCAAAGGGAAACAGAGTCCCTTAAATCCTGGGGCACCTTCTCCTTCCACCCGAATTACCTTGGAATGCCACAGGAGGGCAACCTGTCCTGTGTCCAAAGCTTCCTTAGGAAGCCAGAGGGAGGAAATCCCAAGTGGGAACGGGAAAGGGGCCACGAGGCAGATGAGGAATCTGCACCTTGTGCTCCTGACGCCAGCTGGGAGAGCCATTTCCGAGACAATCCTGGGGTCCTGTCCAAGACCAAAATCCCAGGAGGGCTTTTTTTGGTGTCATCAGGAAACCTCTCCTTCCCCAGCAACCTGATACGGTGTGCACCATATTCCTGCAGGATCCCAGGGCTGGGGAGGGCTCTCTTCTCCTGTAATTTATGGCCTGTTTGGAGCTCTTCCACCCAGTGTTCACCCCAGCATCCCAAGGGTCAGTTTTAAGGCTGCACAGCTCCCTTTGACCCGGTCTTGTCCCTTGGAGATCGTGGTGACAAGCCATGAAAATCCACGTGGTTTCTGCTCCTCACTGCCAGGAGAAGGGAAAATAAAGGAGTTTTTGTGGGATTCCTGCACGTCACTGCTGCAACCTGGGGCTGTAGCAGTAAAAGACAGGGAAAATGGATAGAAAAGGAGGAGCCCCATCCTATAAATTAATTAAGGCACATGAGGATAAACTTTGCTGGAGCAATTTGTTCATCTCCGTGCCTCTCCCGTTTTTTGGTGCTGTGGGTTGTCCCATTGTTCCTCTGACTGCATCCTCAAAAGGTGAGGATCTCGTGTCCCGTCCTGAGCTGTCCCCAAGGAATGAGGTGACTTCATAAGGACAAGCCAAGCCCTCGAGCAGGTCAGAATTCCTCTTCTGAGAGCTGCACACTCTTTTCTGCAGTTTGATTTTTTTTGCTCCTTTTCCATCCTCCTGGTGAGGATCCCAACTTTTCCTGGCCACCAGTGGGTGAGGAGGTGTGGGAAAGGCCGAGCAAGGTGGGGATCTGAGGGTGAGCTGTGCAATCCCAGGACAGCAGAGGCTGAAGTTCCCTCAGGAGGTGCAGATCCCACCAGCTCCCTGTGCCAATGCTTGTCAGGAAGACTTTTATTTCTTATCCAGCTGAAATTTTTCTGGCTGCATCTTGTCCTTTCCTGGTGTATTTTTGGGATGACTGTGAGGACCTCAACAGAGCAGCACTGCTCCCCCCAGCCGGCTCTGGCCCCAAACTCAGCCCCATCACCCTGATCATTAATGACACTCCACGGCCTCATCCCTGGGAGATGCCACCACCAGCTGGGACCTGTCAGCACCGGGAGGGGGTGACAGGGTGACACCAGCTGCTCCGCAGGAGCCAGGACCGTGGTGAGGCCACAAAACCCTATTTTCTGAGGGGTTTACACCCAGCATCCCCATTTCCTCAGAGATCAGGTCCATTTCGGCAGAGCAAGGATTGAGGCAGCTCAGCACCTCCCGAGGCTGCGTTTCTGCTTTGCTTTGTTATTGCTGACCCTTTTTAACACCCTCATAAACCAGTTTGGCCCGGAGCTGTTCCAGCGTCTGCTTGGTGTGAAGCAAACGCAGGGCGGGGGCCAGCGAGGCAGCGAGCCCCTGGTGGCACCACCAGCGGGGTGTAAATGGGCAAAATCATGGGAAAACAGCCCTGAAATGGGCCTCGTCCCCCACTGGGGAGAGGCATCACTTCCCGAGCATCTTTGGGTGCTTCCATCCCTTCTCTGTCTCACCCTCTGGATCAAGGCAGAGTTAATCCAACCCACGACCCTGACTACGTTCCCCACTGGTTCCAGCCCCAGAGAACACCCGCCGCGCATCCGGAAGCCTCTGCTTCGGAAACCTGAAGCCGGTTTAAACACGAACCCGAGCCAAATTCCTCCAGGCACGTTTTTATCATACCTTTCTTTTTTTTTTCCCTTTTTTTTTTTNTTTTTTTTTTTTTTTTTTCCTCTCGGGGACAATGGCTTTGCTCAGGGCTCTGCCCAGCCCTTTCCTCTGCGCTGCCAGACAGAAACAGTTAACCAGGTTCGCTGAGAAATGAAATGTCCTCGTTTCCTTTCCAGGGCAGGCGGCTCCCCGTGCCTCCCCGTGCCTCCCCCTGCCCGTGTCTCCGCTCGGAGCCCCGGGGAGCAGCCGCTCTCCGGTGACACGATGCGAGAGCCGGCGATGATGTCTCCCCGGCTCGGGCTGTGTTTGGTGACCCGGTGGCCTGTGCGAGCACTGCCAGCTCGCCCGGGGGTTTCTGCAGCTCCAGAGCAGCCCTTGGCTCGCTCTCCTCTTGCGGTCGGTGCCATGCGAGCACCTCGTGGCTCCGGGGAGATGGGAGCCAGCGCCGGCTCTGCGGAGTTTCGAGTCAAAACAGATCAAGCTAATGATGAAAAGCGGTGCTGGAGAAGAGGAGGGAGGAGAGAGGGAGAGAGAAAAGATGATGCCACTGGCGTTGCAAAGCCACCCCTGCTGTAGACACAACCTCGTTTGATAGAGTGGCTTCTCCTGGGGGTTGTGGTTGGATCCCCCAGGAAAGGAGAGACCACCAGGACCCTGAGCTGACCCCAGAGCCCACGGGCTGTGTCAGGGACACCCCGGGCTGCTTTGGGTAGGTGTTTAGGGTCATCCCAGATGCCTCAACCCATTAGATCTGCCGGGGCTCCGGGGAGGGCTGATGGCTCCTGGGACGCTCCGGCTGCCGGAGCGGCGATGCTGCGCTCGGGAGGAGCTGCTCGCAGCTCCTGCAGCCTCTCCTCCGAGGGCATCCAGAGGAAGGCTGCCTCTCGCGGGGCTTTGTTGCACGCTTGGCTTGGCTTGGTGGGAGGTGGTCGCTCTCGGGCTTGCAGAATCCCCGGACAAAGCATTTCTTCCATGCGGCGGGGCCGCAGGGACACGAGTGAGATCAGCCTTAGCTTCAGCGCCTGCTTGAATGGAGCCGGAGGTTTGCAGAGGATGGAGGCGGCGTGTGCTGGGGAGCGCTGGCCTGGTGGAGCATGAGACATCCCTGCCCGGGGCATGGAGACCCTGCCGGCATCCCGGTGTGCGTGCAGAGGTGAGGAGCTGCAGCCGGGGAGCAAAACTCCGCCGGGAACCCCCCGGGGCGGGCAGACGGACCGCGTGCCGCCGGGATTTTGGGAGAAGGGAGAACTTGTGTGTCCTCTCCTTCGGCCCCAGCCTGGGACATGACCTGGGGCTGGCCTTTCTGAGGGTGGAACCCACAGCAATAATGAGCAGGGCTGGGTCTGGGCCCTGCCTGGGGGCTGCTCCAGAGCTGTCCCTGCTCGGCCCTTGGGGCTGCCGGAGGGTTTGGCCAAGGCTGTTTCTGCCTGGAGATCAGGGAGAGCTGGTGGCAAGTGCCGGGTTTGATCTCCTGCTCAAGGTCAGCGTGAGCTGTGGGGGCTTCTGAAGCTGCTCTGTGGGACAACCTCACTCCTGGTTGTTACAGCAGAGAAGGATACTCTGGAAAACAGGAGAGGCATGTGGCCAGCTCAGAGGAGCAGCTTCCTGCAAGGAATTCTGAGTCTAAGGGCAAACACACGCGAGGTTCCGTGCGCTGGCCAGGACACGTGTGGGCGTGCAGCTCCTTTATTTATTCCTCCATGAGAGGAGCTCTCCCGGCGATCCCGAGGTGGGAGGATGAGGAGGAAGCTCTGCTCTGGGCAGCTGCTTTCTCGCAAGCTTTCACCCTGCTTGCGTCTCTGCCTCCCGAATCCCGCGGCTGCAGAGCCTCCTGGCAGCCTCCTGGCGCTTTTTTGGCCATTCCGGAGAATTTGAATAGTTCTAGCGAGGGCGAGCTCTGATTTATAGGGAGTGTTTTTATGGTGTTTATGTTGGCAGGCTGGAGTTTATGTACGGTTTGAAATGTTCGCTGGAGCCTTTTATCGCCGGAGCTGAAAAACAACAGAGCGCTGATGAAAAGTCCTGTGCTAATTGGAGAGGGCTTGATTTAGGGCTGGGGCTGCAAAATGCCTGGCTCCTGCTTGGCTCCGAGGGGCTGCTGCTGCCTGCAGTCCCCATGGGGAAGGAGAGATGATTTCATCCGTCAGAGGGGTGGGATCCGTCCAGGTTTAGCCATTTTGCCAGCGAGGGTCACATCTGGCACGGAGAGGGACAGATCGTGGTGCCTCGGGCTCCTGTCTCTGCTCGCAGCCCGGCAGAACAAGATGATCAGCAGATGCGAGAGGCTTCAGCTTAGGAAAAAAAGCAGTTGCTTAAATGTGGGTTTTTTATAACCCAAACCACACTCAGATGCGGGGCAATAGCTTGTGCTGGTGTTGGAAACGCAGCTCACTTCCATCCCATCGCTCCTCTCCTCGTGTCTTTGTAGGATCTCGGTGTCCCAGCTCAGGTTTCAGCAAAATCAGTGACTCGATCCCATCATCATCGGTGGAATTTGGAGTGATGGAACCTTTCACGAGAAACATCCTCCTCCTCATTTGCCACTGGATTGTTCCTCTCCCATTAGTCCTGCAGAATTAGTCTGAGAGTTGGAAACTTTTTCAGGTGCCAGGACTGGGTCATCTCGGAGCACAGGGAAGGAATTTATCCATCTTACAATCAGCTCCTGCTCCCTCCAGCCGTGCCCACCTTCCCTTCTCCAGCACCACAGGTGCTAAGGAGAAGTGGGTGATCCATGGGGTGGTAGCAGCACCTTGGTGTGGGATGGGAACTCTTAAGAGCAGTTTAAAATGTAAAATAGCAGGAAAGAGTTGCAGGGGGATAACACAGGGCATGCTTTGGGTCTCCTGGTTACTGAGAGCAGGGAGTGAAATTTAGAGGAGTGGAGAGAAGAGCTGGAAATGGAGATGAGTCCCAGATCAGTCCTTGGATGTCAGGCAGGTCACAGAATCCCAGAACGGTTTGGGGTGGAAGAGACCTTGTTGTTCCAACCCCTGTCATGGGTCACCTCCCACCATCCCAGGGTGATCCAAGCCCCAATGTCCAACCTGGCCTTGGGCACTGCCAGGGATCCAGGGGCAGCCACAACTTCTCTGGGGCCTCATCACCCACCCAGGTGTTGAGCTCAGCTCCAAGGAGGGTTGCCCACCCAAGTTTAGACAATAAAATCCCACCCAAGTGCCTTAAAACCAGCCTTGGAGCACGCTACAGAGATTTAAACCTTTTGAGGAATCTGTGGCACACAGTCCTGCCTCCACATCACCCCACAGTTGCTCCATACCCCCGTAACCCTTTTCCCAGAAACATCTACTGGGACTACCCTGCCAGGCAAAAGGGCACTTTATTCCAGGCCAGTTGTTTAGGAGAGGTCCTGGCTGGCATTAGGCGCCTCAGTGGATGTGTCCTGCTGGATGTATCCTAATAAGAAGGGAGGGAGAGAAAGGCACAGCATTACAAGCACATCTACGTGCCTCCAGTCTAGTCACACATTCAAGAAAATTTAAGGAATTTGGTCCAAAGCGGTTTAGTGAAGCAGAGAACCTTCTATTTTAAGAGATTTCTCCTATCTCTAAGCCTGCACTGAACCACACGGATTCTAAAAGAGAAGAAAAACCCCCCACAAAACCAACAAATCCCCCACTTCTGCTACTGGCAGTAAAATTTTGGCTGACACGCATGAGCCTCTATTAACCCATGGCCCTGCGAACGTGCTGGTCAGGGACAAACCTTACAGTAGGAGAGTCCATCCTGCTGTTATTCCTTGTAATGGGAAGCTTCCAAACAACCAGCCAGAACAAATATTTGGAGGAAAGGCAGGGGCTGCCTGGAGGGAGCGACAGGGGCAGGAATGCTGCTGCCACGGGCAGGAGGTGACATCATCCGGATTCCTTCGCTGAGGAATGCAGGATTTGGTCTTCCCTGCCGGTAATTGCTTTTCAAAAACAGACCTGCCCAGGGAAGCAGATTTCACCCAGCCCCTTCCATCGCACGGCAGAGAGGCTGAATGTTCCCAAATCCCTTCTTTTCCCTGGCTTAACAGGGATGTTGTACAGACAGGTAGGGTAAAACTGGTCATACCCCAAACAGCAAGTGAAAGCACCTGAAATTCCTAAAGTGGGAGCTGGACAGAAATCTGGGCACGGAGAGCTGGTGGGGAGCAATGACTCCTTGGGGCTGGCCAGGCTGGGGCAGGTGATGGGCTCAGTGTGTGTGGATTTCTGTGCTGGGGAGACTTTGCTGAGAGCTGCAGGAGGAGCCCATGGTGACCTCCATGGTGACCTCCGTGGTGACCTCCATGGTGACCTCTGTGGTGACCTCTGTGGTGACCTCCATGGTGACCTCCGTGGTGACCCCATTTCTTGGTCCTGCAAAGCCCAGTGACCACATCAGGTGTTTTTGAATGTGGAACTTCAGTGCTGACTGGAGTGAGTTGGACTTGATGGTCTTTGTAGATCCCTTCCAATCTGGATGTTCTTTGGCTCCATGGCTGGAATAGGTGCTGATGTGCAGAGCATTCTGACCAGCCCAGCTTGGTCCAGGGCAGGCATTTTCCCCTTGTGCTGGTAGTGCTGGGACACCTCAAATTCTGTGTCCATGTCTGGGCCTCTCATGGCAAGAAGGACATTGAGGGGCTGGAGTGTGTCCAGGGAAGGAGCTGGAGAAGGGTCTGGAGCACCAGGAGCGGCTCAGGGAGCTGGGAAGGGGCTCAGGCTGGAGAAAAGGAGGCTCAGGGGGGACCTTGTGGCTCTGCACAACTCCCTGACAGGAGGGGGCAGCCGGGGGGGGTCAGGCTCTGCTGGCAGGGAACAGGGACAGGAGGAGAGGGAACAGCCTCAGGCTGGGCCAGGGGAGGTTTAGATTGGGGATCAGGGAAAATTTCTTCCCAGAAAGAGTGGTCAGGCATTGCAAAGGGCTGCCCAGGGCAGTGGTGGAGTCACCATCACTGGAAGGGTTCAGAAATACGTTGATGTGGCACCCGGGGACAAGGTTTGAGGTGAACACAGCAGCGCTGGGTTAATGGTTGGACTTGATGATCTTAGAGCTCATTTCCAACCTTAACGACCCTTCACAATTAGCCTGGTGGGGCTAATTCCTCAGCAAGGCCACAGTTCCCCCTCCATGGCAGCTTTTGGCTTCTCCATTGGGTTGAACATCCCACATCCCACCTCCAGTCCCCCGAGCTTGCAGCCCTCTGCCCCTGGCTCTGCTCTGGCTCCGAGCTCTGCAAACACCTCTGGAAATGGATGTCACCAGCACTTCCAGCGGCAGCAGAGGGGTCAGTTCCTGTGGGATGGAGGCTACTGCCCTCATTTCAATAGGTGGAACTAGGTGTAGTTCAGCTGCCCCTGTTACGAGTCCAAGGGGGTGATTTAGTGCCTGGAAAGGCCCGAAATATTTTGCTCTCAGCGCCTGGCGGAGGATGGCTGGCAGGAAACGAGCGCGCCGCGCTCCAAGGCAGGGCAGGTTTTGCTGGTTCTCTAATTTTCCGCCAGGTTTTTGGAAATTCTTGGCAATTAAATGGAGAGCAGAAAAGAAGGGCTTTGGCCAAAGGAGAAATCCCACTTGGTCAGCAGGATTTTTTGGGAGGGGTGGAGTGAGGAGCTCAGAATGGACAGCAGCAGGACAAGGGCTGCCCAGGTTGGGATCTGCTCTCCTGAGGGTGCTGAGATGTGGTGTCAGGTGTGCCAGGAGAAGGCCTGCTCAGTCTTGGGGTCAGCAGCGCAAGAAAAACAGTGGGGATGGACACAAAGTGGGGCCTGGGGTCATGGGAGGATGATGCCATGGCATTTTGTCATGGCAGAGGAGGCACATCCATGAAGGAGGCAGCGATGGAGCTGGTTGGGATCACATCCCACATGGGACAAGGTGGTAATGCCATGGGATAGACCCTCTGTGGGACATCCTTGGTTTGGATGTTGTCCCCCACCAGGCAAGTCCCTTCCCTCATCACATCTCAGCCACCCTCCACCCCAGGGCTGGGTCCGGTGCTGGTGATCCCAGTTTGCAGGACTCTCACTGCTCAAGAGAAGACAAAACCAATATTTCCCTTGTTGTTTTTGGGAGAGGGGGAAATCACAGGATCCTAGAATGGCTTGGGTTGGGAGGGACCTTAAAGATCATCTGGTTCCCAAAGGGAGAATGCAGGCACCAATCCCATTACCTCGCACATGCTGAGCCAGCACTCCGCCACTGGAGCTTATTCCCTGTGTGACACAGGGGTGGGATAGGGAATAAAGGGCATGAAATAAGAATCTCCTGCTCATTTCTGCCCAGAGTCACCCTAGAGACAGCACAGAGCTGGCCGAGCAGCACTGACGTGAGCTCCAGAGGATTGAGGTGGAGGCTCCAAGGCTTTGAGGTCAGTGGGGATCAAAAAAAAGCAGCCAGGAAAAATGATGGCAATGGATTCAGATCTGCTTTTAAATGACACAAGGAAGCTCAGAGGCTCTGGATTTATCATAGCTCAGTGCGTCAGGTGCCACCAGTCAGGCGTGGGACTGCTCCTCTGGCTCCAGCCCCCCAGCAGAACATGATTTGGGGTTTGGTTCATGTCCCTTAAGTTGTTTCTTCTTCAAGTTTCTCAGAAACACGGATGGTGGTGTGGTTTCTTAATTATTTCTGTCTGGATGCTGAAGGGAGGATGGCTTGGAGAGGAAGGGAGGGAAAGAACCTGGGATGGACAGAGTGAATTTTCAAGGAGAGCCTCCCATCACTTCATCTTCTTTCCTCGGCTTCTGGTAATGGCCAGGGTCACTGATTGCAGCTTTTCACTCCAGAAAATTCTCAGGGGGTCTCCTGGAATATTGAAATGTGGTGGCCTGGGTGCCTAGGTAGTGACCACCCCAGCAAAGAGGATGGACCTTGGCTGAGCAGCCACAAACTGAGACCTGTCCCAAAAACTGCCTGGAGATCAGAGACTCTGGCTTGGCTTAAGGGCCATTTATCACTAAGTGAAGGAGAATCAGTTTTTTTCCTTAAATACCCTCTTTCCACAGCATTTTCCATGCTGTTTGCCTCTTTAAACTTAGCAGAGGAGGCTGACCCGGCCCTGGGCTGGCAGAAAGTCTGGAAGAAACATGAGCACCAGACTGGGAGCCTGGGAAGGGGCTTGCTGCACGTCATGGGGGAATTTCAGTATTATTGTGAATTAAACCATGACTGCAACATCCTCTGTGTCCCATCCCCAGCCTCACAGTGGAGCTTCAGGCATCCCTGCCTGGGAACCAGCCAGATTCACCAGGAGAACCTGCAGGAGCCCCCCACATCCAGGGATGGGGCAGGGTTTGGTGTGAGCAGGGCAGTCTCACCTGAGCTGTCGATTTTCCTAGCAAAACCTGCACCCACGGGCTTGGTGCTCCCTTGGGAAGATCTCTGCATTCTTTGAAAACAAAGACAGAACTCAGCTGTTGAGTTCTCAACTCCTTGTTGACCACCTTGTCTCAGGGTGTGCACCAGCCCCGAGCACTGGAGCGCTGTTGGATCAGGCCTGCAGCCATGAGCTGCAGAGTTTCCTCTGTGTATCAGGCATGGAAGGGCTGTCCACCTTTTCCTCCTCCATCTTCCTGCCTTCCCCTTCCGCCTCAACGTGCTCATTCATGAAAAATTCCCAGCTGGACGGACACGGGGAGAGGAATTGATGTTGGCACGTTTTTTCCCGCGCGTCGGCCAGGGGAGGTCGTAGGCTCAGAGGGATTTAATCTTTGTTTTCGCAGCTGGATTCCATATTATCCTCTCTCCTCTCCAGCTTTTTATGGCTGCTCGTTCCCCGGAGCAACCTGTTGGGAAGCAGAGTGTGTGCTCATGGTGGAGCACAACTTGCTGTGGCTGCCTGAGGGGCAGCGAGTGGGGCTGTCCCCACCAGGACTGGTGACCTCTCCAGGGGTCATAAACAACAGCCATAAACAAAAAACACAACAAGTTCCACCTCAGCATGAGGAAGAACTTCTTTCCATGGGTGTCGGGGTGCTGGGACCCTGCTGGCTCCTGGCCTGGCTGTGTTCCTTGTTTCAGTGTCCCATGTCCCAAAAAGATTAAATGAGGCTTCTTTCTGCTGTTTCAAAGCTTGTTTATTTTTTCTTATCAGAGTTTCAGAGGCACAGACTGTGCTGTGACCTCCAGGAACACGAGGGCAGAATGCAATGGCTACCCAAAGCAGGTAGCTTTTATATCTATTATCAACCAGTTAGAAAACTTTACCTATCTTATTTTGTTCCCAAAACCAGTGAATATCAACCTTATCGACATGTCTCCTCTACACTAAATTCTATCTACCAATTAGCAAATCACAGGAACTCATGTCAGAGAAGAAAGGAAGAGAAGGAGAAGAAAGAAGAAGATGAAGAAGAAGCCAACACCCTAGAACCTCCATGTTGTCCCCATATTAATATATATAGCAAAATCTAAAAACTACAACTCCACACTCTGTGGTGCACTAAACAAAAATATTTTCATTTATCTGGTGCATTCAGGTTCTCCCAAAAGTGAAGAGAGCCTCTCCCTCCAGCTTAGGTCCCAGGCTATGCTATTTTGAGGAATTTTGGGAATAAAACAAACACCCAGAGGAGCAGGAAAAGTTCCCAGGCTTTTCCTGGACTCCAACACATGGAGGGTGGAACAGCTGCCCAGGGAAGGCCTGGAGTCTCCATCTCTGGAGACATCCCAAACCCACCTGGATGCGTTCCTGTGTCACCTGCTCCAGGTGACCCTGCCTTGCCAGGGGGGTTGGGCTGGGCCATCTCCAGAGGTCCCTTCCAACCCCAACAATTCTGGGATTCTGTGATTCCATGACCTGCACAGCCCCATGTGTTCATTAAGGATTGAGACTGGAAGGGATTACATTCTCCTGCAGTGGGGCCACGCCACGGATCCCATGTGGGGAGGGAGGAAGGTGCCATCCCATTATGGTCCCCTGAGGACACCTGGCTGCAGCCCAGTGTTGGAGACCAGCAAAGTCAAGCAGCCTTGCCTGTTCTCCTGGGGACCAAATTTACCCCCAAAGCTCCACAAGAAGGCTTTGCCATCGAAATGAGCCCTTGGGAGAGGCTGCTCCCACTCCTGGGTGATCAGCAAACACCAAAGAAATGAAAAGCTGAATGTTTGATGTGCCACAGAAAAATGGGTTTGTAGTTTTAGGAATTGCCTCATGGATTACTATGGGACCAAGATGGAGATTTTAGGGTGTCGGTGCCTTGTCCTTCTCCTTCTTCCCTTTTCTCCTTCTTCTTCCCTTTTCTGTGACCTCAGTTCCTATCATGTAGTAATTGGTAGAGAGGATTTAGTTTAAAAGAAACCTGTTAATAATATTGATAGTTATTGGATTTAGAAACAAAATAATGTACATAGAATCTTTCTATTTGATGATAAAACTTATATAAACTCCCTGCTCTGTGTGTCTGTGGCCATTTGGCACCTGGAATCAGTGGTAACACTGTGTTCCTGAACCCTTGATAACTTAGAATAAACAACCTGAAGCAGTAATGAAGTCTTTTGTTATTTTTCCCTGAGATGAGAGATTGAGAAGAAAAAGCATCCCGGGCATGAACCCCCTCGGTGGGGCCCTATCAGGGACCCCACACAGCTCAAATCTTCTGACTCCTTTTACCCTGGCACAGTGTGGGGTGAAGGCAATGGGATAGCAGGGACCAGCTTGGTCCATCCTTTGGCAGGAGAGGGCAGGGAGCCAAATTTGGAGGATCTGCCTTGGCCTGGAGTGTGATGGGATCAGCGCAAACCCTTGGGATCGTGGTCCCAACCTGGGTGCACCATGAGTTTGGGGGATGCTCTGGCGTTTGGTGAAGGTGGGCTATGGATTGGTGGTGTGGTGTAGGTTTGGGGGTGCTGAGTAGTTTTTCATGGTGCTGGTGTAGCTTTGGTGGTGCTGGTATAGTTTTGGGGATGCTGATGTAGGTTTGGTGGTGCTGGTGTAAGGTTTAGTGATGCTGATGTAGTTTTGGGGGTCTGGTGTAGGTTTGGTGGTGCTGGTGTAGAGCTGGTGCTGCTGGTGTAGGTTTGGTGGTGCTGGTGTAA
>VZRF01013836.1:62469-87629 GCA_013396875.1 Vireo altiloquus | reverse complement strand
GTATAGGTTTGGTGGTGCTGGTGTAGGGTTTGGGGATGCTGGTGTAGTTTTGGTGGTGCTGGTGTAGTTTTGGTGGTGCTGGTGTAAGGTTTAGTGATGCTGGTATAGTTTTGGGGGTCTGGTATAGGTTTGGTGGTGCTGGTGTAGGATTTGGGGATGCTGGTGTAGGTTTGGTGGTGCTAGTACAGGGTTTGGTGGTGCTGGTGTAGATTTGGTGCTGCCGGGGTAGGTTTGGTGCTGTGGTGTAGGTTTGGTGCTGATGTAGATTTGGTGCTGTGGTGCAGGGTTTGGCCAGCCTGGCAGACAGGCCAGTGTGGGCTCAAGCCCAGTGTGGTGGAAGGGGTGGAGAAGGTGGTGCCTGAGCCCCTCTGGATGCCCAAAGGACTCCAGTACTGCAGATCTCAGAGTCAGCCTTGGCTTCGAGCAGCAGCGTGGCCCAGGGCCAGCTTCTCCTGGCTCCATTCCCACCTGGATGCCAGCCTGGGAGCACCTTCTCCAAGCCACTCTCCCACTCCAGAGGGGACGGAGGGAGCCTGATCCAACACCCTGATCCAACACCCCTCCAGTCCTGCGAGCTCTGGGGATGGGCAGACACGTGGTGTCCCTTCTTGGCACGGGGGACCCGGAGCTGTCCAGATGTGAGGCAGGAGCTGCTGACCTCTGCGGCGTCAGCGGGTGGGGACACCTATGTAAACACGTCCAGGAAGGTTCCTGTGCCTTTCCCACCCCGTGCTCGCCTTCGGATCAGACCCTGATCGGATCAGCCCTCGCCGATGCTCCATCCCGGAGCTCCGGGAAGGTACCGTGCTGCTCGCCCAGCCCTGGGCTCTCCTCTGGCTGTTTCTCTGCCATCCTCCTCTTCTCTGCATCTAAACCTGCCCGTGTAATTAATTACCTGTGTGTAATTACCTAAGGGGTTATTTACATATTTGCTGGTGATATCGGTGTAATGAAATATCTCCGTGAGCAGAGTAGGAACCTGCTCCTACTTCTGCCTGGTCGTGCTGGGAACCCAGCCAGAAGGGTAGGAAAGCACTTGTGGAAATAATGTTTCCTTTTTTCCTTATTTTCTGTTTTGTCTGTTATCTAAAAACAGTTGGCAAGAGCACGTCCAAGCCCTTTGCTGCCTTATTTTTCACACTGGAGTCTCTGTCTTCCCTTTTAACTCTGTTTAGGTGTAATTAGTAATGGTGAAATGGGCCACAAAGCCACATCTAAGTGTCTGGGACTTTTGGCATTTTCCTTCTGGTCTTCTTAGAATCCCAGAACGGTTTGGGTTGGAAGGGATCTTAAAGATCATCTCATTCCACCCCCCTGCCATGGGCAGGGACATCTTCCACTATCCCAGGCTGCTCCAAGCTCCATCCAGCTTGGGCTAGAACAGCTCCAGGGATGGGGAGGGCACAACCTCTCTGGGTAATTTCTTGTTGTCTTCAATACTCTCTTATTGATGTTTGATTTCTTTAACATAAAGATTTCATTACCATAAAGAAAATCTGGTGTCCAGGTATCCAGGGCTGCGCTCAGGAAGACATTTTGGTGATTTAGGGTGGCAAGTCTGCAGCAGATTTATTTGGGGAGGGCATGGGGATGGGTTTATATGATGGAGAGAAGGGTTTGACAGCTGTTCCCAGCCCTTGTTCCCGTTTGCACAACACTTGGATCATGGAGCAGCCTCACTGTCACAGCTCTGTATGACCTGCCAAGTCGGAGGCTTCTCCAAAGCCAAAAGATTGGGAAATAGGTAAAATAAATATCCCAGCAATGAGTGCTGGGATCTGCAGAAAGATCTCACATATTATGGTTCAGATAAAATTTCGTCTTTTCTCACAAGTTCTGCTGCCTGAGCTTCACCTCAGCTCCTGCAAGCAGAGCCCTTGTGGTGGGTGGTGGGTTTGGGAGACAGAGGAGGGTCAGCAGAGTGGCCAGAGGAACGGAGCACCTCTCCCATGGGGAAAGGCTGAGAAAAATGGGATTGTTCAGCCTGGAGAAGAGAAGGCTTCAAGGTGACCTTGGAGCCCTTCCTTGTGACTAAAGGGGCTCCAAGAGAGCTGGAGGGGAATTTTGGACAAGGGATGGAGGGACAGGACAAGAGGGAATGGCTTTAAATTGATAGAGAGTAGCTTTAGATGAGATATTAGGAATAAATTCCCCCCTGTGAGGTTGGGCAGGCCCTGGCACAGGGTGCCCAGAGCAGCTGTGGCTGCCCCTGGATCCCTGGCAGTGCCCAAGGCCAGGCTGGACATTGGGGCTTGGAGCAGCCTGGGACAGTGGGAGGTGTCCCTGCCCATGGCAGGGGATTGGAATGAGATGGGCTTTGAGGTCCCTTCCATCCCAAATCATTCTGGGATTCTGTGATTCCATTCCTGGCACAGCAGTGTGACTCAGCACCCCAAGGAGGTGCCACACCAAAGCAGGACCTTGAAGCTGCTCCTGAGCACAGCAGCTCTTCCAAGTGACCCACACGGGGTCTTTATCCGTGTTAGAGTTGTTAAGGTTCTCTAAAGCAGTAAGACATGAGCTCTGCCCCAAGGATGCTGTAGGAGCACCCCACTGGTCCCAGGGAATGGCTGGGGTAGCACGAGGGAAGATCCTGAGAACCAGGCAGAGCATGGACCTGCTGCAGATACCTGGGGTGGGACCTGTGGGTCCTGTTCCTGGACCCAGTTTATGGGGCACTTGCTCACTGCAAGCTCCTGGCCTTGTTGGGGTTGAGAGGTTTCTCTAACATCAGCTTTGGTTGGCAAATGACAGATATTTTTGCATTTGTAAAGAAGTAAAATCATAGAATTGTTTAAGATCATCACCCAGGCAACCCAGCACCATCACAACCACCCCTACACCATGTCCCCAAGTGCCACATCCACACAGTTTTGGAACACTTCCCTTGATGGTGACTCCACCACTGCCCTGGGCAGCCTGTTCTAGTGTTTTCCAACCCTTTATGTGAAGCATTTTCTCCTAATATCCAATTTAAACCCTCCCTGGTGCAACTTGAGGCCATTTATTCTTGTCCTGTCGCTTGTTATCTGAGAGAAGATAAAAACATGGCATAACTTTGGGCCATTTCTCATGGCTGTCCTGGCTGGGTGTGAGCAGGCCAGGGGCTGTCCCCGGGTCTGACACGGATCAGGTGTGTGATGACAGAAATGGCACCATCATTTTTTCCACTGGAACTGCTGGGAAAAAAAAAATAGAGTGAAACTCTCAGGGTCAGCAGCCTGACTGTGACATTGCAGAGCATTTTCCACACACAAAAATCCCCCCAAACCTATGAGTATTGCAGGTGGCTGCAAGAGGAGATCGGTGAGGAAAGCTGGAGGAGGTGTTGAGCATGTCCTGCTTTCAAAGAACCATGGAATGAATCATGGAATTGTTTGGATTGGAAGGGACCTTAAAGCTCATCCCATTCCAATCCCCTGCCACGGGCAGGGACACCTTCCACTGTCCCAGGCTGCTCCAAGTCCCAATGTCCAACCTGGCCTTGGACACTGCCAGGGATCCAGAGGCAGCCACAGCTTCTCTGGGCACCCTGTGCCAGGGCCTGCCCACCCTCACAGCCCGGAATTCCTTCCCAATATCCCACCCATCCCTGCCCTCTGGCAGTGGGAAGTCATTCCCTGTGTCCTGTCCCTCCATCTCTTGTCCCCAGTCCCTCTCCAGCTCTCCTGTAGCCCCTTTAGACCCTGGAAGGGGTTCTGAGTCCACTTGGAGCCTTCTCCAGGTGAACATTCCCAGCTCTCCCAGCCTGGCTCCAGAGCAGAGAGGCTCCAGCCCCTGGAACATCCCTGTGGCCTCCTCTGGAGCTGCTCCACCAGGTCCATGTCCTGTTCTTTGCTTGTGTGGATCCCAAGGACAGAACTGCTCCACCTCCCCTTTGAGGGTTGTTGTTTTTACCCTCAAGATGTGTCTGACACTGAGAATGTGGTTTTCGTGCAACTGGAAAATCAGGGAAAATATTCCTTTCATCCACTTGGCACCAGTCAGGGACCTCACCCAGCAGCTCTTGAATGGAGCTCAGAAGCTGAGGCTGAGCTTCCAACCTCTCCTGACCCCTTTTCCTGGGGCTCTTCCAAGCTCCCTCCTAACCTTCCATCTCTGCCCATCCACAGGTGTTCGGGAAAAAAACCACCAAACCCCCACCTTTCTGGAGCGGCCAAAAATGTGTCCGTTTGCCTTTTTATTTTTTTTCCAGCATTCCCTAACCTTTCCCATACGCCCTGAGCCTTTTCCTCTGCCCCCACCTGCATGAAGGCACTGCTGTGGGGTGAACTGTGGACAGAGGGATGGAGGAGATGAGCTGTGAACTTTTGCACGGCCTGTTTGGCCAGGGGATGGATTTCCTCTGATTTTAATAAAATTGTTTTAAGGTTTGTTTTTTTTTTTCCACTCTTTTGTACAAGTTCAGGAAGGTCTAGAGCAAGTCAAGCCTGGCTTAGCTTCACAGGGCTGGCAACACCGGCTGGAAAGTTTATTGCTTCCTGTTATGAGAGCTCAGGGAGCCACGGTGGGATTTCAGGAGGAACATGGGCAGCTCCAGCTCCAGGGATGACCCTGACGGGTGGGGCTGGAGATGACCTTTCACTCCCATTGCTCCTCCAGCTACTTCAGGAAAGGGAAGCAAATAGAGGAGGGAATAATGGCTCGATTTGACCTCTGGCTATCGAGGCAAATGTTTTCTTTGGAGCAGGGATAGACGCCGGGGAAAATACCACAAAGGGCTTTGCTGAGCCACATCCCTGGGCTCCACCTGAGTCCCTTCTTGCCACCTCTCCTCCTGTGTCATCTCACCACCTCGGACACTTCAGCAGAAAGGTTTCCCTCAGAAAAATTAATGTGTTTTTTTTTTTTTCTCAGCACTGAAATTTATCTCAAGGATGTGTCCATTGCAGTGAAACTTTCAGCTGGGAAGGGCTGGAATAAATCGCTTCTGCTCTCCAGCCCGAGTTTAAACATGTCCTCTGGGCTTCTCTGCTTTGGAATTTAAATCTTATTGTTATTTAACCATATCAGATTAGTTTTTAGGCCATTTTCAAAGTGAAGTGATTTCACCTTTCCACAGACATCAGCCAGTGGTATCTGAAGGCAACTTTTCCCTGTTTTTCAGCAGAAATGTTATTTATTCTGCTAACAGCACTGGCTTTTTGCTCCAGGCACAAACCAACACAAACTTCACAGAAATTCCATTTTCTGACCTATCTTCTGTGCTAACTGAGGCATAACTGTGGTCCAAATGTCATGGCAGCTCAGAGCCAGAGTTTACATTTTCCGAGTGCATGAAGGAAAACATCCCTCACCTCATTTCCAAACAGTCTTACATTATTCAGCCAAAATCCCCACGGGCTTTGCAAAAATGTGTAAGACCAGATTTTCTCTGTTTCATCCTTGCGAAGAGCCAGAGACCAACCACATAATTCTTTTCCTTCTTGGAAAATCAAAACCTTCTTGGGTTCATCCAACAAGCAGAGCTGGATGCAGGATAAAAATCAACCTGATGGTGATTAAGTAGAAATCTTGTCTTTCTGTCCTTCAAATGACATGTTTGCCTTGGGGTTGTCATCACCACTGCCCTGAAAAGTCCTCACAGAGGCTTGTGATGAAGCAGATTTTAGCAACAGACCCTGGCATGGCTTTTTCTGCTGCTTGTAAATTGTTTTTTTTTTACTAGAGTTAAGGTTCTGGCTGAGTTCTTAGGATGTGAGTCCTGATTAGCCCCAAATCCTGGAGAGCACCCAAAGCTCTGCATGAAGGAGGGAAGAAGTTTGCACAAGTGGGATGGTTTTGGTGTTAAATCAGGGAGTGTGGTGGGACTGACAGGGAGCCTGGAGGCCCTGGGCTGGCGTGGCTGAGTCAGACAGCACTGGGGCCATTCCCACCTGCTCCCTCCTGTCTCTGCTTCCCAGACCCTGAACAGCTCCCTGGGACATCCATGCTTGTCCTTGGCTCTGTTGTTACCTTTCTCTGGTCTTAAAATTAAAACCAAAACATGGTTTATGGGGAAAAGGGGTTTTTACCTCGGGATTTATTTCAGGATCCTTGGGTGCAGCACTTGGTCCAAGTGGGTTGCCCTGAAAATGCATGTACACCCATCACACCGAAATACACACAATTATAGGCCTTGCAAAATTAACATATTTATCAAAGATCCCCCAAGGAGAGGCTGGAGTGAAGCCCTCGTTGTGAGGAACCTTCCCCCCGGCTGGGCCTGTCTGAGGTTCCAAAATGTGTTCTGGAGAGGCCCTTGGTGTCTGGGGCTCCCAGGATGTTTGCTCTCCTGGTTTAACGGTGCCGTGGGGCTGAGCTGAGTTATCAGCCTTGGGAAGTTACAGTGTGTGGGCTAAAAGCACTGAGAATACATCAAACTATAAAAGAGTGTGTGAGAGGGGTATAAAAGAAAAGGCAAAAAGTCATCCTGGCATCACCATCACCCATGAAATTGTTGGTTTGGTTTCTGTTTCATGAGGAAATGTGCTGTTTCTGTCCCCAGGCGTGGCCCCTCCACCCACAACCCCAAGTTGTGTCCCAGGATGTTGCTCCCATCCTCACTGGGAGGTGCTGGCCTCTCCCAAGGCACACAGGAGATGTGCCTCAGCCCCAGCCCAGCCTTGTCACCAAGGCAATGGCACAGCTTGGGTCCTTGGGGACACAACTTGGGGCCTGGGGTTGCTGGAGGCTCTGGAGACTCCAGGCACAACAAAGGGGCTCCCATGGGAGCTGGGGGCCTCTTTCCCACTGACAAATCCACAAGGGAGATGTCCCAGTGGGACACACACTTGGACCTCTGGTCTGAGGAAGCTGCTCCAGTGGAAGGTGTCTCTGCCCGTGGCAGGGGAGTGGAACTGGAGGATCTTTAAGGTCCCCTCCAACCCAAATCATTCTGGGGCTCTCCACGGCGCTCCCTTTACCTTGTCCTATCCACCAGGCATGTGCCAGTAGAAATGTCACATTTGCAGTGCTGGCTTGAACCAAACGGGTTGAAAATGAGCCCAAATCCTCCTCCAAACCCACGGATCACCCCCAACGCCTGTGAGCTCGTGGGAGAGCAGCTCTGAAAGCAGAGAAGGGGGTGGAGGAAAGGAGGACACAGTGAGGAAGGGAGTTGTCAATCCCTGAAGCCCATCTTGAAGGGATCTCGAAGGGGATGCAACCTCAGTGTGCCTCCCTTGTGACTCTGTCGCTCACTGACCAACCTGGAAACCCCCAGATCCCTTTTTCTCCATAGCTGCCACCAAATTACTGGCAAATAAGAATAATAACACAGTGCAGTGCATTTTTTAGTCTATGCAAAAAGGGAAAGAATATTTTCCAAATCCCAAGATTGCTTTTTTAGCAGCGCCTTTGCCATGCTTTCCATCACATTTCAGAGTGATTTGAACCCACAGCCACCACCAAAGGTGAGGATGAGTCCTGCATGCCTCATCCAAAAGTCAGAGAAAAAAAGTTTAGTGAAGTTAATCCAAGAGGAAAAAGATCAGAACTAAAACTGCTGCATCACTTTCTGCTCTCACTTGAGTTGTTCAAATATTTTTGCGTCTCGGATGCGAAATTCCATTGTCTCAAAAGCCCAAATCCAACAATAATCAATAAGGTTAAAAGCTGACATTTTTAATTTATTTTAATTTTGTCACATTTGTCTCAACACAGTGGGCCTTGGTTTAAAAACAGGCTTATCATTTGCACAAAGATGCATATCTTCATTGCATTTAGTTTAAACACTGAACAAATGAACAACCAAAAGAGGAAAATTAGAGAAGAAAATGACCTGTTAGCACAATCCACCACAGAGCTCTGTAGGTTTGTGCTCAGAGTGGATAATTTTGGTCACTCTTCACCGCTGATGTAGCAGGGAGATGTTACACCAGGTCTCATTACCATTGGTGACAGCATCTATTTATTTCAATAGGACATTTAAATAAATATGTATAGATCACTGCTCTGAAACACAAATGGTGCCTGGGGGAGAGGTGGCTTGGAGAGGTGACTCCCAGCAGCAGCCAGAATTATACAAAGTTCCATCACATCCCTTCCCCTCTGTCTCCTCTCTTTTATTCTCATTTCTCATGGCCTGGCATTGAAACGAGGACACGATGATGCCTTAAATGGCTACCTGGAAACAGAGAGCAGACAGGAATAAAGGAATAAAGGAGGGATTGACTGGAAAAGGCCTTCAGAGGTCACACTCTGGGCTCCAGAGGCTCCTGCCTCAGTGCATCCCAAAATGGACAATGCCAGCTCCCGAGTTCTTCCCACTTTGATATCAGCATCAATTCCCCAAGCAGAAGGCAGGCAAGGATGGAATTTGCCCAAGCTTGCCCCCTTTTCTCTCCCCAAGATGAAGGTTTGCAGTTGTTGGGCCCAGGAGGGTCTGGGTGTCCTTGGAGAGCGAGCTGGAGAGGCTTTGTTATGTCAGTGTGAGCATGAGAGAACAGCACTGAAGGAGCTCCAGGGAACTGCAGAGTTACACTGGGCACTACAGGATGGGAAAGATAGAAAAATTAAAACCTAAGGCATCAACAGGATGCTGCAGGGGTGAGTTTTTCCCTGTACACTCATCTATGGCTCTGCCTCCTGCCCTCTGCCTCTTTCCCTGGGTGATGGTTTGGTGATGGGAAGCCCTCAGTCCCTGCCAGTGTGATGGCCAGAGCTGCTGGGCACACGAGGCTGGAGCAGGAGCAGATGTTGCCCAGCCTGCCTGAAGCACATATGCCCTGGAAATCTTCACCCTGACACAAGTGCCACATGTACAAATAACCCTCTTGGTGAGAAAGCAAAGAGCCTGGAAAATCTGCCTGCCTCACGGGACTGGGACCACGCTGAGCTGCCTTTTATCTCTGAGCTGCTGCCCGCAGTCCTGCAGAGCCTGGGAGTCGTTCTCAGCTGGTTATTTTTAAATAACCAACAACACTTCCCCACAACTCCATCCTGCACCGGCAGCAGGTGGGACTTTCACCACAGCTCTTGGGTGGGAATGAGCTCTTGGTGGCCATCCCTCAGCTCTGGGGGACATCACAGGCTGTGGTTTTCAGAAGGAGCAGGTGTGACATGTGCCTGAGGGTCCCTGCTTGTAGGGAGTGCACCCAAAGAACATTTATTGGCCCCTTTGGAGTGACCACAAGGTGACCTGTGCTGTCGCCAGAGATGAAGGACCTCCAGGGGAAGGAGGTCACTGCCCCCAGCATTTTTGAGGCCAAACCTGACCCCAGAAAAATGCAGGGATAACGTGACCTCAGCCTGCTGCAAAGTTCTCAACTTCTCAGTGGGAGATTTCCAGGGAGGCTGGGGTGGTTTTGGAGATCTCCAGCCCTGGTGCTGTTCTCTGGAACATCCCTGTGTCCTTAGAGAGAGCAATCTGTGGGTGTGCTGTGTGCCCTGGTTGAAACATGAAGCCAGGGTTGTGGTAATTTCAATTTTTTAGAGGCTTATCTCCCCCAAATGCCTCCCAAATCCTGGTTTTCCTGGTGTGGCATATTCCCACAAAGGTGTGTGTTCATCCCTACACCTCACTTAGCTGATAGGGCTTATCCTGCCTATCTTAGGTGACTAATCCCAAAGTGGGAATTAATTTATTAGTGACGATAAGTGAGTAATTAGTTTATAACAGAAAACCTCGAGGAATGTTGCTGCAACAAAGTGCAGTGCAGATGCTGCTCTTTGCAAGAGCATCCAGGCCACAACCCCAATGGAATTGCAGGAACTGCCCTTCCACATCCATTCAGGCTCTTTGGAAAACCAGAGGTGTGACAGCAGGGTGAATACCCTGCTTTGTCAGCACCAGGGATGAAGGTTCCTGATTAAAAAAACCATATAGCTTCCAACACCCCCCTTAATCCCAATGCAGATCTTCCCATGCTTTCTGCCCTTGGAGATCTGATCTCTTCCATGACCTGGCTGCTGCTGCTGCTTCCTCCTCCTCCTTGGAAGGAATTCCTGCCTGGACTCTCCATTTCCACCTCAGCAGACACCTAGACCCTGATGCTGCTGGAATGGCAATGCCAAAGCACCCTGAGGTCGGAGCAGGTGATCCTTGGAGCATCAGGGCAGAGGTTTTCCTCTCGAAAACCACTTGCCTTGGGCTTCATTGCACCCCCAGCCTACTGATTCCTTCTCATAGCGGCAAAGAAGCCAGAGAGTCTCTGCTGGTGTTCAAAACTCCTTCCTCATCCTTCACCTGCTCTCTGCTCCCTCCACCAGCTTGGAGAGAGAGGAAGCACCTCTTCCAGGGACAGCTTTTCCTGGCAGTGCAGCAAAGCAGGAGCTTCAGGGCAGTTTTTCCCACCAGTGAGCTTTCCCTCCTTTTTTTTTTTATTTTTTAAAATTTTTTAATTATTTCTTCCCTCTCAACAGCCAAGGAACTTTTGCCAAAATGTGTTTTCCATATGTTCCCTATTAGTCATGCTCTCGGTCTCACAAATCTGTTACCAGTGCCACAAGCCGATGCTATTAATTTACTCCCAACCGACACAAGCGAAATTCCAGGCAGCGCTCCTAAAACCAGACCCGGCGGCTTGTTTGGATTAAAAACCAATGCCGCTCTCTCGCCTGGCGTGTCTGTAAAGCACCTTCCCGGCTTCTCCCGAGGCTCGGCGAGGGCAGGAGGGTCGGGGCAGGCGGTGGGAGCGGTCCCGGGGGTCGGGCAGGGGCTGCCCCGCAAAGGCGGGGTCTGACAGCGCCTCAAATACTCGCTCCGCTTCCCCAGCCGCTGGAGCACGGCTGGACCGAGCCGGCAGGGCTTTATCTAGGGCAAGGCGGAGGGATTGGAGGCACAGGAATGTCGGTGGAGGAGGGAAAGCCACCGCGAGAAGCACCATGTCTCTGTAAGTAGATTTTTAAATTTTTTTTTTTCTCCCGTTGTTTTCCCTGCAGTTCAGGCAGCGGTGCGAGATCCGTGCAGAACAGAAGGGCATCCAGCTAGCACGGGTTTACTTTTTTTTTTTTATTCTTTGGCATATTTTGGACTCAGGTTTTAAAGTTTTCCCAGTTCCTGCAGCTGTGCCTGTGACTGTGTGGAAGGGTCAGCGGGTTTTGGGAACTCACCGTGGTGAGGACGTGGAGCCAACAGCTCATTCCTGCACCGGCCGCACACAGTTCTGACTTCTTGGGGTGTTCCTGGTGGTGTGAGCGGTCCAGCCCCTCCTTTGTGGCTTTTTTGAGGTGAAACTCGTACTCTGCGTGTGTTTTCATGCTCTGTGTGTCACCTCTGGAGGTGGCATGTGATGATGGATGGGTGAATGAATGGATTTCAAAGCCGGAGGGATGGGGAGTGCTTTCTTCGGGGAGGTATCCGAGCTGCATGAACCACCTCATCTCATCCATCCACCTGCTGCAGATTCACATGGATGGGGGCTTTTTTCCCCCCACAGACTGCATAACTTCCACACTGCACAGAGGGAATTGGGTCTGCAGTAGGTGGAAAGATGCAAAAATCCATGTTCTGTGCTTGGGTGGTTGGGATTGTGAGGAGACACAGCCTTTTCCTGGTGCCAGCCTATGCATCAGCACTGTGAACAAATCTTTCCTTGGAAGCCTGTTTGATTTATAATTGATTCCAAAACACCATCATACACCAAGCCCCCACCCAAGCAGTTAAAAGCATTGAAATCCCACAGTTTAGTCTTTGTAGCCAGTGAATCCTAAAACCTTCTGGAAGTTTAACCAAACCGATTTGTAGGGAGGGTGTTTTTACCTCATTTCCTTCAGCTCCTGCTCTCAAATACGATGCCAGGAGGGCAGGTGGACACGCAGGGGGGCAACAGCAAGGTGTGACCCCTCACAGCAGGGTCCCAAGGGCGCAGGAACAGCTCAGGGCTGTTTCCTGCAGATGTTCCTGCAGATCCAGGTGTGCACAGGGGGCTGAGCCACAGGGGCAGGACCCACAGCTCAGGGTGGTACTTGGCAGCCAGGGATGGTCCTCTCAAAGCAACAACCCATCCCTTCTGTTAATTTCTTTCCTTTTCCTTGACTCCAGAGGTTTGGGAGCATTTCATTGGGCGCTCCTTCCTAAAATGGGTCTCCCAGAGGAGCCAGTGGGTGCTTTGGTCACAGCCCTGATAAATACCAGTTCAAAATGTGAATAATTACTCCAGAAGCTGTCAGAGTCTTGGGCAGACCCTCCCTGCTGAGTTGGAGCTGAGTTGTGGAGCTTTGGGAATTGTGTCCATGAGTAACACTTGCAAAATGGTGAATTATCCTCGGTCTAGGCTTCAGAAACCCTTTAGGGGAGCACTGAATTTTTGAACTGCTCTACAGGACACTCAAAGCATGTTTTAAAGGACAATTTGGGGCTTGCAGCTAATTTGGGGTGCAGATGGGAGCTGCTGGGGGGTCTGGACACCTGCATGGGGCCAGCCAAGGTGGGGCTGGATGCAACCCTGCCTCATCCAGAGCCGGATGCTCCACAGACAGATGCACCATGCCCCACACCCAGCAGGGTCTTCCCTTCCCAGCCCCTCCTCAGCTGGAGCTTGGCCGAGTGCCTGGATTAAACCCACAAATCATTTAACACCCCAGTTTGCCCATACCCGAATGTGAGAACAACAGAGGAAGGGTTAAAGACCCCTGAGTGTGTACTCACTGTAAGGAAGCAAAAAAAAGCACTCAAAGAGGGAACTTTCCCATCTCACCCCTGAATAAACCCAGTTCCCTCAATAAATAAAGAATATTTCTCTGTGGGTGTCACTTTCCACGTCCTGCAGTGGCTGAACTGTCCCACCTGCACAGCTGTACCGAGCAAGGCATCACTTTTGGGGCAGGAGAGGGAGATTCTGGTCCCAGGAGCTTTGAGAGTTGTTACTCTTCACCTGGCATGTCGAGGGCAGAGAGGAGAACCTCCCCACCTCTCCTTCTGCTTTATGACCCTGATGCCAGGATGATTTTTTGCTTTTTCTTTCATACCCCTCTTACACACTCTTTTGTAGTTTGATGTATTCTCAGTGCTTTTAGCCCACACACTGTGACTTCCCAAGGCTGATAACTCAGCTCAGCCCCACGGCACCGTTAAACCAGGAGAGCAAACATCCTGGGAGCCCCAGACACCAAGGGCCTCTCCAGAACACATTTTGGAACCTCAGACAGGCCCAGCCAGGGGGAAGGTTCCTCACAACGAGGGCTTCACTCCAGCCTCTCACTGGGGGATCTTTGATAGATGTGCTAATTAGCAAGGCCTATAATTGTGTGCATTTCGGTGTGTGGGGGCAGTGTGTGCATTTTCAGGGCATTCCACCTGGACCAAGTGCTGCACCCAAGGATCCTGAAATAAATCCCGAGTTAAAAACCCCTTTTCCCCATAAACTGTGTTCTGGTTTTAATTTTAAGACCAGGGAAAGGCAACAACCCAGCTGTTCCTCCCCTCCCTGCCTCAGTTTCCCCAGCCCCAGGACAAGAATAGCACCATCTGCAGAGTGCTCCCACAGGCTCAGCGTGTGAAGACTTGGGGGTTTGCGTTCGCAGGGGATTTGTTTGATCTGGAAATAGCAGGGTTAGAAAATTCCATCTGCCTGCTCTCGAGAGCCCTCGACAGGGGCAGCGCGAAGGCGAGCGCTGAGCAAACCAGCGCAGAGCGAACCAGCTCTGCTTGGCTCCTGTCCTGGGAAGCAGCGGGAGCAAGATCGCATTCCTGAAGGGCTGGATGTGGAGAACACAGTGGGGCACGTTTCCCTTCCTGCTCCCGTGTGGCTGCTCCCACCACGGAAACCCTACAGCACAATTTTGTGTCCCTGGTGGTGCAAAGCCAAGTTAGGACCAGGCTTGTGTCTCATCATCAAGCCAGGTTGGATGGGGTTTGGAGCAGCCTGATTGAGTGGGAAATGTCCCCGCCCATGGAACAAGATGATCTTTAAGGTCCCTTCCAACCCCCAAAAATGATAGGATTCTGGGATTTTCTGATTTCCCTCTGGATATTCACCCCCACCCAGCACAAAGAGTTAGGGTTGATGTCCCTACTCTTTCCACAAAGGAAAACAGCTCCTTTCTCTTCTCTACTTTCTTCCTTCACTGCTCTTTGGGTCCAGGTGCCTTCCCTATCGCTCTCCTCTCCAGGTATCTGTCAAGGCTGGGCTAGTCAAGCAGTGAAATTGCCTCCTGCCTTTAGTGCTGCCTGAGGTCACCCAAGGAACTTGGGCTGAGGCCCCACTGCAAGTTAAGCTAAACACAAAATGCTTATTACAAGCTCTTCCTTTCCAGCTGTCCAGGTCTCCTAATAAATGCATGGGTTTTTTTTCTCTTGAAAGCTTCTCAAGGTTTATTTTTGAAACAGTCTGTATTTGATTAAATTTTTGTTTTGTTTTGCTTTGTTTCAAGAGGAACTTAAAAGGGCCATCAGCCTGTAAACATAAATATTCCCATTCTTTCGCTGATTCTTTGCATTTTTCTGGGTTTGCTAATGAAAGATGTTTAAGCAGGGCAAGCCTCTGTGATGTGGGAGCATCCTCCACTGCTCCAGCCCTGACAACCCTTTCAGGAGAGAAATTTTCCCTAATATCCAATCTAAACCTCCCCTGGTGTTAACTGAGGCTGTTTCCTCCTGTCCCTGTTCCCTGGGAGCAGAGCCTGACCCCCCCCCGCTGTCCCCTCCTGTCAGGGAGTTGTGCAGAGCCACAAGGTCCCCCCTGAGCCTCCTTTTCTCCAGCCTGAGCTCCTTTCCCAGCTCCCTGAGCTGATCCTGGGGCTCCAGACCCTTCCCCAAGCTCCAGCCCCTCAATGTCCTTCTCGTCATGAGGAGCCCAAAACTGACCCCAGGATTGGAGGCATGGCCTCACCAGTGCTCAGCACAGGGGACAACCTCTGCTCTGGTCCTCCTGCTGACACAAGATGTGACCTCACAGCCCTGGTTTTTATTTCCCCCCTCCTCCTGCAGGTTATAACTGAGTAGCCCTTATGACCAACATGAGCTGGAGCTTCCTCACCCGCCTGTTAGAAGAGATTCACAATCACTCCACCTTCGTGGGCAAGGTCTGGCTCACCGTGCTCATCGTCTTCCGCATCGTCCTGACGGCGGTGGGGGGCGAGTCCATCTACTCCGATGAGCAGAGCAAGTTCACCTGCAACACGAAGCAGCCGGGCTGCGACAACGTCTGCTACGACGCCTTCGCGCCGCTGTCGCACGTCAGGTTCTGGGTCTTCCAGATCATCATGATCTCCACGCCCTCGGTCATGTACCTGGGCTACGCCATCCACAGGATCGCCCGCTCGGCCGAGGAGGAGGAGAAGTTGAAGGGGTTCAAGAAGAAGAAGCAGTTTGCCCTCAACTGGCAGGCCGTGCGCAACATGGAGGACGCCATGGAGGCCGACGAGGAGGAGCCCATGATCTCCGACGACGCGGCCGAGCACGAGAAAGCCAAGCCCAAGCCCAAGAGCAAGGAGCAGCAGAAGCACGACGGGAGGAGGCGCATCCAGCAGGAGGGACTGATGAAAATCTACGTCTTCCAGCTCCTCACCAGGGCTTCCTTCGAGGTCTGCTTTTTGATAGGGCAGTATTTGCTCTACGGTTTCGAGGTGGAAGCTTATTATGTCTGCAACAGGGTCCCTTGTCCCCACACCGTGGACTGCTTTGTGTCCCGCCCCACGGAGAAGACCATCTTCCTGCTGGTGATGTACGTGGTGAGCTGCCTGTGCCTGCTGCTGAACATGTGCGAGATGTTCCACCTGGGATTCGGCACCATCCGCGACGCCATCCGCAACCGGAAAATCAACAGCTTCCGGCAGCCCCCCTACAACTACGCCTACCCCAAGAACATCTCCTGCCCTCCCGAGTACAACCTGGTCGTCAAATCTGAGAAGTCCACCAAGATCCCCAACAGCCTGATGGCCCACGAGCAGAACTTGGCCAACGTGGCTCAGGAGCAGCAGTGCACCAGCCCGGACGAGAACCTGCCGGCGGATCTGTCCACCCTGCACAAGCACCTGCGGGTGGCCCAGGAGCAGCTGGACATCGCCTTCCAGAGCTACAGCAGCACCCAGGCCAACACACAGCCTTCTCGGACCAGCAGCCCCACCTCGGGGGGCACCGTGGTGGAGCAGAACAGGGCCAACACCGCCCAGGAGAAACAAGGTGCTAAACCCAAGGCCTCCTTGGAGAAAGGCAGCTCCAGCAGTAAAGATGGGAAGACGTCTGTGTGGATATAACTCTGTCAGGAAGGCGAGGGGGCAGCGTGAGCGGGGTTTTATTTTGGTTTGTTTCCGGTTTTTTCGGTGTTATCTCGAGTTCGTTTCGCAGGGCACGATTTTTGTGTAGAAGTCAAGAGAGTGAAAGGAGTTTCAGACCAATTTAGTGCTGTCTTCCAGTGCGTTAACAAAAGACATTTCTTCCCTGTTTCCAACGTGTTCTCCAGTTGGGAACCTCCAATGAGTAACAGCAAACCCTTCACACCTCCCAGCCCTTGGGTCGCCACCGGAGCCCCCAGCAGAGACTGGACAATGAGCTGTGGTGGGAAGAGGAGCTGCTGGTGGCTCAGGAGGGAAGTCAGGCTGACAGGGATCAGCCACCCTCCGGCATGGCTCGAGTGCTGCAGGCCAGGCAGTGTTTAATTACTAAATACCCTTAATCAAATTAATTTCTGATCCTTTGATGAGAAAACCACTGACACATTGCACGGACCTTCATGGCAGGCTCACAGCTGATGGCCTGCCTGGGCTGGCAGATGCCAGTGAAGGCCTCGTTGGATGCTGTGAACCAGGAGCTGGCACCCACGCCGCGTCTAGGGCAGGAACACAGCGACTGCCTCACACAGGGAGACCTAAAACCAGCACGGGGCTGAAGGTTTCATCTTTTCTTCCTCTGCGTCAAAGCAAAATCTGCTCCAAACCCTCCGGAGCAGGAGCGAGCAGTGACATTGCGTCCTACTGGTGCCTGTGTAGCACTTGCTACAGATGTGATGGGAATTGTTGCAGTTACAGAGTTTTTAACAAACTGCTGCTTCACATCATCAGAAAGTGCCTTTATGCAACCAGGAAAACAAAAGCGTAAAGGGTTTAGGCTCCTTTACTCGCTGAATTTTAGATGATCGGTGTTGGCAAATTCGTTTTTCTGATTAATTGAGGAAAAGCACTGTTGGCAAATTTGTTTTTCTGATTAATCAAGCACTTATAAATAGTGGCAGGTGGCAGATCTATGCATAGTGTGTCTCTGGTGTGTGTGTGTCCATGTATAGATACAGACATGTACGAACACATGGGTGTGAACATAGACATAGCGAGGTAGGTGTAAATGTAATATCAACCCTCTGCTCCTCCCACAGCCTTCCACCTCCCCTGAGAAAACCCAGCTGCTCCAGGAGTGGAGCTGATCTCATCCTGGAGCAGTCCTGGGGCTTTTAGCCTCCAGCCCCACCTGGGGAACTGGGAGGATTCCCATACTTACTTGGGGGGGGCTTTGCAGAAGGTCTGGCTTCAGTGGGGACAGGACCAGGACAGCAGCAGGAAGTTTTTCCTGAGTTTATGGGGAGTTTTTTGGAGCTGGGTTTGGCTTTAGGGTGGTTTTCATGCACTTACAATACTTTGGATGTTAAAATCAAGTTGCTGAGCTCCAAGGCTTTGTCAGGGTGGTTTCATCACCACCACAGGGAACCCAAGCAGGCAGAGCCTTCATGATCAAACCTATTGCAGAAGAAGTAAATTCTCCCTGAACACAGCGTTGTCCCTGTGCCAAGCTGTTCCCTCGGGCTGTGCCAGTATTTCTTATCCATGGGATATTCGTGACTTCTCTCTGGACATCACTCCCATGTCCTTGAGATCAGTCCCTAAATGCCCTGAGGATGCCTGTTCCCTAAGTGTCCAGCCCTTTGGCCATTCTTGGGAACGGGCAGAGAATGTGGATATGCCCTTCATCTCCTGGGAACCTCGGCTGAGCTGTGCCAGGCATTAGAGAACAGTCCTGGAAGTAAAAAAGTAGAATTGAAAAGAAAGCAGAGAAACATCCTCCGAGGTATCCAGCAGCAAATATTCAGCTTTGTGGCTTTGTGTAACAGTCTGAGGAATGCTTCCAGGCTTGTTCCTGGTCCTGCTGAAGGCATTGGTAAAATGCCTGGAATGCTGTTTGCTCTTGCTGCTGGAGATCTTCCCCTCACAAATGGATAACTGGATCCAGGAGAAGGATGAGCACAGCAGCAGTCAGTAGGAACGTCCACCCATCCCCTTCTGCTGGGAATTTTGCAGGAAAGGCTCAGAAAGGTCACACCACGGTGGTGGGGACACAAAGACATCCAACCATGCTGTTTGTCCTTGTCCCATGGGTGGGAATGTGCTGTCTGCTGGCTGGGGATGTGCTGGGCAGAGCAGGAGAGGCTGGGTGCTCACAGGGCTGCTGTCACCTCACAAAAACGCCTGCAGGGCCACAGCTCAGGCTGCTGGGGAGGAAAGGTGAGCCTGGGTGGAAATTTGTTCTCTGGTCACTGCAGCTGTCCAGGGCATGAGCTTGTTCTCTACATCAATGAGACTTCTCTTTTATTCCCAGCCCTCTGTCCCATGGGAAATTGTGTGTATTTAACTTTGTGATCCCGAGGGAAGGATGGAAGCTCTGAGGATAGCCATGGCTGGATGCTGCCTGGGTTCTTCTGATTCCTTTTCCATGAGCAACAACACCACAGCCCTGGATAAACTTGTGCTTCCCACATGATGCTGGAAGGCAACGTCCCGTGCAGGAGTTGGGATTTGGGATTTCTCCTGCCCCTACCAGAGACACCTCCCTCACCACCAGACATGGCCTGAGCACTTCTGGTGACTCAGATCTGCCCCTCAGCTCCTGCTGACCTGCAGATGCCCCTGTGAGTCACCACACCAGGGATAGGAACGTGACTCCCTTGCTCTGGCTCCAGGAAACAGTCCTGGCAAGCACCTCGCCCTGGGGAAAGTGGGGGGCAGATTTTAAGCCAAAACCCCCCAAACCTGGTCACAGGGACCTGATGAACTCATTAAACCCAGTCTGTGCTGCACCTGCTGCCCCAGCAATACAGGTGGGCAGTGCCCATGGGAGGAGATTCCACGTTCAGAGAGGGAGGGTGGGAAAAGATCATGGATCTTCTTGCCAACTTGCCACCATCAAATGACTCCCTAAAGGGTGCCAGGAACCCCCACTCTGCAACCCCATGGAGACATGGAGAAGTCTCATGCCTTTAACCTCTGCATATTTTGTTTGTTTGGAGACTGTTTTCACCCTCAAGTCTGCTTTAAGCTGAACACCACCACTCTCATCAACCTTTCTCCAAGGGCTGCTTTTCTAGCATGGTTTTCCCTGGTGTCTCTGAACCAACACCACTCCACATCTTCCCAGCAGGGTGGCAGTGCTGGTCCCTGTGCCACTTTCCCTCCCTTCTCCTCTTCATGCACTCTGCTGCTCCCCAAAACCCCATCTCCTGCAGGCCTGGGGACTGCTCCCCTCTCCAGATGTGTGGCTGCACAGTGGGACCTTCCTGTCCTACTTCAAAGCCCCTTTTTATTGTCACACAGTGAGCCAAGCGGGCTCTGAGTGATCTGTGGGTCCTGCAGAGGGTTTGGAACCTCTTCCCAGCTGGTGTCACCCTCACATCTCATACACACACGCTGTTTTCCACAGGGAGAGTCAATAACTGCAGTATTGATGAGTACCAGACCCAGGGCAGACTCTCGGGGGATCAATAACCCCCTTGTCGGGCAGGGACACGGGGTAACCACTCCCAGTCCCACTCACCCCTCAGGCCTGGAGTATTTCCCTTCATAACATCCCTTCCCAAAGGGAGCTGATCCTGCTTTCCCATGTTTTCCAAGTGTTTTTCACAGGGACTCAAGCACAAGGGTGTATTCCCAGCAGGAATGCTCTGGTGCCATGGGTGCCTGGCAGGGATGGAAAGTTGCCTGTGAGGTCCCAGCCAGCCTGCAGGACACTGCTGATCCTCTGGGGAGGAGGGATCCTGGTTCTCCCAGATCCCATCTGGGCCACACACTGCAGCCAGCATGGGTCAGACAGCCCTAGGAACAGAAAAAATTATCATTATTATTATTATTATTGCTATATATACTGATTTGCTCACTTCCCCCCTTCCTCCTCCACTCTGTGACCTCTAAACCCTTCAGGATGTTGGGTTTCCCCACTGAGTCACTGCCACAAAGGTGACCAAATGCAACGATGACTCTGCAGGAATGACTCCTTTTGGGGCAGGAGCAAAAAAGTCCTTTCTTTTATCCTGTCAGCTGGGGCAGGAAAAGGATAGAGCAGCAAAATATTCATAGCCACAAGCAAAATCCTCACCACAACCATTCCCAACTCAACCAGCAGCTCGAGGAAATTCATTTAGAGGGCGGAGCATCAGCCATGGAAGAAATGCCAATAAGTATAATTAATGCTTTGCTTTTTTCTTTTTTTTTTTTTTCCCTTCAGGTAGCAGTTTTGTCCACATACAAGACAGGTTTAGCTTTGGGGCTGAACTAATCATGAACGTTGATTCTCTCTCGCTAAACTTGGTCAGATAAATTGCCCACACTTATATTTCTCTTCTTACCATTCAGGGCCAGGAATGTCCCACAAAAGCCAGATTACCTTCTTGCTTGCATTGCATTCCACTGGGAAATACTTGAACTTAACTCAAGGCCATAACCAGTCTGTGCTGTTACAAAGCGTCTGGGATTGTTATTTTTTCTTTTTTTTCGGTTGTTAATTTTTTTTTTTTAATGTACTAACTGTATTTGTACTAGAAATTTTTGGAGTATGAGGTTGAACCTGTAAGTATTTTTCAGTGTAAATGTTACATCCGGGCTGTAGTTAGAATATGAAACACTGGTCAAAAGGGAAAGGGACATCAGTCCAACTCAACTGTGGCTATTCCACATCCATTACTAATAATATGGAATAAAACTTACATTTTGTTACAGTATGTAAAGCGTGTGGTGCTTGCTTGAGAAAGGCTCTGAGCGATGAGGAGAAATCCTTCTCCATCTATGATTTGCCTGCTCTAGCCACGCAGGAGCTCTATTTTCCCTGATATGGCTACAAATCATCACAAAATAGTTTTGCCTTAAGAAGCATTTGACCTTCGCGTTGTTTGGGATGTGTTGTCTCCCTGATGAATCACTGCCTGCAGATCCCTCGGGCACAGAGCTCCAACTGCTGAGGGAAGCCTGGGCTTTCAAAAGCAAGAAAACTTCAGGGAATCTGGGAGAAACTGATGATTCAGGCGGAGCAAACGATGGGAAAGCACTTTGTGAGAGAGCTTGGCTTTCCGACCACTTCGGTCTTTGCCCCTCCTGTTAAATTGCAGGCACTGTTCACTCACAACCCTGCTCCAAATGTCCTCAAGAAAAAAATTCTGCACAAAAACGTGCATTTTTTCCTGTTTCTCTGGAAGTTGGGCTAAGCTGACAACTTCTTTGGCATGAGCAGGACGTGGTCTCACCAAGAGACAGGGAAGAGCCAAGGCCAGGTTCCATGGGGCTTGGAGCAACCTGGGCTAACGGGAGGTGTCCTTGTCCTGAGGGTTGATATGAACTCATAGAACGAGGAATGGCAAAGGCAGCCCCCATCCAGCAGTATTTTGGGAACAGGCAGAGTCATTGCAACCCCTCCCATGTCTTAGGAAAGCCAGGCTAAAATTGCTGGTGACTCCAGCTCTTCCTGGGATCACAACACCTATCGTTTTCACCAGCTGCTCCTCCCTGCAGACACAATTCCAGTCACAGCATCCCACTGTCCTCTAATCCCTCCTCCCAGGGAAATGCAATAACAGCTTTACCTTCCCTTCAGTCCCACCAGCAGGAATCCCAGAGTCCTTAAGGCTGGAAAAGCCCAGGAAGTTCATCGAGTCCATGCCATTAACCCAGCAGCACAACCACCAAACCCTGTCCCCAGGGGCCACACCCACATGGTTTATAAACATTTCCAGGGATGGTGATCCCACCACTACCCCAGGCACCCTCTTCCAATGCCTGGCCATTCTTTCAGTGAAGAAATTTTCCCTGACATCCAATCTAAACCTCATCCAGTGCAACCTCAGGCAGTTTCCTCTGTCACTCGTTCCCTGAGAGAAAAGATTGACACCCACCCTCCTTTCAGAACTCCCCTTCTGATGCACAAAGGGATCTATTTTGCTCTATTCCTGCATCCTGCCTGTTGTCCTTGCAATTTCCCTCCTATCATCACCAATTTTGCACTGCCCAGGCCAGCCACAATCCGTGTTTTCCTCTCCAAGACTGGAGGATGTTGTCCCAGAAGTGCAGATATGGTTTACCACAGCCCCATGTCCCAGCTGCCTGTGGCTGACCTCCCAGGGCACAGCTCAGGGAATATTTAACGCACAGGGTTTGGGATGAATAACTGCAGCTCACGTGGGTTTGTGGATGAGGGTTTGTGCTTAAAACCCTGATAAAAAGCTGGAGAAAATGAGTTTATTATGCCAGCATGAACCCACAGGGCTGGCTGCAGAGGTTATTCCTGGTGAGGATGAGCTGTGGACAAATAAATGCCAAGGATGAACCCTCACAAGTGGGAGCCTCAGGCTGCCCAGGGTTTTGGGCAGTGGGAGAGCAGGGAGCGGACAGCTGATGGACCAGGAGGCTGCTGGAAGCTTGTGCAACCATCCAGGGGGTGCTGAGGGACAGGGAGGGAATCTCTGTCCTTTGTCACCAACTTCTGAGCTGTGGGAAGGGATCCTGAGCCACCCTGACATGTCTCACGGGATGAGAGGCGTTCTGAGGAGTAGGTTTTCCCTTTGGGATAGGGCTTAGCCAAGGATGTTGTGTCTTGTCACCCTATGCTCTCCATCCAAAAACACCCCTGGAAATTACAAAGCTGTCGGAGGAAGATCCATAGGGAGCAACATCAGAATCCCAGAATGGTTTGGGTTGGAAGAGACCTTAAAGATCACCTCGTTCCAACCCCCTGCCACAGGCAGGGACACCTTCCACTAGAATTCCACACTTTCCACTAGAAATTAATGTCATGGAAGCTTTGGGAATTGTGTTGTCCCTCCAACCAGGGTCTGAATCCCTCAGTTTTAGTGAAGACAGACACACACTCACTGAGGGCTGGCACAAACCTTCCCAGGGCTGCCACAGGCACAGGTCTCAGTCACACTATGGATTGTCTCAAACCATCCCCTGAGCTGATTTAATGCACTAAACCGGCAGAGCTGCAGTTCCTGACACTGAAATGTTTAAATATGCCTTTACTGGCTGCATAACTCCGTGATAAAAGAGAAGCAAACACAGAAGAAAGGGAATAAAAGCAGTACGAAGTGGAAAAGCAAATAAAAACTCTCAATGCTGCCTGAACATTTTCCATTTTCACTTTTATTTCTCTTGCTGCCCTTCCAAATATCTCCGTGGAGTTTGATATAACACCTGTGGTGGTTGGGAACGCAGGCAGGTGGCAAAGGGCAGCCTGTGGGATGGCCACTAATGATCCCCACAGCTTGGTGGGTGAAGGGGGGATGTGGAACAGGTAAAAAACACCCAAAGTTGGATGCGGATCCACGGTGCCTGTTGGACTCTGGAGATCTAGTCCAGCTGCGCTTCCAGATTTGTGACTTTCCCCCTTCTCCTTCAAAAAGCAAACCCAGCTCCTGCTCCTGGCACATTCCCACATCCAGGGAGAGAAAAGAACAACCCTGGGCATCATCTCTCTGCTCCTTCAGCTGCCTCAGAGCCAGGCAGGTTGTCTCGGCCCCGTTTTTGGCACACAACTCGTGCCAGCGGGCGGGCAGAGCACATCCACGTGCCAAGGTCACCTCGAGTCACCTCTGTCCGCATCTTTTATTTCTCCAGCTGCGGGGCCGGCCCTGAATTCCAGGGTGAACACTCCACATCTCTCAGCACTGCCGGGAGCTGATCTGCCGCCGGGACAAGGGGTTTGTGTGATAAGGTTATCACTGCCGGGGCACAAGGGGAGAGCCCAGCCCCGCCTAGGGCCAGCTGGATGAACACACAGCGCTGGGATGAACACACAGCTCCTGGAAAATGAGTCCCTTCACTCAGGGTGTTAGGATCGGTGGGTTTGTGCCTGTCCTGGAGATTTTGGCAGGGCCATTGGGGGCCAGGTGACAGCCCCTCCTCGGAGAGCCGCTCTGGTGCCGGTGCTGGCTGCTGGGAGGGGCAGGATGGCCTCAAAGCGGATTGCAGCCAGGGGAGAAGGAGAATCGCAAATGACAGCGCTGACTCACGGCTGTTCCTCGGACTGCGCGATGAATTCCAGCGGAACGAGCCGCAGCCAAACCCGGGGCGATGCGGGCCCTTCAGATTCCACTTCCCAGAGCTTCAGCGAACGTTCCGGAGGGAGGCAAACAGCGCTCCAGCTCCATGGTTTTAACGGGGGGGTTTAACAGAGGGATTCCGCATCCCTGTAAACAGTCACGGCCAGGATGGGCTGAGGCTCTGAGCACCCTGATGGACTGAACGTGTCTCTGATCCTTGCACGGCTGTTGGACTAAATGACCTTTATTGATCCCTTCCGACCCGAGCCATTCCACGATTCCATTATTTTATTCAGGTGCAATGCTTAGCAGAAATTCCCACTACCAAATATCGTAGTTTTCTCCAAAATGGAGCCACCTGACAATTTTTCCAAGAGCATTGAAAGAGGAAGGGGGGGCAGCTGGTGGGTTCTGCAGAAATAAGAGTGGAAAAGAGAGACCTTTGGAGTAATTTTTCCACTGTGTTCCTAGAGGAGGAACCCTACCCTCCTAGGGTCTAGTTTGCACCTTCCCGGGGATTTTAGGCTCGGCAGGACCAGGAATGGAGGTGTTTAAGGAATGACTGGAAGTGGCACATAGTGACGATAGTTGACGTGGTGCTGTTCGGTCACAGGTTGGACTCGCTGACCTCGGAGGTCTTTTCTAGCCTGATTAATTCTCCAATTAAACAGGGAGCAGCCGGGGCAGGGAGAGCTGAGCTGGGCAGCCCCCGACGGTGTCCATAACCAACCCGCGGGATGTGGGAGCGCTTCGGGCTGCTCCCCTCGCTCGCTCCATGGCCGTGGAACCCAGGGAAGGCCGGAGGAGGATTCCCAAATTCCTTCCCTGGATCGCGGGGAGCGCCTGGGGCCCCTCGGCACTGGGGGGCGTGGCCAGAACCAGGGGGGCGTGGCCAAGAGGGGCAAGGCCAATGCACTGCCTGGATCCACCGGAGGGGGCGTGGCCTCTAGGAGGGGGCGTGGCCTACAGAAAGGGGGCGTGGCCTACAGGAGGGGGGCGGTCCCAGCGGCGCCC
>VZRF01013836.1:0-53484 GCA_013396875.1 Vireo altiloquus | reverse complement strand
TAAGTATATTTTTTGATACATATAGTTTTATAAATATACTTTTACACACATATATAGTATATATAAACGATATATATATCTTTTTAATATAGATGAAAGTATATATATAAATAATTTTTTAAAAATATATACACATTTATATATAAATATAGAAGGGTGATCACCTGAGCGTAATTACATGAAAATGCCTCCTGCTAATTGGGGAGGAGCAGCTGCATTTCCCAAACTCCCAGGTGCTCCCTTTATATATTTTTTTTATACATATAGTTTTATAAATATACTTTTACACACATATATAGTATATAAAAACGATATATATATGTCTTTTTAATATAGATGAAAGTGTTTATATATATTATTTTTTTAAATATATACGCATTTATAGATAAATATAGAAGGGTGATCACCTGAGCGTAATTACATGAAAATGCCTCCTGCTAATTGGGGAGGAGCAGCGGCATTTCCCAAACTCCCAGGCGCTCCTTTCCCACCTGGGAGGGTTTCCCGGTTAAAGCTCGGCGGGGATGGATGGATGGAAGGACTCCAATTCCCAGAGTTCCTCGCGCACGCTGGCCCGCGGTGACATCAGGCGCTCCATGGCCGGGGCTGCCCGGGCTGCACAGCACCGGCGATGTGAGCTCCGCGCTCTGCCTTCCCCGCCGGGGCCTCTCCGCAGCCCTGCGCACCGAGGGGCAGCTCGGGAGGCTGCGTGGCTGCAAGGACAGCGGTGAGGGCTCGGGGACTGAGGGGCCGGCGCCGTTCTCCGTTCGAGTTTGGAGGCTCCCCGGTTGCGCTTCGCCTGGCGGGGCCGTTCCCTGCCCGCAGCCCCGGACCCACCGCTCCTCCGAGGCTTTCCCGCTGCTTTCCCGCCGGTTTTCCCTTTGTCCTGCGGCTCCAGGGAGACGCTTTTCCACAGCCTGGCAACGGAGTGCGTGTAGTAACCGGGGTGTGAAGCGGCAATCCCCCGCGAAGGGGACGGGGAGCGGCGCGGTGGCACCCGGGGGACAGGCTGCGGGTCCTGCCGGGCGCTCCGGCTGCTCCAGCCTCTCCTTCCCCGCTGCCACGGACAGGAGGAGCGGCAGGGAACGCCTGGTGGGAGCCGACAGCTGCGCAGGTTTGTCTCGGTGGAAGTTGGCTCTGGCTGCGGGATGAGGTTTCTGCGCTGTTCGCTGTCCAGAGGGATGCTCGGGGCTGTCCGGAGGGATGCTCGGAGTGTCTGAAGAATGCTTAGGCTGTCCAGAGGGAACACTTGGAGTGTCTGAAGAATGCTCAGGGGTGTCTGAAGGATGCTCAGGCTGTCCAAAGGGATGCTCAGGGGTGTCTGTAGGATGCTCAGGCTGTCCGAAGGGACGCTCGGAGTGTCTGAAGGATGCTCAGGGTGTTCAGAGGGATGCTCAGGGGTATGTGAAGGATGCTCGGGGCTGTCCAGAGGGGTGCTCGGAGTGTCTGAAGGATGCTCGGGCTGTCCGGAGGGATGCTCGGGGTGTCAGAAGGATGCTCAGGGCTGTCCAAGGGGATGCTCGGGGTGTCTGTAGGATGCTCAGGCTGTCCAAAGGGATGCTTAGGGGTATCTGAAGGATGCTCAGGCTGTCCAAAGGGATGTTCAGGGTGTCTGTAGGATGCTTAGGCTGTCCGGAGGGACACTCGGAGTGTCTGAAGGATGCTCGGGGCTGTCCAAAGGGATGCTCAGGGGTGTCTGAAAGATGCTCGGGGCTGTCCAAAGGGATGCTCAGGGGTGTCTGAAAGATGCTCGGGGCTGTCCAAAGGGATGCTCAGGGGTGTCTGAAAGATGCTCGGGGCTGTCCAAAGGGATGCTCAGGGGTGTCTGAAAGATGCTCGGGGCTGTCCAAAGGGATGCTCAGGGGTGTCTGAAAGATGCTCGGGGCTGTCCAAAGGGATGCTCAGGGGTGTCTGAAAGATGCTCGGGGCTGTCCAAAGGGATGCTCAGGGGTGTCTGAAAGATGCTCGGGGCTGTCCAAAGGGATGCTCAGGGGTGTCTGAAAGATGCTCGGGGCTGTCCAAAGGGATGCTCAGGGGTGTCTGAAAGATGCTCGGGGCTGTCCAAAGGGATGCTCAGGGGTGTCTGAAAGATGCTCGGGGCTGTCCAAAGGGATGCTCAGGGGTGTCTGAAAGATGCTCGGGGCTGTCCAAAGGGATGCTCAGGGGTGTCTGAAAGATGCTCGGGGCTGTCCAAAGGGATGCTCAGGGGTGTCTGAAAGATGCTCGGGGCTATCCAAAGGGATGCTCAGGGGTGTCTGTAGGGATGCTCAGGCTGTCTAGAGGGATGCTCAGGGGTGTCTGTAGGATGCTCGGGGGTGTCTGTAGGATGCTCAGGCTGTCTAGAGGGATGCTCAGGGGTGTCTGAAGGATGTTTAGGCTGTCCAGAGGGACACTCGGAGTGTCTGAAGGATGCTCAGGCTGTCCAAAGGGACACTCGGAGTGTCTGAAGGATGCTCAGGCTGTCCAAAGGGATGTTCGGGGTGTCCGTAGGATGCTTAGGCTGTCTGGAGGGACACTCGCAGTGTCTGAAGGATGCTTGGGGTGTCCAGAGGGATGCTTGGAGTGCCTGAAGAATGCTTAGGCTGTCCGGAGGGATGCTCAGAGTGTCCAGAGGGACACTTGGGGGTGTCTGAAGGATGCTCAGGCTGTCCAAAGGGACACTTGGAGTGTCTGAAGGATGCTCAGGGGTGTCTGGAGGGATGCTTGGGGTGTCTGTAGGATGCTCGGGCTGTCCGGAGGGATGCTGGTGGTTTGGACAGCTGGAAAACCACCCAGGAAAGCGATTTATGCGCTATTATGTTTACAGAGCTCATTGTGGTTTAAAGTAAAGCGTTGTGAGTTACTAACAGTGCTCAGCCTTTAGAGTGGTTTTGTGATTGTGGGTGCCTGACAAGACCTATATTTCTCTAAACACAAGTGTTTGGTAGCATTGAGCACCAGAGACTCCTACCAGGAGACTTAAAAAGTCTTTCCCAGAGTGAATGGGAAACTTGGGAATGCTTGCTGTCATCTCTCCTGTGAGAAGTGTAGTAACTTCACAACCAGGTAATTAAAAAAATAAAAGATCGTCTATTTCTCTTTAGAAACAGTTTAGGTGTTTGAAGGGATGTTGTGGCAGTGTTTTGCTCGAATTTGTAATCGTGAGGACACCTAGTTAGGACTTGAATTTCACAAAGTGAGGAGGAAGTCAAGTGGGAAAAGTGGCTTTATATCCAATTTGAGGATAAATGAAATTAAGAGGCAACCTTCTATTTAATATTTAGTGTATCCTCATCCTTGTGCAGCTGAATAAAAGAGTTCTATTTATTTGTCCACATGTTACACCAGTTTGTAACTTCAATAAGAGTGGGTTTTCCCCATCCAGCAATGTATAGTTTCGTCATTTTTGTGTGTTTAAAAATATATTTGGAAAGGTATTTTGAGTTAGTGGAGTCTAAACTGTGCTGGATAGGCCATCTGTCAGAACGAATCTGGAGAAATCCTTTGTAGCTCCAGCTGGAATTTTATATTCCTGAACAAAAAGGTTTATATTAGTACCAATAATCCTGTTTTAGAGCACAGGGCATTAGCTACAAATCAGGCACTTGAGGTGCCTTTGGATTATTTGACTTTAAAGTGATTGGAAGTCTAGTAAAAACTCTTTACTTGTTTGTTTAATATTCCCTTGTGTTTCCCTGGACTACTAGGAGATAATGGAGTGTGACACGTGCTAGGAATCCGAAGTGAAGGTGAATTACAGTCTCTTGTATTTCCGTGGAGCGTGCACAAAAAAATAAAACCTGAAACTCCGGAGTAAGAATTTCAGTAATTTTTGCACACAAAATACTTAGAAATAGTGGGACTGGAGTGTTCAGAGTACTTGTGGCTTTGGAGAACAATTAGGAGTGTGTAGAGCTATAAAAATCTATCATTCAAACAGTATCATAACTTTAAAAAATACTTTAAATGAATTGTAGAGCAGGGCTTTGTTTCTAAACTATCTACTGGCAAATTATCCCTTGTATTTTAAATTTTTTTTAATAAAGCAAGAATTTCAGTCAATGGTAAAGTTATGGATTTGAAGTTTTAATACAAACATTGTAGAGATGTTCTGTGTGTTTGGGTGAGGGTTTTTGGCTCGGGAGGAAGTACCCAACACAGGTACCAGTGGCTTGTTTCAAGGATGGAATTGAGGAGCAGGTTGGAATCTCTTATCCCAAAAGTCTTTCTGCTATGTAGCTTTGCAAAGCAGATAGGCATGAATATAAAATAAGTCCAAAAAAAAAAGATGTGTTGGAGAGAAATGCGAGTCTTCAAACTTGAAGTTTGGAAGTTGTACTATTCTGGAAGTTTTATTATAGGAGGTAGTTTTCAGGCCTTCCTCATCTCCCTGAAATGCTGAGGCAATGTTTGAAATCCCCTTTTTATTTGCCTGTGGGGCAAGAAGCGTTGGTTTGTACCAACCCCTGGAGGCAGAGCAGCAACCACAGAGAGTGACTGCTGAAAATCCATCTCTCTGAAGGAGGCTGGGGCACAGGGGCACCACTCAGCCCTCTTTTGAGCACCTGTTTAAATTTTAAGCTTCGCTGGGACTCTTGCGTGGGTTGTGAAGCCCAAACGCGGCACCTGCAACGCTTTGGGAGTTTCCCAGGATTTCAGGTAGTTCCTGTTTAGAGAGATCAAGGGGTTGTTGTTTGAGCTTTAGGATATCCATGAGTGCCTTGTGAAATCCCCTTTTTAAGTTGCTGTCAGTGGGGTTGTGTCACAGAGATAATGATTAGCCAGATTGATAATGTGTGTGGTTGAGGGTGCCTTGAGAGAAGAACAGCTGATAAATAAAGCAGTTTAAAGCTCAGGAAAAGCTGATGTGGTGAGATCCCATTCCTGGCAGCAGAATCCATGCTGGACATGAGATCAGGCAAATCCTGAGTGGTGTAGATCAGCCACAGTGGGATTTGGGGGTAGTCTGACATCATCTCCTTCCTTTAGGACAGGAGCAGCTGCTCTCTCAGGTTTTGGGAATTTATCATAATGTGACTGCTGCGCACTTTATCTTAATTTGGCTTAATCATAAGAGCTGCCCTTCCCCAAGTCAGAGCTTTGTGGCAGTGAAGATGAAGCCTTGGGTTTGTGCAGGGCATTGATTTGCTCACGTGGGACATTGTTCTGCTGTGTCCTGAGAAGTGTCACACGTGTGACAGGGGACAGCCACAGCTGGGCACTCCCCTGGTAACAGGGAGGTGTCCACAACACAGGAGCTTGTGCTGTTAACTGGTCAAAGTGGGTGTGCAGACTCCAGGGAAGGAGTTTGGAATCAGAATGGTCTACCTGGAGTGCTCTTGGGAACGCAGAGTTGTTAAGGTTGGAAAAGACCTCTCAGATCGAGTCCAACCATGTCCCCAAGTGCCCCATTCAGACACGTTTTGAACACTGTGGTGATGCCACTACTTCCCTGTCACCCTGCTCCAATGCCTGACCACCCTTTCTGGGAAGAAATTTCCCCTGATATCCAATCTACACCTCCCCTGGCCCAGCCTGAGGCTGTTCCCTCTCCTCCTGTCCCTGTTCCCTGCGAGCAGAGCCTGACCCCCCCCTGGCTGCCCCCTCCTGTCAGGGAGTTGTGCAGAGCCACAAGGTCCCCCCTGAGCCTCCTTTTCTCCAGCCTGAGCCCTTTCCCAGCTCCCTCAGGAATTCTCCAGCCCCTTCCCAGCTCCATTCCCTTCCCTGGAAGGATGGACATGCCCATTGGGATAGGGATGGTGGTACTGGAGGAGCCCTGGGGGTGTGAGTGGGGACACAGTGGGAGGAGCAACGAGGGGAAGCTGAAGCTAGGAAGGAGTTTCATGTATAAATATAACTTTGACAGACCTGGTAACTGCTTTTTTTGGGGTTTTCTAATTGCTTTTAAACAGGAGAAGTTGGTCCTTAGGAATCTAATTCCTGCCTGCCCGCAATGCTGCACACTCCAGAGGAGAGAACCTGGGTGCTGATAACAAGGACATGGTCCAAGTGCCACCCCTGGGCATTGCCAGCCACAGGTGAGCCCAAAAATGGAATTTTCTCAGGTAAACAGAAATAAAAACCTGTGTGAGGTGTTTGATAGTGCATCACCACATTACATAACAACCTCAGCACCTGTAGAGGATGTCCCATGGCAGGTGGAGATGGGAGGGTGAGGATGAGGATGTCCCATGCCAGGTGGAGACAGGAGGGTGAGGATGAGGATGTCCCATGGCAGGTGGAGATGGGAGGGTGAGGATGTCCCATGCCAGGTGGAGATGGGAGGGTGAGGATGAGGATGTCCCATGCCAGGTGGAGCAGCTTTCAGGGCAGGAGAGTGATCCTCTGGTCATGGATGTCCAGCAGATCCTCCCATACTCTTCTTGTCTTTGTGAGACTCACCACAAAGTCCTGAAGAACAACTGCTACAAGTTACCATGGACCCCAAAAAAAACCCCCAAAAAGTCTTTGATGGTACAAAATGAGTATTTAGATGCTTGTGTTAAAACAAAATAAGCAAATGGACCACGAGCCTGGGAACATTCTTAATTGTAATCAGGCAACAGAGCCCATATATTGAACAAGCACCTAAATAAATAAATGTATTTTTTCCCCCACGCAGCCCACCTTAAAAGGTGCTTTTTAAAAGTGCTTTTGACCCAGCTAAGTGGGGTCTGGTGGACTTAATTATTTTTTCCTCAGGAAAAAAAAACTTTATGGATTCTTTGGCTGCTGAAAAGGAACGTTTCCGTTCGCTGCTGTGACAAATCTTTTGGGTGACGTGAGTTCAGGATTTAGAAGGAAGTCTTCAGAAATCTGCTATTTTTATGGTTTTATCCCTGATATTAAGAGATCTGAATAACTGACCTATTTTCTCCCCTGAATTTGGTTTTTTTTGCATATCCTTGTTGCCTGTTTACTTCTGCTGGTTCATTTCCTGAGTAATACAGAAAAGCAATTTAGAGATTTGGTTTTTTTTTTATTTTTTTTTAATTTTTTTTTTTAACCCACTGGTTTCAGAGAGTCCCTAGCAATGCACCCTGAATGAGTCAGGCAGTGTGCTATAGATTAAGATATCCATAGGTGGGAGTTATTAGAAATCTTAAACCCCCCCAACAGTGCTTTTTTCTGTTTGCTTTATCCTGCCAAGAAACAAAACCCACGAAATAAACAGGAAATATTTATCCTGCCAAGAAATCAGAGCAGAATACCCTCGGTGTGGATGGGATAATGCTGCAGTGCTGTTGTTTACTGTTGTTGTCGGGGCTGTTCTTGCAGTGCTCTGGAGCAGGGAGGTCCTGCAGCTTTAGGATAATGCTGGCTGTGAAAAGGCTTTCAGCTAATTTCAATTTTTGATTTTTGAAAAATCGAGAACTTTGTCAGGTGGGACTTTATGTCAGTGAAAACAGTTTCTTCTGATGATACAATAAAGCAATGTTTAGCTGTGATTACATTGTTTTTCAGCTTATAAAATATCTTTTCAGAGTACTCTTAGTCTGATGTGAGCCATGAGCTCTTCTCACCTCTTAAAGAGGAAGAAATCTTTCCTAGAGGATGGTGAGATGCTGGCACAGATTCCCAGAGAAGCTGTGGCTGTCCCATCCCTGGAATTGTTCAAGGCCAGGTTGGACAGGGCTTGGAGCAGCCTGGGCTGGTGGAGGTTGCAGATCCCTTCCCAACCCAAATCATTCTGTTTCAGTCCCCCAGATGTACAAAACACTGCTATAATTTAGGATTCTCCATGAAAATTCCTGAAACTCCTTCCAGTGCCCTGCCAGCAGCTCCTGGCACCTCGGAGTAACAGCCTGAGCCTTGAACTGCTTCCAGTGCTTTGCTGGACAGCACAAGGAACAAAACACTTCCAGTAATGAGGAATGACACAGGAGCGTCCTGCTGTATTCCCAGTGCCGTGGGATCGTTGCAGGGAGGATTTTCACGAGGTGCAGGTCTCTGTTTTCAGCTGAGGCAGGGCTGGGGAGGCAGAAACCTCTGCGTGGGAAATGTTTGGGACACATCTTTTACTGCTCTCACAGATCACAGTGATGCCAGAATGATTTTTAAATTCTTCTTTTATACCCCTCTTACATACTCTTTTATATAATTTTATGTATTCTTAGTGCTTTTAGCCCACATACTTGTAACTTTCCAATCCTGATAACTTAACTAAAACCCACTATACCATTAAACCAGGAAACCAAACAGTCTAGAAGCCCCAGACACCAAAGTCCTCTCCAAAACATATTTTTATAAACTGAAATAAACCCATCAAAAAAAAAGGTTCCTCAGAACAAGAAGTTCACTCGAGCCTCTCATTGAGAGATCTTTGATAAATATGTTAATTTTGAAAAGCCTATAATTGTGTGTATTTCGGTGTGAAGAGTGCTGCATGCATTTTCAGGACATTCCACCTAAACAAAGTGCTGTACCCCAGGATCCTAAAATAAACACTGAAATAAAAACCCCTTTTCCCCATAAACTGTGTTTTAGTTTGAATTTTAAGACCAAAGAAAGGCATCAACAGAATCCCAGAATATTTTGGTGTGGAAAGGACCTTTAAAAATCATCTCCTGCCGTGGGCAGGGGCACCTTCCACCATCCCAGCTTGCTCCAGCCTGGCCTTGGACAATCCCAGGGATGGAGCAGCCACAGCTTCTCTGTGCCAAGGCTTCCCCACCCTCCCAGGGCACAACTTTCTCTTAAATGTCTTAAAAATCTCCTTTTTATTCCTGTCCCAGATGCCACAATAATATCAGTGCCTAATAGCTTTGATACTCTTTCATTTCATACACATTTATACTTGGAAAATTAACGTTTTACTGATGAAGTTGTGCTCATTTATTTCTCCTCAAATAAAACAGACTTTGGAAGAGCATCTGGCTACAAAGAACTGCTTGAGGCTTTTGGAAATAATGAATGGTTTTGGTAAATACTTCTGTTTGCCTGCTCCTCAGCTGCTCGAATGAAAAGAATCCATCCCAATAACCCAGCTGGGTTTTAGATGTAGTTTTTTATTGTTGTTTTGGAAGGTAATTTATTAAGACCAGTGACTTTGCCAGGATTTGAAGGAGAATAAAACACAAGCCCTACTGAAGGCTGTAAGAGTTATAATTTGATTTTTTTCCCCCTTTTTTTTTAATGCATTTAATTCACTATTTTTTAACTTTGAGATTCTGAGTGATTCTAGGCCATTTTTTCCTTTTTTTTTTTTTTTTCTTTTTTCTTTCCTTTTTCCTGCAACTTGTTAGTAGTTCCTGTGTGAACCCCAGAGGAGAATTTATGTTTGACTGGGTGGAAGGGCAGGCTGCTGTGTTTTGGAAGCACTGAACCTTATCTAGGGTACATGAAGTCCCTCTTCTCCTGGGCTTTAGACACATTGTCCTGCACAACTCACATTAGCAGTGATTAATGGCTCTGAAAATAAAACATAAATCCATTTGTTACAGATCCTATTTTTAATCTCTGCACAAGTACTTTATACCCTCGCCAAGGAGCAGGAATTTCTCTCTCTGTGTTGCTCCCTGGTAGCCCAAACAGCACCAGGGGCTGGGAATTGGAGTGGTCTTGTTGATTCTGCTAAATTCCTGTGGAATTTTGGCCTTGCTGGATCCTAAAGGATACCTGTATTTGTTCAGGAGTCATTTGGAGCAGAAAGTGTGGCTCACACCCTCCTCCTCTGCAGGGTCAGAATGGACCTGTGTGAGTTGTTCATGTGCCTGATTTAATGACATAAATATTGACAGAGCGTTTATATGGAATTGTACAGAATATTTGTGTAGCCTCTACAGGGTTTTAGTACCTCTAATTCTCTTATTTCATAGGGATTTGTTTGGATGTGCAAAAGTCTCAGTGTAAACTTTTTTCTTTTAATTTAAAAACATTTACTGTTCTGTCCTGCTTTTGGTTAGAACACACCTGGCCAGAGAATATTTCTGCCTCACCTTTCAGACAATACCCGGGAAGGGAGATCTGAGTCCATGACAGCTTTCACTAGGCCAAGGATTTTTAGTAAGGAAGGTAAATTAAATTCATAGAATTCCTGGTTGGAAGGGACCTCAAGTATCATCTGCTCCAGTCTTTTTTGATATAAATAATCTCTGAATAAATAATTTATCTGTAATATTTTTTTTGGAGCAGTACTTAGGTTACGTTTCTTACACTTTGCTCTGTGGTTTCCAGATGCCCCTCCCTGCTTCCCACGGGCTCTTCACTGGAATATTTTGTGGTTTTTTGAGGTTATAACAGGGATGATGGCTCTCCCCTTTGTTTTCCAGAGGGGATGTGTTTTCCTGGGACAGGTGCATTCCCAATCTCATAGAGCAGGAGATCCTGAGCTGTGAACGTGCCACACCAACACCTACAATGTGAAACCTATGGAGAATTCCCATTACTGTGCAGTAAGTCACTTCTGTTACTTGCATATTTATTTTTAGAAGACAGATTTGCCAGACTTGGCCTGATTTAAGGCAGAGGAGGGAACGTGATTTAGACTTCATCCTTTTGTCGTGGCTGTTCCTGACAAATTCGTTTAGTTCAGGAAATCGAAGCAAAGCTTGGCTTTGCTGCCTGTGATGCCTCAGGTTTAACTTTTCTCTGTTCCCAGCCCTGCAGTGCCCAGTGTAACTCTGCAGGTCCCTGGAGCTCGTTCAGTGCTGTTCTCTCATGCTCACACTGACATAACAAAGCCTCTCCAGCTCGCTCTCCAAGGACACCCAGACCCTCCTGGGCCCAACAACTGCAAACCTTCATCTTGGGGAGAGGGGGGCAAGCTTGGGCAAATTCCATCCTTGCCTGGCTTCTGCTTGGGCAATTGATGCTGATATCAAAGTGGGAAGAACTCGGGAGCTGTCATTGTCCATTTTGGGATGCACTGAGGCAGGAGCCTCTGGAGCCCAGAGTGTGACCTCTGAAGGCCTTTCCAATCAATCCCTCCTTTATTCCTTTATTCCTGTCTGGTCTCTGTTTCTAGGGAGCCATTTAAGGCATCACCTGTACTGCTCACTATGTGAACACCTGATATTAAAAAACATTCCCTTCTCTTCCCAGCCCAGGTAGACAGCAGGGAGCAAACCATGGACACTCAGCTGTTCTCCCCGTTTTTGGGAGCAGTCCCCAGTCCCCCCACGCCTCCGGAATCCTCCCGGCTGTGCAGCGACTGGCCGGGATGTGCCGAGGATTTTGGATCCCAAACTCCTTTCCAGGAGGGCCCAAAGAAAAGGTATCAGCATCCCTTGGGGGTTCTGGAGCACAGGAGTTCTCGTGGTGAAGAACAGATGGGGATTCTGGATGGTTTTTTGGGGAGGGTTTCTGGTACCACTGGAAGCTCAGATGGTTTTCTTTGCCGTGTCGTGGTTGTTGCTGAAGTTGTGAAAAAAGGTCTGTGGAGGTTTTCTTTTCTCTGTCTTAAAGCCAAATGATGGTGACAGAATATTGCGTTTTTGGGGGGGAGTTGGTTGGTAGAGACTGGCACAGCAGCTTTTGATGAGAAAATGCTCTTTTAATGAGCATTTCTAATACCTCTCTGCATTTTTTTTATCATTTGCTTATTAATGAACAAAATTTGACGTGGGGAGGAAGTGGGGTCTTCTGGTTCCCAAAGTGATGAAAGATAACAGTTAAGGAAGGTACTTGGATTGCAAAAAAATACCCTTAATTTTTTTTGCTGGTTTTCAGTGGGAAGTGTCAGAGTGATGTTTGTTTTTGAATAAAAGATCACACAGCTTCGGTGTCAGCTGCAAGAGTTAATTTTAAGCAAGGCGTGGCAATTTGCTAAATAAAAGATACTGTATTTTCTTAAAAACAGCCTTTAGATTGTTGTAAGATAGCTTTAAAACCAAAAAACTTATGGAATTAGAGTTAATCCCTGTCTGCACCCATTCTGAGCCTGCAGATGCTCAATATTCCTTGAAATTTCCTTAAAAAAATAGGAAAAAACCCCAAACTTTGCTATTTGACAAAGATACAGAAAAGATCTGGTTATCAAATATCAATTCTACATTCACAAAACATTTTTCAAGAGTCTCTGCACTTTTGTGCATCCTGAATTAAATCCAGATCCCTTAGAGAGGGAACTTGAGCAGTCATGGAGCAAATCAGGGAGCAAGTTAGAAGTTAAAAATGTGGCCAGGTCTTAAAAGCGAGCAGGGAGTGATTTTCACTGAATTTCACTGCAGCAAGAGATGAAAAAGGGGTTTTTCTAAGAGTTTGTCCCACTATTTCATGGTCAAGGTGGCACCAGGGGAAACTTGGGGATCTCCAGAAGCACTGAAAGGAATCGGAACAGGGTGGTGAGGGAAGTTTATTGGAGCAGAACAATGAGTAGAGAGGGAAGGAGATCTTTACCAGCATTGTTTTAATTAACTTGTGAGCAAGAGTCAGGAGTCATTACAAACAGCTCTATAAAAATCTCCTCTTGCACCTGAAGTAAAAGTTGGGTTTGTTTAAAAATTGTTTAAAAGCTTGGGTGTTTACCAGAAATATTTACTTAATTCTTGGCCAAATTCTGTCCAAAAGGGGATTAAAAAGTCGTTCAATTTAAGTATATATTACTTATATATAAATTATTTTTTGAGATTAACATAATTGGTTTCTAATTATTTGGAAGTAGATAAATTAGAATGCCCCAGACTTGGAGGGTTTTAATCCTATTTATGCTCTAAATGAGAAAGGCAAGATTTGAAGGAAAACTGTCCATGAAACAGTTTTGTTTCTTGAAAAGAGGAAATCTTTTGCTGCTTGGAAAGTCTCTGGTGCAACAAAAAGTCAGGAAAATTGTTGTGTTTCACTTGGGCTGAATCAAATTCACAAATGCAGGAAAAAATTTCTGAATAAAGGTGCTGAGGGTACATTAAATTCAGAACAACTAGAAAATGTTGCTAAAATAAATTAAAAATTGGATCATCTTCTTTTTGCCTCTTTTGTTTTGGAGAAAAATACTTTATTTAAACTCTTATTTTGTTTTTTTTTTCAGGGCACCAATAAATCTTTCTTACTCTGGCAGTGGCCCTGATATGTTTGGGTTGGTGTCGAGCATTTTAGAGGAGCCAAACAAGCCAGAACCAGCTACAGATTGGTAAGTTTGTTCTGAGATTTCTTACAGATTTCTTATCTTTCTGTGCTGGTTTTTATGCCAATTGTCACACAGATATGATACACATTTTTAATTATTTCACAGTTGAGTAATGAAGGCCTTTTAAATCCCCTTTAAATGTGGAAGTGTTTTTACTTCTCTTGCCAATTAAAAAAAACCACCGAAACAACAACTAAACAATGAACTGTTAAAAATGAAAATTTTCTAACGTTTTCCATCAACGTTGGAGCATTTGAGGAGGAAAATAAGATAATTAATTTTAACCAGTAGGGAGTTGACTAAATACAATACAGGAATCTGAAATATTGAATAAATCCAAATAAACTCTATATTTCTGAACATACATCAGATAAACAGTGTTGGTGATGAGATTTCACAGAGCATTTGCTCAACTGCAGTGGGAATATTCCTCTTATTTTTGAGGAGAGCTGTGTCTGACTGATTAATAACACAATGCTGGTGAATAACCATGATATGCGAATTATTTTAAAGTAAAAAAATGTTTTAAGATCATGACAGGAGGTTTGTTTCACTCTGTTACAGGAATTCTCTGTCGAGGTTGTTTCCCCCTGTGTGGGCACCTGACCTGAGCAGCAGTGGGGAGTTCCCAGGGCTCCCAGCTCAGCTCTCTGTCCCAAACAAGGATTTTCCCAACCTGCTGGGCACCAGCTGCCTTCAGGAAGCCCTGCAGGAGCCTCCTGACGTGGAGATGCTGCACAGAGGTTTGGGAGACCTGCAGCTCATCGAGTCTTGGCTCTCTCCCCGTGCTCACCCCGACAATGCCCTGAGGAACACCTACCCTGACAACTCCTCTTTGCAAAACAACACCACCACAGTTCCCCAGGAGGGGTTTTCCTTCCCAAATGGGAGCTGTAACCAGCATTTGTGCACTTATGAGAGGTTAAACGGAGGCTACGAACAGCGTGGGTCCAATTTTAGCCCTTTTCCCCCTCGGAACAGGGTGAAAGAGAGCCCCAGCTTTCAGAAGGAGTTTTGGAAAAGCGAAAGAGCAAGAGGAAAAGCTCTGAAAAATTATACTCAAGGACAAACTAAGTATTCCCCTGATCTTTCCAATCAGCCTGTTGGTAACTCTTGGGATAAAGTACCCCAGGACAGCCACCTGTTTTCTAAAAGATGTGAAAACTTTACAGCTCCTCACAAGCTGCAGTCAGCTGTCCATCCATCACTTCATTTTTTCAATCAACCCCTGAAAGAAAATAATTTTTCTGGAGGAACGGGCAGAAAACCCCAGGAAACTCATGTGCAAAATGGCCAGCGTGGCTTTACTTTGGGGGATGTTTTTAATAATAACAACAATAATGAGTGTGAGGTGAATATGGGCCCTAAGGAAAGCTCTCATCAAGGAGCTGAATATGATTTATCTGGGAGAAATGTTGTGCAGAATGGGAGTTATTCCTCATACCAGGGGGGTGTGTGGCTGGATGGGAAAAGTCTGGCAGCTGCATCTGATATTCCATGTGGAAAACAATTGGCAACGAGCCCCCAGTCCTCATCAGGGGTTTCCACCATGTCCGGGGGCTCTCCCACTCACCAGCCTTCAACACAGCCCTCCTACTACTCCCAGCTCCTTCCCGCCCTCCCTCCCAGGAAAGAGGGGAGGTTACAAACATCAAATGGAGTTTCCAGCCCTTTGGGGGTTCCTCATTTCGCCTCAGAGAGCCAGAAGCAGGTGAGACCCGTTGGAAGGTCCCAGGAGGATGCCAGGATGAATAAGGAGGGGCGGCGCCGTAAATTCCCTGTTCGTTTTTCACCCGACTGGTTGGCTCAGCAGAAAGCTGCGGGTGAAGACCCTGAGAAATACCCCAGGTTCCCAAAAAAGCAGAGCCAGGAAAATGGCGATAGGGACGACAGAAGAGGCAGAAGGAATTGGGTGCCTCATTTGGGATCTGCGGCCCCAAACCGCCAGCCCTTCAATGCGTTCCCCAAAAAGCACGAGCAGAACCGTGCCAGCTTGTCAGATTTCATCAATCCTTCTCTGCTTCCTTCTTTCCCATTAATGTCTGATTTTAAGCAAAACCCCAGCTTCCCTCTGTTTAATCACCAACTGTTCTCATCAGCAAATAATTTGAATTTCCCTTTGCCGCCATTTCCATTCTCGGACGTTGTTGATCTTCTTCACTACGAGGACTTTAACCCCTTGAATCCCTTCATCAGCGATCTCTTCTCTGGGGAAATCCCTGCCCCCTACTTTGCCTTTCCACCCCCATTTAACAAGTTCAGGCCTCCCAGGAGCCGCAGTGGCCCTGCTAATGAGCTTCACATCCGACTGGAGGAGTGCTACGAGCAGTGGAGAGCTTTGGAGAAGGAGAGGAAGAAGGTAAAGCACAACTGGTGATGATTCCAGACAAAGACTTGACTGGCTATAAAGCATGTGAAGAAAGAGAAAGTTTTATGGTTTTTCTTCTTAGGTTGGTTGGGGTTTTTTTGGTCTTTTTTTTTTTTGTTGGTTGGTTGGTTGGTTTGGGGGTTTTTGGAGGGGTTTTTGTTGGTTTGGTTTGGGTTTTTACCGTCAGTGATACAGTCACAGCTGTAGAGAAAACCTACAATGTTTTCTTTTTCCCAAAGGAAATTTCAATTTGTGCTCTTCTCATTACAGTGGCTTTCCCACCTCAGACTCATCCCCAGAAGTGCTGGCAGGGGGGAATCCTGCTGATAATGAGGGTATTGCCCTTGGGAATGAAAGCTCCTGCTCCTTTAGAGCACAGAAGTGCTTTCCCAAGGGGGGTCAAATCCCTGAATCCCATGCCAGCTCTCAGAAACTAAATTGTCCATCATCCCTGGTTCTAGCTGTGCTCTGAGTGCTTGGCTGCCTCCACGTTAGAGAAGCCTCCTGGCCATAAAGGTCCAGATCTGACCAAACTAGATCTGGAAAACCACTTTTTCTTTCCATCATCAGCTGTGGGGCCTTGCTAATGGACTGCTGGAATTGTGAATGGAACTGCCTTAGACAAGGCTCTTCTCTGCCTGTCTGGCCTTTTAGGAATTCTCTGGAAGTGAGAATGGGATGGTTCTTGCTCCAGTGTTTGTTTCCTGTTCTCAGGCAGGATTTGGGACAATCCAGTCGTTTGCCAAGACCAAATCATAGTTTTTATCTCATGCTTTTTATTTCATCATTAAAGGAGGGTTGTTTATCCTCATACCATCTACTTATTAATCAAAGGGGCTTAATTGGCCCCCTTCATCTGGTCCATTCCCAGAGATCCAGTAGTTTTATCCCAGTAGCTGCTCTGGGTTTCTCTCAGGGCATTTTGTGGTTGCAGAATATGAACTGTTCTCAGTCCTCCAAGCCAGCTGCCATAGCCTGGCTCCTGCCCCTACAGCCAAAATGCATTTTGTAGAAGGGAATGGTTGCAAGAAGAGAGAAACTCTCCCTGGGATTTGTTTTAATTGTCTCTACCTTTAATCACTCGGCCCTTTCGGCTCTCAGAAACCTGTTCATTGCAGCTGCTTTGAGGTCACAGCTTACCTGTCTCCATTCATAAACTTCACTTTTCCAGTCATCTCACATTTAAAGCATTTCCACAAGTTAGGCATTGTCTGTGATATTAGGTGTGCATGTAGTTTAGCTAATTGCTTACTAGTTGTAATTCTTAATTACTGGTGTTATCTGAATCCACGACCCTTTCCCCATCCATTTTTTTTTCTGGATGCCTTTCAGGCTCCTCAGATGATGAGTGCAGGTGGAGTCAGCTCTTGTAATCTATTTTAGGCCAGGGCAGGGACTAAATATTATGGAAGTGTCAGTAGAGCAAAAAAAACTTCAGCACTTGCTTTCAGTACAAGTGTGCACGGGGTGAGTGTGGGCTTGGCCTTGCCTTGAGCTGCAGTGCAGCTCCTGACCCCTCTCTCCTGCATCCACTGTGCTCTGGGGAAGGAATGAGATAAGGAATCTACTCCTGTCTCTTTTTTACTCCAAGTGTAAGAATTTCCCATCCAAAAATAGGTTTGGTGATGTTTAATCATTGTCTGTGTTAGACACTGGCTGTACCGCTCTTTCTCAGTCAAAGTTTGGCTGTTGTGTTAAAGATTTCTCTGTTAAAGAGAGATTTTTCTCTGTTGGAGAGCTGGTATCAGTTTATGTTAAATGTGGTTTCATTGTGATGCACTTCAGATGCAATTTATGCTGCTGTGATCACCTGGTTCTTTTAATTGTCATAATAGGTGATGGTTGAGAGAAGCAGTGAGAGACTTAGGGTTTAAATTCATGGAATCACAGAATCATTAAGTTGGAAAAGACCTTTAAGCTCATCAGATCCCACCATCAACCACCATCACCTCAATTACCCATTTCTTGGGTACTACACCAGAATTTGACTGAGTCTGTGTCTAAGATTAGTTAGAATAAAGTTGTACAGCTTTTGTTCTAAAAGCTGCCACTTGTTGTCTGAATCAGGGAAGGATTTCTGCAAGGAAGCTGGAGAGGGACTTTTTATGAGGGCATGTAGAGATAAATCAAGGGGAATGACTTTAAACCAAAAGAGGGCAGGGTTAGATTAGATTTAGGAAGAAGTTTTTGCTGTGAGGGTGGGCAGGCCCTGGCACAGGGTGCCCAGAGAAGCTGTGGCTGCCCCTGGATCCCTGGCAGTGCCCAAGGCCAGGTTGGACACTGGAGCTTGGAGCAGCCTGGGATAGTGGAAGGTGTCCCTGCCCGTGGTGGGATGAGATGATCACTAAAGCCCCTTCCCAACCCATCCTGTGATATTTAGGGTCATTTTTCTGTAAACGCAGTCAGCAGTTAAGACAGGCCGCTCGCTCCTGACCCACTTTGAAACCTCCCAACAGCGCCAAAACCAGACTGAACAATATTGTACTGATTTCAAACAACCACACTGGAAAATCGCTTCCCTTGCAGACCGAGGCTGACCTCGCCAGGCACTTCCCAGGGCAGCACATCTGCAGCTCCAACCCCAGCCCCGTGTCGCGGCTCCCTGGGAACCCATCCCGCGTGGATCGCCTGATCGCCGACCAGGCCCGGGAGCGAGCCAGGGTAGGCCTCGTGGAGCCCCAATTCCTGCAATCCTGCCAGCGTTTCTTTGTTTAGAAATAAATAACCGTGGTTATTTCGGTGTTTCCTGCCAGGTGCTGGCGCTGATAGGAAAGATGGAGAGGCTTTGTGGTGCCCCAGTGCATGGGAACATCTCCAGGAGCTTGGAGCTCCACCTGGAAGCCATTCAGGTGACCCGGGCACGTCGGAGGGAAGAGATTGTGAATGCTGCCAACCCCCAGGGCCATGGGGTGCCACGCTCTAACAGTGAGAAAGGTAATGCTACCTGTTCCTGCAGCTATCAAAGCTTTTTCAAGGATTTAATTGTGAATATGCTACTTAAAAAATAGAAATTTGCAATACACAGCAGTTCTTATCACTTCAGCGAAAGAAAGTTTGCAAATACACACTTCTTTCTTTTTAAGACTTTGAATTACTTTGATTTCTATTGGGTGGTGTGATGGGTTTTTTTGTCGTGGTGGTGGTGTTGGTGTTTTTTTTTGTTTTGTGGTTTTTTTGTTATGTGTTCCTGGTACTAGTTTAAAACTTTTGAAGTTTTTTTTCCTCTTGACTAGAAGAGAACTGTAAAAACTCTTCACTGATGTTATATTACCACAAATGGTTGTTCTAAAAGTAAAAGCAAGTAAGATTATTTATGGGTATGGCTATACTTTCTTTTCTCCTTTTGTTAGCAAAGTAACAAAAAAAATTGCTGGTGTTGTGTAAATCAATAGTCTGTCTGCCTAAATCACAAACCCACCAGGAATGACATTCCACATTTCCCAAATTCTGTTGAAGTAAAGTCAGAAAAACCTGTAGTAGCAGTAAATGTGGCGATTTATGGTGTGGGGTTAAAGATCATATTATTTTTCCTCAGAAAATACCTTTGTCTCAGGACAAAAGAGGAATTCACTCCTTAGTGCTGAAGTGAAGTGGACAGTGAGGTTCCTTTGGCTATGAAGTAGTTCTTGCTTGTGAGGCAAAAGGAAGCTGGAAAGAGAGTCAAAATGTTTTGCTTCTGCAATTCAGGTGTCTGAAATGAAAATATGCAATAAATATAAAATGTCATGCTCTTAAAACAATAGTCCTGGATGCAAACTGACTTTTAATATGACTCCTAAAATTTTCATGCGGCATAAACTCCGAGTGTGCATCAGGAATAGCAGAAGGATTCTTGGCCAGGCAGGAGAGATAGGACACAGTGGTTAAGTGGATGATTACAAATAGATTTATTACCAATACTGTATCTAAATATTGCCATTACTATAAATAACAGCTCTATCATCTGTTGCAATGAGTTATGGCATCCTCAGGTCCTGGTCCCTCCTGCTGAGTCACAGGTTTTGGTGAGACCCCTTCCCTTCCTAAATTCCCAGAGAATACAGGAGCAGCTTGGTCCACTTAGTCCCAGATTTCATCACCAATCTCTGTCTGAAAGGTTGCAGTATCAGCAGTTTTGGCTGGAAATGTGCAGGTTTGCAATCCCTGGCCTTGCAGAATTCACAACTGCAAACAAATCCCCCGTGGAGCTGCTTTAGGATTTTATTTGACCGGCTCTTTGTGCTTTTACTCACCTACCCAAAAATCAGCGTTCCCTTCTCCCTGCAGAGTCCCAAAACTGCCTGCAGCCTCAGGAGCCCAGTTTACCCAGTGCCCACCAGCTTTTTAGACCCTTTTGCAGCATTTTTGGGCCCTTTTTGCACAGACAGCTCACGTGATGAGGTGTTGTAGCTGTCATTACCAGCCCAGCTCAGGTACTCCTCTGTAGGAAAGAATAAAAGGGGGTACAGGACGAGGACAGCAAGAGATCTGTGCAATCTAAGGCAGCTCTTGAAGCAGGAGGTTTATTTGCACAGGTTGTGGGTACAAGAGCTTGGCTGCAGCTGCCACCACAGCTTGAAGCATGCCTTAGAGAGCCCTAAAAATCTGGTTACATGACATTATATCTTTTCCTATACTGAATATGGTAATTTTACAGCATCCAACCAGTAAAAGACACAAATCTTATAGAATTTACATACAGCCTATCAAAACTACTACATTTCCATACTGTGTCACATTTTAACTTCTAAAAGCTACTTTCTAAACTCTTTTTGTCTTCCCTGCCAAACTGGCAGAGTCTTGAACCTTGGACTTTCCTGCTTGCAGAAGCATCTCCTTATCTGCCAAGGACATTGTTCAATCAACAGGGATTCTCCTTCAGCTGCCCAGCTCATTGTTTTTTGGCTGTACAGTAACTAATGCCTCGGCATCCTACACCTCAAAGCTAGCTTTCATTTCCACTTCACTTACAGGTTTCATATTTTCGGAATATTTTCTCAAGCAATCACCTTTATAAGGTTTCCCCATCTCATCTTCCCCAACACTCCTCGAGTCGCGTTCGCTCGAGACCACGATTTGAACAAATTTATGCAGTTAAAAATATTCTTCTAATAACATTCCCAGGCTTGTGCACTGATGTGTTGTGTTTTTTTTTTTCCTGTTGCAGATGTGCTGGCCCTGGCAGCTGCCCTGCGAGCCCTGGCTGGTGCCACACGCAGGGCTCGCACCGCGCTCTGGTGCGCGCTGCAGGCGACGCTGCCGAAAACCCCTCCAGCAGCACCCGAAAAACTGCAGCTCCTTCTTCAGGGGGCACTGCAGGAAAAAAGTAGCGTGGAGCAAGAAGGGGAAGGAAGTGGGAAAGCTGAGGAAGCGCCAAGGGTTTTGGAATAACAGCAGGATAACGAAATGGGAAGCCGAGGATGGGGAGGGAAGGGCTCAGGTCCTGCCCAGCACCGTGGGAGGTGGATTTTTCATAGGATGTCGGGAAGGAAAAAAGGGTTAATTAATGTGCCTGGTCAGTGCTGCGGTTCTGGTGTGGAGAGATGCAGCTTGTGGTGGTGTTAATGCAGTTCTAATATTGCTGGTGTCTGCTGCTGAGAGCTTTAATGTTCAGAGGAGCTTAAACAGTAGCTGAGCATTGCCTTGTGTGCTCGTCCAAAGCTCTGCGTCAGGCCAGGACCTGAGAAACCACAGTGGTAGAATTTAATTATCTTTTTTTTTTTTTTAAGCATATTTAAAGGTACTCAATAATCGTTCAGGGTTTATTTTTTATTTTCTGCACCGTATGTAGCTCTTTTCAGAGCCAAAGTGATCACTGACCAGTTTGCACCCCGGCACCATCTCAGGAGTGATGCACGCTGCTGTGGTGGTGGTTTTTTGGGACAGGTTGTCACTCAGTTTGACAGGAATATAATCAGTGTTCAGTGCTGGTTGTGTGAGAGGCTTCAGCAGTTGTGCTGCCAGTTCAGTTTCCAGCAAAACCAGTGTGATCTGAGCTTTTCCACAGCGTAGTCCACTTCGGTTCTTCCACTAAAAAAGCAGATTTTGTAGCTTTGCAGTGTGAGCTGCGTGGAAGTACACGTTAGCAGGTGATAGAAGACTCACTCAGGAGTAGAAATTAGATTTATTGATTCCTCAGTGAGTTTAAAGCCAGTAACAATGTAACATAGTATGCACTTAATTGAAAAAATGGTTTGTTATTCATATAAGTTCATGGTACTATAATTTTTTTTCAGATACATTCCATATTTATTTTAATGTCTTCATTGAATGTTTATTTAAAAATCTATTTTAGTAATAGGAAGTTAAATATTTTGCCAAATCTTCCAAATAATCAGATTTAATGATTTACTCAGGAACTCTGTATATTATTATGTAAGTATACACATGGTATATAGGGATTTTTTTGGGAAAGGGACGTTTGCAAAATATTTACACAAAGCTAACTATGTACTAGGTTACCAAAGGTGTTTAACTGATTATTTTTTGACGTGGAAGGTTTAATATATTTAATTGCTCTTAATTAGTCTCCATTGTGTGGTTTAGACAATCAGAGTGTGGCTGTTCAGGGTGAGAATTCTAAGTAATTCAAGGTGTGTTCTTAGGGCATTTAGGAATATTTTAATGCTTTAACAACTGTCTTACTGTTACACAAGCTCTTAACATGTACTAATAATTAAGGTTCTTGAGTATCTGGATATTAATGGACAGCTTTGGAGAGCAGTTCTTGAGTTAAAAGTGAATTAAGTCAGGGATATAAGTAATATCTGAAGGACAAAAATGAAGATTTTTATGTCTTATAGTGTTCTGTGTCGAATTTGACATTTTTGTGGGTAATTCTAGAGCTGTTCCCTCATATATCTGTACTTCCAGAATAGTTCCAAATGCAGTTGTGTAGTTCTGGATCCGTGGATGTTTTAGAGCAAATGTTGATGTTTTAGAGCAAAATGTCACCCTTAACTCTACTGAGGCATGGAAATTTGTAGCTAAAATTTGCCCAGGCCTCATTGTAATCCACTGAGTAAAGTTTAAAAGCAAAAGTAGGTAGAAATCAGATTCTTAAGATAGCAAGATTTGGGGGTTTTTTTCCCTGAAGAAAGTGAATTCCACTTAAAAGATTATTTTCAGCCTTAGCCTAAAAATCAGATACCAGAGTTATTTCAGTGTGAGTGTTTTCTCTGCTTGCACACGCAATTTATTTGCACAAACCAATTCAAGAAGGTTCCATCTGCATTGGTGAAACTGATTGTTCTCAACATCTTAAAAGTGGAGTTTGCAGTATTTCAGTTTGTGGGTAATTTGGGGGTTTAATCACCCAAATTAAAATTAATTTGCCATTACTGTGCTGACAGGAAATCAGGAATTGAAAGTCTGGATCTGGTTTGGTTTTTTTTTTTCTGTTTACAAAACCTTTGTGGGCCCTACAGGGTTGTTTTGTAGTGGTGAATGTTTAGGGTATAATTGGTTCTTACTGTACTGCTCGTGTGTTAATTAATATTGTGAAGGAAAATGATCTTAATTAGTTCATAGTTAATGTGCCTTTAACAGTCTAATTTTTCCAGAGCGGTAAAAAGCTTTGTGGTCACTTCTGGTTCCAATTTCAGTTCAAAAATGCATTTTAAAGGGTTACATTTTAAAAATGCATTTTAGGGTGGCTGCATTTGACTGCCATCAGCACATGCTGTTAATTACGTTAATTGCACACACAAGATCATCCACTTTGGGGCTCTTTAAGGAGCACCCTGGCTCTGGAATGTCCCCCTGGATCATGTGCCCGGGTCAGATGCTCCTTGTCGTGCCCTACAAATGCTCGTGTTTCACTTTGCCTCGCTCTGTTTTCTTCACCAAAACTCCAGGTCTTCAAACAAAAGTGATTTTTTAAAAAAAATTTTTTTTTTAGTGCCCATTTCTTTAAATGAGTTGGTTATGGACAGCCTCAGACCTAGAATGACTTCTGTCTTCAATTCTTATTTCAGAATGCTCCACTTCGGTTGTTTTATTACAGATCCTTTTGCATTTTAGGGAATAAAAACCACTTTATTTTGTAAAAAATAACGCCTGGAGTTGCAGGAGCTCTGTCAGTCAGAGCATTGTTTTCCCTGCTTCGTGTTTAATTTGGCAACAGGGTACAAATTCTGCAAGTCTTGCACTGAATTTTTGGTGTGAATAAGTATGAGTATAATGCTTGTGGCTTTAGGGAATGATTGTATTCATTTTTTACTGACTTCAGGGGAAGCCTAATTGAGGTTTTAGGTCACACTTAAGCCAAAGGGGTAGTTTTGGTTTGGAGTCAGGTTTGATTTTTGAAGGAGAAAATCCCCCTTTCCCTCCCCATTTTACCTGAGGAAATCAGGTAAAATTCCGTTTATTCCCTTCTTTTCCACTTCCACCCTTGTACCCCACTCAGCTTTCTCACAATTTAATTGTTTAGGGTTTTTCCCTGTTTTGATTTATACTTTTTAAATTTTGGGGTGAGATGAAGGTGGCAGAGTTGTAGCCAGTCCTGGTGGCAGGAATACTGGATTGCTCCAGATTAAATAAATGGGATACTCAGGTGTCCCTTTTTAGGTCAGGATTATTATTATTACTATCAGGGTGCTTTTTCATAGTTGATAGTGAATCTTTAATGCTTTAAAATCCCAAATGGATAGTCCAGTACAACATACACTTAAGAATTACAGTTATTTCTGTATTCTGTATAAATAACTGGAGTTTTAGGGTGATTCAACCTTATTAATTCCCAGAAGGGAGGCTGGCAGCAGGAGGAGAACTCTTTTTATTTTTTTTTTCTGGTTCTTCATTTTGTATCTCTGTTTCTCTGTATCCACGAGGGCCCTCTGGCAGTTAAGTTGCTCTGATGTTATTTATATAAACTAAAACTCAGAAATTGCTGTTAATTTGTTATTTTCATTAGAGCAGCGTGCAAGGAGGTTATTTAAGTTCGTGATGCTCGTCTTGCTGTGGCCTTTTTCAGGAGTGGGCGACATTTAGTTCCCAAAGTGCTGCTGTTGGATTTTATTCTTTCCAAACTGAGTGTTTTCCTTTGCTGCTGGTGTTTACCACCACTACCAATATTTTTGTGTGCGAAATTGGGAGGTGATTTTTGCCTTACGGTCGGAGCTGCTGCTCCAGTTCACGATGAGTCTCTTATGGTTGTTCCTTTTCTGCTGGAAGGAAATGAAGGGTTTCAGGTGGGGATTGTGTGAGTGAGAGGCTTTAGGGAGGTATTTGCCTTTGGAGGGAGGTGTGAGGATGCCTCAGGGTTTTCTGGAAAGCTCCCTGCCTTTCCTCTGCACTTTTCCACAGGTGACCACAAGCGCAGCTTCCTGGGGTCGTGTTTTTGATCTGCAGCCCTTTGTTTGGGGGTGTAAAGGAGAAAAAAGGAGCCTCAAGAAGGAAGGAGGTGCAGGGAGCCCTAATTCCAGTGGAGAGGTTCACTCTTCTTTTGGCTTCCATGGTCAGGAGGGCTTGAGGGACCAGGAGTCTTTGTTTGAATTGAGATTCTTTTCCTCATCTGGAGGCTGTCAGGGTGCAGAGATTTGGGGCAGAGTTGGCTTCTGCCTGCCCTGCTCTGGTGGCCAACCTCCCTCCCAAGTGTGTTTAAATCATGTGGCATCAAGTTCTGTCCTGGCTTGGGGGACCAGGAGAGGGCTTGGGGACAGCTGGCTGGAGTCAAAGGGATGTGGTTCTCCCTCTGGGATCGTGATCTCCTCCTCTCCTGGCTGCTGGCAGGGAACAGGGTGAGGCAGGATTTAAGCTCAGCTTGTCTAGGCTTGGGAGGTGACAAAGAGTGAGGAGGACTGAGCACAAACTGGGTTTGGTTGTGGTTCAGATCTGCTCTTCCTCCAGTGGCAGAATCCAGCTTGACTCTGTGGGATATTCACCAAGTCACAGCTCTGATTCTGCGGGAAGTTGGATTTTTGTTTTGTTTAAATACTGTAAAAAATATGCAACAAATGGACCTTAAGCCTATATGTTTATTATTTTTTTTAAAGTTCTGTTTTTACCTGCTCTGGAAGCTGGGTATTGGAAATATTTTATTTTTTTTTTTTGGCCATTCTCTGTTTGGGAGCTACAATTTTGACAAATGCTGCATGGTGGCACAACCCAAAGCAGTGAGGTTTGGGGATTTTGTTCTTTATATCTTCATTTCTGTAGCAGAGTCTGTGATCTCAGCTGCAGAACTAAATGTTTAAATTCTTTATGGCCACGGTCTGCCACAGATTTATTTATTTTTCCTAATGGAGTTGTTAAAGTGGAAGAACTTTGAGTTACTGATTATTTAAGTGTTTGTAGATTGAACAGGAGCAGGGAACACTTGACGTCAGTCAATTTGAGGGCAGTTGACTGTGGAATACATATTTTAATTATTATTTTTGAATAATTGGGCTGAAGAGCTGGGCATGGTCCTGCTTCCATTGAAGCCACAGCTTTTAAGAGATCTCTGTCTTGATCTAGCTTTGCTGCTTTACCTTGATTTTGGGAGCTCTTTAAACACAAGCTCAGTAGTTCACCTTGAACATTTGTTGTAAGAAACAGGAGGAGTTGTAAGAGGAGTTCCCAGCCCCTCTTATCAGGATTCTTGGAATTAGCCAGGATGATTTTTGCTTTCTCTCAAAGCTGAGGATTGTATCTGCTGCAGGAACTGGGGCTGGGCTGGTGGGTTCCTGGGAATTTTGCACCTTGTTTTCTCCTGTTCTGCTTCGAGGGAAATGGAGCCTTAACCATGCTGAGACCTTGATTTATTCCAGTTTATCCATGTCAGTCACCAGCACTTTTTTTTTTTGGTTGGTTGATAGCACTTGAGATTGATTTCTATCAATTATTTTTTGGTAGATAACTGCTTTGTAATTTTCTAAAATAAAATAAGGACTTTGCCAATCAAATTTATCAGTTCTATAGAATGGAAGGTCTTTATTTTTCTTCATTAGCAATACTGCAATTGAAGGTGCAAAATAATGTGTTTAATGTACATGTCTGTGCTGTTAGAGATTGAAAATACATTGGGTTAGGAGCAACTTTTAAACAACTTGAGGAACTGGAGCTATAAATTCTCTCTGCTTGTTGCCAAATGAGCTTTAAAAAGGAAAATATTTGCATATAGTGCATAAAAAAAAAAAAAAAAGCTGGTTAGAGAGAGAATAAACCAGAGTAAAAATCATTGCCAGACAAAGATTGCTTTATGTTTTTTACTGAATAAAACACAACTTGTTTATGCACAGTAGTAACTTAATGAGTATAGTTTTTTCACAGAATTAGGCTATTTCTGATATATAGATGGGGAAAAATAAGTTTCCTTTTATTTTTTATGACAGATGCACAAAGATGAATAGTGTCTATATTTTAATATTACTGTTTGGTGTCGGAAGTGTATCATTTACATGTGTGCTGGTCAAACTCCTTTCCTTAAAATATCCTGTTTTACACTGCTAGTGAAATATTACTGAGGGAGGTTTTGATTGGGCCCAACAGAGATATGTGAAATTATTAACTTAGCTTAAAGAAGTAAATTGTTGGTTATGCAAGATTTTAATCACTAATCAATTTAGGCTTATTTAAGTATTTCTGTAGAACAACTGTGGATGTTTGAACGCTGCAAAAGTCTTACTTCTACCTCTTGTGTAACATCCTTAAAATTCCCCTTCACAGATGTACTCTGATGCCACAGGGTGTTGGTGCACCTTAACTTGGGAATTTCATCTGCTTTTCCTTTTATTTTTGGGTATTTTTTTTACTGTGGAACACCAGGATGCCTTGTTATGTCCACCTGTGTTGAACTGATCAGGTTTGTGTTACATGTGTGAAAGTCTCAGAAACGAGAGAATTCTGTAGCAAATCATGGCCAGTGTGAAATTTCTGGTATTTTTTTATGTACGTGCTTTGATTCCTTTTATTTAAATAACCACCTGTGTTGTATGAATGTCCCTAATAAATAGTGACAGCTTGTTTAGATCAACTCACACTATTTTCCAGCTGCTGAATTTGTTTGGTAATTCTGCCTTGAAAAGATCTGTTACATGTTCATGACAGAAATTAAAATCCTTCGTGTTTTTTTGTGGCTGGTTTTATTGCTTTCATTCTGTGGGAGAAGGGGGAGGTTTGGTTGGCAGTTGTTGGGCTTGGGGCTGAGGGATCTCTTGGATCACACAGAAAATGCAGGTTTGCATCAAGTAGAGAATAAAGGACAGACTTTAATGGGATGGTAACGGGGGAATCGTGATGAATTTGGCACCTTTCTCAAAATAAATTACCAGATCTGGTTTTGTTGGCAGAGATCAGAAGCACAAGTCAAGAATTGCACAGGTAACAGCAGAATTTGCCTGGTTTGTCCTGTGGAGTTGAGTGTGATGTTCCAAACCTTGACATGGAAAAGTTCCTTCCTTTAGAGTTTAAAATTTAAAAGCATTTTTTTCTTTCCTGGTGACAGGCAGAAAAAAAAATTTTATACAAGTGTTTTTCATTACTGGAGAAGTTATAAAAATGTCCATGGTCCTTTGGATAACTTAAAGGTGTTATTTTTGAGGTGTTCCCATCTTCAGGTGGACCCATACACGTCAAATATCCCAAATCATCCCTTCTGAGCAGGTTCCTGTTGTTGTTGCTGCTTGGACATGTGTTTTATATAAATTAGTTTTGGAGACACTGAAAGAAGCCTCCTCTTTTTTCCTCCTTTTCCAGAGAGAAGGAGATTTCCAGAGCAGATTGTGAGAGAAACATCCCTTCCCTGACAGGCATCTCTGCTTTTATTTGCCTGCAGCTATAAAATATACTCCTTTTTGATACTGTTTTGATACTCCTTCCAAAACACCTGTAATGGAATGGTTGCAATTATTTCAGTGGGGCTGTGCTGGCAGCTTGCCAGTGGAGATACTTCAGGAAACAGTTGCAGGGAAAAGTGTTCTTCCCAAATCAACCCGATAACATCCAGTATTTTACGGTGATTTTTAAGTAATATTAATCAAAAGCAATTTAAATCCGCATTTGTGTGATGGGCTGACCTTTGTGGAGCCATGAAATTCAGTTGTTCTCTTCTGATTTGAATAATAGCGCTGTATAAAAAATAAAAACTGTGTTTCCTCTGAACCAACTCCCTCCACTTACTGAGGAGACCTTTGATTTGGAGCTGATGAATCAGGTTGCTTAGATGCATACTGAACTCAAGAGTGTTGGGTCGCAAAAGATGAGCAGCCTCAGTAAGCAGGGAGTTTAGATAAATTAAAAAAAAAGGTAGTTTCTGCTGTTGCTTGTGGTACAGAATTCCCAGGTCCTTGTGCCTTGGGTAGGTCATGACTGAAGGAGCTGTTGGGGGCATTCTGACTTACAGAAAGAAGTTGTGGTGGCACAAATCTCGAGCTTTGCTGAGAAGCTGTTGGTTTGAGAGATGGTGATGGATTTCAGGGCTGTGAGAAGTCACTTGGTTATGTCACAGAATGGTTGGGGTTGGAAGGGACCTTAAAGCTCATCCAGAGCCACCCCTGCCATGGGCAGGGACACCTCCCACTGTCCCAGGCTGCTCCAGCCTGGACTGGAATAATCTCATCAATAATTAGAGGGTGCATTGTGCTCTGGTGAGTTTTGCATCTCAGGCTCTGCTGTGTTCACAGTTCTTCAGCTCATCCTCTCCTGGAAATTTAAAGTTTCCTACCTCTCAGGAACTGTTCCTCTCTCCTGTCTTTCTGTGCTACAGAGCTGTTGGATGACAGAGTTCCTTTTGTTCTTCGTGGGTTTGAGGGTGACATGCCAGTTCTTGAAGCAAATAGGGAAGAACTCTGCTTGAGTTTAATCAATATAATTGTACCAGTGTGACCCTGGAAGCTTGAGGATTGCCTCCAGAACAGGAGGGACTGTAATCACTTAGATTTGGAAAATAAGAGATGGGTGAAGATGTATCAGAAGTTTAAACAAAAATTGAGTGGGTTTGGAGGATTGGCTGGATTAATTGGGTATTGGTTTATTGTTTCTGGAATCCATAAATCCATTTTCAACGAGTGTCTGACCTGTTGGCATGGAGATTTTAGTGGAAAAGATGGGTTTGTGTTACCCTGGTAGGTCCCTGGCACAGCAAAGCCTACAGGCAATTCCATTAAAACTCAGTGTCCAGAAAACAAACAGCTCTTTAAGAGGGATTAAAGAGAAGAACTCACAGCTGTTAATGGGGGAAATGAAATCTGTCTGGCTCGTGTCAGGGTTTTCTATTGGGATACCCCAATGAATGGTGGTAGCAGGCGGAAACAGGGATGGAGTCACGTCTGGAGTTCACTCTGGGCATTTACTCAGCCTTCACAAACACTTCACAGGGTAAGTTACTGCACTCTCCTGGAATCCCAGAATGGTTTGGGTTGGAAAGGACCTTAAAGCTCATCCCATTCCACCTTCCACTGTCCCAGGTGGCTCCAAGCCCCAATGTCCAGCCTGGCCTTGGGCACTGCCAGGGATCCAGGGGCAGCCACAGCTGCTCTGGGCACCCTGTGCCAGGGCCTGCCCACCCTCACAGGGGAGAATTCCCAATATTCCATCCAGCCCTGCTCCCTTTCAACCTGAAGCCATTCCCCCTTGTTCTGCCACAGCAGCTCCTTGTCCCAGGTCCCTCTCTCAGACCTCACACCCGAGTTTATCCAGCGTGGGGCACGAGCAGCCTGTGGCAATGATCTTCTGATGTTCTCATCCTGTTTGTGTCGGTGCAGCTCAGCTGAGACCACTGCTGAGCTGAGAGAATTCTTTTCCCTCTGTTCAGCAGAAGCATTGTTTATCATAAGTAAAGTGACATTTTGTTTTAATCAGAATCACTTCAAAATTCAGGCCAAGTATCCGAGTTAGATTTTAATTTCTGGCAGCAGTTGTGAAGCAAAGCTGCTCTGGGATTTAGAGATGTGTGAGTGAAAGCTCTTCTGGGATTTAGGGATGTGTGAGTGAAAGCTTTCCTGGGTGCTTAATCAGCTTGTAAGTGATTGATTTGTGTTCCAGATGGGGAACATTTAAGGGCTGAATTCTGTTGTGATCTGGAAAGAAATTGCCTTTCTAGGATTATAAATCCATCGTGCAGACAGTTTGTATTTTTCAAGTGTGGATGTGCATCCTGTTGCTAAAGATCTGCAAGTGCCACTCACTACAGCCAATAGTTGTATAAATAATGATGTAAATGTCCATCATTAGATGAATTGGGGCCCTTTGAGGAGAGCATAATTGAATAAAAACCTTGGTGCTTGCTCCTTCCTTCTTCTGTGAGGGATTTTTGTCTGCTTTCCAGAAGGTAATAAAAAAAAAAACCCTAAAAAATTATTTATATGTTCAGGTAACCTAAGGTCATTTTCACCCAAATGTTTTAAGTTGGCTTTGTTATTAAAAATAACCTGATTGCCAGCCTTTTATCCAAATTTTCCTTTATGTATCAAGTCTTTACAGCCACTTTGCTTCACCCAGAGCTGCGACTGTCACATCTCTGACAGATTCAGCCTTTGGCAGAGGCACTGATGGTGATTTGATTGTAGGGGGATTGGAAGAATTTAGAGGTTAAACATCAGCGTTGGCTTCTCCAGCAAGTCCAAAGTCAGTCACAAACAGGACGTGCACTCAGTTTGGGATTCCCTGGAAAGCAGAGCTCGCCTCACCCAATAAAAATGTGGCCATGAGAGCTTTATTTTTGGGTAAAACGCTCACTGCCATGGGTTGTGGGGATGAGTGTTGGCAAGAAGGGAAATGATGATAATGGATGAGCTGGGTGAGCTGGAGAGGCAGCAAAAATGGGGTGAGCTGAGTCACTGAGCAAGGTGTGGGGAAGGTTTGGGATGAGGGAACGAGACCATTTTATCTGTGCTGACACATTTTCCTTAGCTGAAACCAGGGGAGAGATCGATGTGTGTGACCATGGAGCATCTGCCTCGTCCCAGTGACATCCCTGCTGCTGCTTAAACACCTAAAACCAGACCTTATGTGCAGGTAGCTTCCTGAAATGGGTGAAGTTTCTTGAATAAAAAGCATTTCAAAAGGCAAATCAGCTTCAGGCTCCTGGTGTCCTGCTGTTGGCTGAGTGTTTGCACGGGATGGGATGAGGTTGAAGCAGCTTGGGATAGTGGAAGGTGGGAAGAGGAGTTGGAAAGAGATGGCTTTTAGAGTTCTGTCCAACCCAAACCATTCTGGGATTCTCTGTTTGGGTTTTTTGTTTGGTTTTTGTTTTATTTTTGTTTGGGGTTGTTCTGGTTTGGGTTTTTGTTTGTTTGTGTTGGGAGGTTTTTGGTTTTGAGATGTTTTTTGATGGGGGTTTTTTGTTTTCTTTTTTGTTGGTTTGTGGGCTTGTGTCTGGTTTGTGCTGGGGTTTTTTCTTTGCTGCTGGTTTTTTTAATAGAACCATTTCTCAGGTTGCTCAGAGCCCAGTCCAACCTGGCCTTGACCTCTTCCAGGGATGGGGAGTCCACATCCTCCGTGGACAAAACCACCTTTGTGGTGTTTTTCTATGGCAATTGCATTGCCCTCAGTGCAAAAGGAGTTGTAAAGTGTGTATTTCCAGCAGTGTGACTTTATTTCCTACAGAAAGAAAAAATAAACTTGGCACTCTCTTCTGTGAGAGTTCTGAGTTGTGGTGTAGAGCTGGTGCAGAGCTTTATTCTCTGTGCAGTTACTGAAGATTTAATGTCAAAAGGGAGGTTTTGGCCCAGCAGAACCAAACAGGTTTTGCCATCGGAGTTGTATTTTTACTAAAAATCTGATTTTTGGCAGAGTCCCTTGAGGCTTCAGCCAGGCTTAGAGTTCCACCATCCCAAAATTCAGGAAATAGGCTTTCATTTCCTTCATTTAATTTTTTTTTTTTTTAATCTAGTTCTTAATGCCAAGCAAATGCTGCTAAGGTGCCGCTGTGTGGAAGATTTGGGCGTTACTGGGAAGCACAGGTGGATTTGGGATCAGCAACTCCTCGGCCTTTTTGAGATGTGCAAAAATCCCTAACGGGATGAACAAACATCTCCACTCTTCAAACATCTCCTGACAAAATGTTTGGGGTATAAAGGGTTAAAGTCACAGCAGGAATTTTTAAATTTAGATTTTTTTTTAGCAATATGGGTAAAGGTTTAACGTTAAGAGCAGAGAAGCTCAGAAAAGCATAAAATAAAAAGCAACATTTATGAGCTTTTTTTTGGAAGCCTTGGCAAGATGTGTCACTTCTGCCCTTTTGTTGTATGTTCAAAAACTTTTTTTTGTCCTGAAATTCTACAAAATTCTGCATTTTAAGAAAAATTAATCCAGTTAGAGATCGAAGAAAAATTAACCCAGTGCCTCTGTTCTTTTTTAAATCAATGCAATATGTAATTTGCCTCTCTATATTAATTTTCTGTGTCCTCCATGACTTTCTCAATTAATGTTGCCACATATATGAAACATTTTTTGGGGGAATGTGTACCCTTATGTTAGAAGTGCCTCAGGGAACTGCTTGTGAGGTTTAATTCTGAATTAGGTGCTCTTCCCCATCGGAATTAGATGTGGCAGGGAACAATATTTCATGTTCTGTGGCTTGTGTGTGAAATTTTTATTAGCATTGATTTTTATTTAATTTTATTTTTCTGATTTAATGTTAGACTGGGAGACAGAACATCAAATTCTTTTGGCTATAAAAACTGAGTAAACATATTGAGGAGAAATAAATTGTGTCAGCTTTTGAATTCCTGTCAGTATCACAAGGGGGGAAAAAAATCAAATTAAATTCTCCCACAGAGAGAAGCAGGAACAATTTTTTTTTTTTTTTACCAAAACCTGCTTTTTTATGCAAAAAATCTCATACTCCAGAGGAATATTGAAATAAGATATAAATCCTCAAGCCTCACTAGGTATTGTAATCCAAATAATTTAAATTGATTTCTTGGAGAAAACCCAAACACAACTTGTTTTGGTGCTTGTAAACTGGTTAATTCCATTTGGCATCCTTTATTTCCAGCTGAAGTGTTCAGATGAGCAGGTTTGGAGCTCGAAGATATGGTTTTCAAGTGAAAGGAAAGGTTTTTCTATTAATTTAAATGGCACAAGTCTGTGTTTAAAACACATTTTTCTGATGTTTATTGTGGGGAGAAAACACGCTTGTGGAAAAGCTCTCAGTTTTTATTTCAAAGAGGAAAGGACTGGTGTTGTGCCTGATGATATTTTATTTGTCTCCATACAAATTCAGGTTTTTTTCAAGCCTTTCACCATTCTCTTTATCAACTGGAACTTGTATTAGCTCATCATTTACAGATTCTCCTTTGTTTTAAACCCATGACAAGGTGTAGTTCCTGAGTAGTTTAATAACTCCTTGGTACTGGAGATATTTATCTTTTTTAATTTTTAGTGACCTTTTGGGGTACCTCAGACAATCCAACTCATGTCAGGAGAATTAGGGCAAAAAAAAGGAGGAGAAAAGGAGGCTCAGGGGAGACCTTGTGGCTCTGCACAACTCCCTGACAGGAGGGGGCAGCCGGGGGGGGTCAGGCTCTGCTCCCAGGGAACAGGGACAGGATGGAAGGAAATGACCTCAAGTTGTGCCAGGGGAGGTTTTAGATTGGATATCAGGGAAAATCTCTTCCCTGAAAGTGTTACCAAGCCCTGGCACAGGTTGTCCAGAGCGGTGGTGGAGTCACTTGGCAATTCTGGTGTGTAGAGGTGGTGCCTTACCAAGAAAAACCCAAGGCGGACATCATGAGGAGTCTGAGATCTTCCTCAAAGTCACCAACACGTTAAAAGGAAAGGCACTGCTCATTTAATCCTGTAAAAACACACCTTGTTCCCCTGGCAGTTGCACAGTGCAGGGAAATGCAATCCCAGGTGGTGTCATGGGGGGCTGAGGGACAGTAAATTTTCTTTGGTTTGCTCTGAATGGACACTGGTTTATTCCAAGTTACCAGCTGGGGACAGACCTTGAAGTCTGTTGATGTCCAGTTTGTGGAACAGGACAAATGATCCTGTTCAGAAACCAAATCCTGCTGACTCAAAGATGTGCTGAGAGCAGTTAATAACACATTTCTGGGCACATTTCTGTGTCTTTGAGAAGTCTCTCGAAGTCCTACAGCTAAAACTTTAAACCACCCACAGGAGAGAGGGAAGAACGAGCACAACGGGCAGTGCCTTTAAAAGAGGGTTTTAAAAAAGAGTTTTTCACGGAGCTAAACATTGGATGAAGTGCACAGGCAGGTCAGGTAACACCTTAAAACTTTTTTCTCCTCGATCCTATAATTTTATTATTAATTTTGATCCGCCCTGGGTGATAGGATCACAGAATGGTTTGGGCTGTGAGGGACCTTAAACCTCATCTTGTGCCACTCCCTGCCGTGGGCAGGGACACCTCCCACTATCCCAGGTTTCTCCAAGTCCCATCCAACCTGGCCTTGGGCACTTCCTGAGGGCTGGAACAAGATGGATTTTAAGGTCCCTTCCAACCCAAACCATTCTGGAATTCTCTGGCTCTCTTTAAGCCCTGCTTTCAAAATCCCAGCTAAAACTCCCTTTTGCTGCCCTGGTGGTGGTTTTATGCCATGAAAAGTGATTTAACACAACCTTTCACTGTGTCCCCAGAGCCTTGGACTATGCAGCACCTTATCTGCTTTGTTTACTGCCAAAAATAAGCATATCTTGCAGTTCCCTCCTGATATTTGCACGGAGCTGAAGTGGTTTGTGGGGGGGAGCCTGTTGGGCTCTGTTGTAGCTCTTCTGCCATTAGCAGAAATTCGTTTAAACTACTGTGATTGCCAATAAGAATTGGCGTGAGCTCCATTTTCAGTGGATCCTTTAAAAACCCCAGAAATCTTACCTGTCAGTGTAGAAATTGTGATCTCGAGCCCCTGAGATGTGATGGATTTGCAGCTCGGGTGGCTTTTGCACACAGTTCGTATTCGTGAGGCAAAAAGGTGAGGAAATATGTAATCCATATAAGGTTAAGGGGGAAGATACATGTTTAGGATTATTAACTTGCTATTTATTTGCCATTGTAACAGCTCCTGCCTGGGGGAGGTTATAAATAAACCTACTATTGATCTGATGCCTTTGGGAAAGAATTCCCTTGCAGCGTGCGACCCTGATAAGTGAGCAGCCGCCCATTCCCGACTCCCCACGTCACATTTAGGACTTGGCTTTGGGATGGACCCTCGAGGAACTGCTCTGACCCACCCTGTCCCCGCAGCCTGTCCCCCGTGCCACCCAAACCCACGCTTCCCATGGGGTTTTTGCCCCCTCCTGTTGCCGGGCTGTCCCAGTGAGCTCCCCTAAAACGCTGCCCTTTTCGCCTCCGTCCTGCAGGAAATTTAATCTCCCCGGTAAATGACACCCAGAGCTATTTTGGAGCTGGGAGAGCGAAGCACGTCAGCGATTTGACTGGAGGAGGAGAGCCCAGAGGAGGGTGGGGAGGGGAGGGTGGCACAGCCTAACCCTGGGCAGCAGAGCCACCGCCGGGGGACTTGGGGGGACCTTGTGCCGCACGTCCCTGCCATCGCTGGGGTTTCTGTTTTATTTTCCTGGAGGGGAAAGAGGGGGGGAAACCCAAGCCAGCATGGTGTCCCCATGTCCTCTGTTCCCCTCTTCCCTCTTCCCCCTCCCTTCATCTCAGTAGGAATCGGCTTTTTTCTTCCCCTGCCCAGAGCTTTGTCCTCCTCAGGCTCAGACAAGACTCCAGGTAAGACCAAAACCTTCAGCTAAGGAGAGGTGGATTTGGGGATGCTGGTGGTCCAGCAGGAAGTGGAGAAGGTTGGTAGCTGAGGGAGGGGTGAGGTTGTTTCTGTGCCGTACTGGAAGTTGTTTCGCTTCGTATAAATGTATTTGGGGATGGAGCTGAAGGTGCAGGTAGNCCCCTCTTCCCTCTTCCCCCTCCCTTCATCTCAGTAGGAATCGGCTTTTTCTTCCCCTGCCCAGAGCTTTGTCCTCCTCAGGCTCAGACAAGACTCCAGGTAAGACCAAAACCTTCAGCTAAGGAGAGGTGGATTTGGGGATGCTGGTGGTCCAGCAGGAAGTGGAGAAGGTTGGTAGCTGAGGGAGGGGTGAGGTTGTTTCTGTGCCGTACTGGAAGTTGTTTTGCTTCGTAAAATGTATTTGGGGATGGAGCTGAAGGTGCAGGTAGTGAATCCATCCTTCCTTTTCTCTAAGTGTGGATTGTTCTGCTTAACTACTTCTGAGCAAAGATCAGCCTCCAGAGGAAAGGAGAAAAGTGAAGAAAATCAGGTTTAGAGCCGTTGATACACTTTGTCCCCACTTTTGAGACAGCATCGGGCACGGAAAGTGTGGAAAACACACGCAGAGGTGGCAGAAAGGAATGTTTTGGAAAGTTTTGTTTCCAGGGCATAATCTCAGTGCAGCTTTTCTCTTCAGCCAGGACTTTTTTCCCCTCTGAGCTCCTCTTCTGTGTCAATACAGATTCACCCTGCAACCCCCCACCCTGCTCCCACTTCTCCAAATGGCTCTGAGGGGAGAGATGGAGCTCGACAGCTGAGGCTATTTTGGGCCCTACAGCTCAATGGGGTGGAGTGACTGTAATGACAATGACGTCCACTTGTTAAAATACAAGGGCTTAGGTCGGAGCTGGGGCTGATTGTCACCAAGGGGAATTCTTTGTCCATATGGGAGCTGGGATCCTGCAACTCCCTCCTGTAGGAAATCACGTGTGCAAAAACAGGAGCATTTCTAGCTTTGCAAGTCTGTTTCTTCTGGGATTCTGCCACAGCTGCTTCTCTCCGGGGCTGTGCGTAAAGCAAAATCCAGCTGGGTGATGAAATTTCTGGATTTACATTGCTCCTTTTCTGTTCCCTGGGTAGAAACCCCAGAATTTGTGTCTTTTCTCTCCATTATTCTCAGCCCCAGAGAACAGGAGGGAGCATCACAGTGTACCCCAGACCTCCCTGGTGCTTTGGCCTTTTGCTATTGTCAGAGCAGCCTTGGGAGGCTCAGAAAAGTAGAAGGGAAAGTGGAATGTTGAGGGGATGCTCTGTGCAGTTTCTAGCCCTCTGGGAGTTTCAGGGGTGGTTTTGTAGCTGCATCAAGGGCGGAAGGTGAAGTGAAGTTCCCTTGTTGCAGTAAAACCCAAGGAGGATGAAATCCCTTCCCTGCACAGAGTTTCTTGGAGCTGTTGGTGTGTTGATGGAAAATGGTTTCTGGCCACGTAGTTGAAAGTGGGATGAATTTTATAAGATAGGTCAGTGTCTGTAGAGAGGAAAGATAAATATTTTAACCACATAAATCATCTAAGTGGCTTGAATCTCTCATGGTTTTTATGAACTGCGTGCTGCTAATGTGGCTGGAAGGTATCTGACCCTCCTGCTCAGTGCACATGTTGCCTTTCCCTGGTCTTAAAGTTAAAACCAAAACACGGTTTATGGGGAAAAGGGGTTTTCACCTTGGAATTTATTTAAGGATCCTTGGGTGCAGCACTTGGTCCAGGTGGAATGCCCCGAAATGCACACAATTATAGGCCTTGCTAATTAGCACATCTATCAAAGATTCCCCAATGAGAGGCTGGAGTGAAGCCCTCGTTGTGAGGAACCTTCCCCCTGGCTGGGCCTGTCTGAGGTTCCAAAATGTGTTCTGGAGAGGCCCTTGGTGTCTGGGGCTCCCAGGATGTTTGCTCTCCTGGTTTAACGGTGCCGTGGGGCTGAGCTGAGTTATCAGCCTTGGGAAGTCACAGTGTGTGGGCTAAAAGCACTGAGAATACATCAAACTATAACAGAGTGTGTGAGAGGGGTATAAAAGAAAAGGCAAAAAATCATCCTGGCATCACACAAACCACGTGATTTGTTCTCGTTCCTCGCTGGAATTTTCAGTTCAAACAGTTGAACCCTTATTTGTTACTAGTTGTTGGAACGTTCAGGTTATTGATAAGGGATTAATAGTGGGAGCATAAGGGGATGCAAGTCCCTCCTGAGGCACTCGGTGCATATTTAGCCCTACCCTGAAGGTCAGAATTGTCATGAGCTTCTCCTTTTCCCTGAGGGCTGCTCACCATGCTTAACACCATGCCAGCCCCTGACCTGCCATGAACTTTCCCTCACCATCTCCCGTGGATTTTGGCTTAGGATGGGAGGGAATGCAGACAAGCCTTGCTCTGAGCACAGTTAGAAGCTCCTTGCAAGAGGCGTCGTGTGCTGCAGGTTCTCTGTGTCCGACATCTCCAGTGACTGATCCACCACAGAAACCTCTCCCATCTGCTCATCCAGTGACCTTTGGACGTGCCAAAACCGCTTCTCCCTCAGTGAAGTGGCATTCAGAGTAGCCCAAGCTAAGCCCTGAGCCCAGCTCCTCAGCCACAGATACCGTTCCTGCTCCGGTGGGATGGGATCAATCCCGCCTGGATTAGAGCGCTGGCACAAATCTGCGCGGAGCCCTGATTTAGGGGCACGATGGGCAGGGAGCACTGGCTGTGCTGGTGTGCCTTTCACCCTCAGAGCTCCCTGTCTGCCCTGACAGCCCTCAGGCACCCACCAGAGCCCGGCTGATGTCACCCAGCCCGCAGCTGACGCCCAACACTTGTGCTATCCCAAAGCTGTCCGTGCCCTGGGAGGCTGCTGGAAGCGAGAGGGCAGCAGGGTTACTGCTGTTTTCCCTCAGCAGGATTTTCAACATCAAAGGAAACCCAAACTTCCCATTTAGCAACTCATCGACTTCCCTTCCCCACCCACAGATTCCATTTCCTGATGTTTTTAGAACAATACAAGCAGATAAGTCATGTAAACTACAGTAGTACCAGTGCTGCCTTGATTTTTATCTGGAGCTTCTGTTCCAGTGATGTTCTTTGAAAGCTCAGGATTCAGAGACAGGAGGTTTCCTGTAAATCCTGCCTTTCCTGACAGGAAAATGAGTGAGAGGATTAGAATTTAGCATTACAGAGGAAGTTCAGGAAATGTAAACTCCAAAGGCAAGAAAAATACCTCAAATCGATGTATTTTTGACTTGGGCAAAGAAAGGGTAAAAGAGGATTGAGGAAATGAGCAAACAGAGACATGGTGGGTCTAAATGTGGTGTTGAGAGAACCTCTGTGCTTCTGATCTGTGTTTGGACCTTGGTGATCCCAGGTTTAATTTTGTCTCCAAAGTCTCCAATTTTGCAATTGTGCTACTTGTGGCCACCTTTGTCTTGGGAATATATTATGAGATGGATTGCACTGTGCTTTTTGCTCTTTGCCCTGAGTCCTGGTGGACAGGATTCTCCTTCTAATCCTTGGATGGAAAGGCTTGGACAGAGAATAACCTGTTATCCCTGTCCTCTCTCACACAAAGAGCTCCATCACAGGCTGCTGACAGCCTGGGTGACAATTTGCCCTAAGGGAACCTCTTCTGCTTTCTCAGAGGTTGTTGAAGGCTTTCCTGATGCAGATCAGCACTGCCGAAGCAACGTGAAACCAACCCATCAGCCAGCCCAGCATGGTGAATCCCAGGAGGCTGGGATGGAACCAGGCTGGCAGAGCTGAGGGTGGAGAAGGGAAGGCTCTGGTGAGACCTGAGAGCCCCTTCCAGTGCCCAAAAGGGCTCCAGAAGAGCTGGAGAGGGACTTGGGACAAGGGATGGAGGGACAGGACACAGGGAATGGCTTCCCACTGCCAGAGGGCAGGGATGGATGGGATATTGGGAAGGAATTCCTGGCTGGGAGGGTGGGCAGGCCCTGGCACAGGGTGCCCAGAGAAGCTGTGGCTGCCCCTGGATCCCTGGCAGTGTCCAAGGCCAGGCTGGACATTGGGGCTTGGATCACCCTGGGGCAGTGGGAGGTGTCCCTGCCATGGCACGGGTGGCACTGGATGATGTTTAAGGTCCCTTCCAACTCAAATCACTCTGGGATTCTGTGGCACCACCACCAGGGCTCTCCATGTCCTGATGAGTTCCCTGAGTATTCCAGCAGGAACTGGACAAATCTGTGGCTGTTCCCCCTGCAAGAAGCTCGTTCCCTTGTCCGTGGGCAGCAGGTGTTGGGCAGGCACTGGCAGTGGTGGGACAGGAGTGGACAGGAGGCCTGGACCAGCTGCACGGCCGAGTGTTGGCTCTGGGGCAGTGATTTATTCGCATTATCTGACAGCTCTGTGCAGCTCTGCCTCTTTCCCCAAACACAAACCACGGAAAAGCCGAATGAATAAAGACATAAGCGAAATTATAAGTGCCGCCAGTTTGCCTCTGGCGTGCTCAGAAATACCCCCAGATGGGAATGTGATCTCTGCTGCAAATGATTAATCACAGAGGGGTTACATGGGGAAATGTGACACTGGCAAATGTCTGAGATTTATTGGAAAGGGCATTTGCACTGACGAGGTTTATTCATGCTTTGCTGCTGGTCCTGTCGCTTCCAAGGGAGCTGTCCTGGCACTTGCAGAGAGTTGCTTTTTTTTTCCTGTGAGTTTCAGAGTTACTGAGTTTTTTAAAAGTTTGAATGAGCATGTAAATCATCTAAATCAGAGTAATTATGGAATAAGTTGATTGACAAGTTACACAGTAGAAATATTAAATCTTGCCCTTTTAGTATGTTCACAAGCCTGTCCTCTCCTTGCTCCTAAATCTATTTATCATCATAATCCAGTCTGATGCATTTTATCCCATTTGAAATTTTAAAATGTAATTTATGCCGTGCAGCCTGTCTAACCTGTTAGATGTGTCAGATACTCACACAGCCTCCTCCTTGCTGCAGGTTAGGATTTCATGCCTTTTACTGGATTTCATGCTCTCCACACCCATAAAACAAGTTTCCCCCCACTTTTTCAGATGGGGGATAAAGATACAAGAGTTGAAGTGTCTTTCTCATAATTATGAAAGTAAGCCAGTGGCAGAGCAAGGAATAAACCCTGGTTTTCTTTCCATGTTAGAAAAAGATCTAAACTAAGGATGAGCATGCACTGTTTTCACTGATCCCTGGATTTTTTTCTGGTATCCTGGCCATTCATAATGGTGTAAAAACCTTAGAGTGTGAGGGCACATGGGGAAAGCTGGGTGAGGTGCAGGGCATGTGGGGTTTTCACCCTGCACTAGGGGAGGTCTGTGGACACAGAATCTTGTATTAGATGAAGAGAAGTGAGTTGCAAACACCAGATGAGAGTTTGGGAGCCCTGGAAGAGAGAGGCTGGACCTTGAGGCCACTGGGAAAGACCATCTTGGGTGGATTTGCTGCACCAGTTTGGGTCAGGAGCAACATCAACAGGCATCTGGTGCAGGAGCCTCCCTGTTTTTTGACTATTCCTGACTGTCAGAGGCAGCAGGGAGTACCTGGGGCGTGTTTGTTTGGGCACAGAAGGGCAGCGAGAGAAGGATGCACTTTGGGGAGTGAGCAGCACCCCTGCTCCTGTAAGAGCCAGGCTTTGAGAGCCCTCCCTGTGCTCCAACAGAGCAGAGCTCTCCTCCAGGCATAGAGAGGTGTCCTGGGGCCCAGGTGATGATGGAAACTGCTTGCAGGTGGGTTGAGGGAAGCCACTGGTGGCCGAGAGGTCCCTGGCTGGTTCCCAAGCAGCTCCTCTCGTGTCTCTGCAGCCACCTCAGTGCTCCAGGCACTCCTCCTCGTTATGCAGAGCCCAGTTTGATGGAGAAGTGAAGCAACTCTATTCTTCTGCTCTTTTTGGCACTATGAAGTTGGAAATAAGTCAGAGTGATGCATCTATCAGAGACAATAGGAACCTAGGTAGGGTGAGACGTGGCAGTGTCCTCTGAAGGCGAATCCAAGCGCTTTGATGGCACAGTGCAGCCTGAAATTCAAGCTAATGGCTGGGAAATGTTAGGATTTGAGCTCTGAGTCTGTGTTCTGATTGTTAACTCATTGTTAATGCAGTTAATGGTTCTGCTGGGCTCTCCAGAGCGGTGCTGAACCTCAGCATCTCCTTCTGAACATCGAAATGGGCCTAACCCAAATGAGCAGAAGACTCTGATTGTCAATCATTTGACTTCAGTGGAAATTTCCACTGACTTCAGTGTACTTTGGCTCAAGCCCCAGGCTCGTATCTGCCCCTTCTGACCATTCATGCAGCTTCTCTGCTTGCAGCTGCACAAGCGTTTACGGAAAATATGTTTTAAAGCTCGGCTGAGGGCAGAGGTTGGAGGTAGTAAGAGTGTCCAAAGAAGTTCAAACTAATTCACAGATTTCTAAACCAGTTTGAGACCAAGAGAAAAAGAGATCTGTGTATTGAAGGTGGCCAATTAACAGAAAGTCAGTTGGTCTTAGCCCTGCAAGTCAATCATTCTTTACCCTCTTAGCATTTATTGGAAGTGATTTTTCCCCATTTCATTTTTTCCCCTCCCAGATTTAATATTTGAAACCTGTTTCTTTAATTTCTAAAGATTTGTGGTAGAATAATGAAATTTGCTCTATACCAGGAAACAAAAGCAACCCAAATTGAATTAGTTTAGAAAGGATCGATCTCATCTAAAGGGAAAAGTCTTTGATTTCTCCTTGTCTTTGGTGTGTTCTTTGGAGTGGGAGACACAGGACAGGACATGGTGTGATTTTCCCTGTTAAATATAGAAAGATTTCATTTGGTTCTGCCTTAGATCTGTGACCCAGATGAAGTTTGAAGTTTGGCTCAGCGATACCATCTTCAGTGATAATAATGATCACGAAATAATAGAATATCCTGAGCTGGAAAGGATCCACAAAAACCATTGAGTCCAAGTCCTGGCCTTGCTCAGGACAACCCCAAGAATCCTATGCTGTGCCTAAGAGTGTTGTCCAAAAGTTTCTTGGGCTCTCATAACAAGTACCATTTTGTATTTTTTTGTTACCCCTTTCCTAGTATACAGATTTAATGGTAACTTGTGTTTTCCACTCTCCAGCAGCATAAATGAAATGGAAATGGGAATTTGTTATTAACTTTCACACATAATTTGTCATTTACCTCTGCAAGCACATTGTCATATATACACTGTGCACCTCATTATTTGAGAGCCCATCCCTGTCTTTATATGAAGAAGTGGGAGAAGAGCCAAGAAATTGGGAAAATAAGTGATTTTTTTCCCAAGGTCATGAAGCAGGTCAATCCAACCCTCACTCCCTGATGCCATCAGTGATTTGCACATTAACATAAATGCACTGACAGGAGCTGGAGGAGGATGGAAAAGCGGTGATTTAAGAAATCAAAGCAGGGTTTTGGCCTGCTCCTATTGATTTCTGCTGAAGCACGGGGGGAGATGGTGAGAGCACCTGCCATTGGGTGAGGGAGTGGGTGGATGTGTGGCCAGCAGGGAAGCCAAACTGCTGTAGGATTAAGAAGGATATTTCTGTCTCAGTGGCTGGGGTTTATTTCCTTTCTGAGTTACAGCACCCAGAGCCCTGGTCCTTCTGCTTTTTGCAGCACTTTGAAGGTGAAAAAGCAGGGATGTGCTCACCTGGACTGGGACCATTCCTATGGCTCAGAGAGGAAGAGGGGTCTGGCGTCATGAGGCCAAAGAGATTAAACAGCTTGAAGAGAAATGGGGCACTCAAATCTCCTTGGAAAACCTCATCTAGGGGGTGACAACCCTGCCCATGGTGGGGGATTGGAATGAGATGAGCTTTAAGGTCCTTGCCAACCCAGACAATCCTGTGGCTTCCAGACAGGCTTGGAATTGGGAAGCTTTCTGTGCAGAGAACTATCTAATGCTGCTCCCAGGGAGAACCAGCTGGTGCCCAGCTCCTGGTGCTCAGGGGGTTTAATCATTAACCAGGTTTTTTGTTGTGCTATACTTGTCAAAGTGTTACCCAGTCCATGGAAAGGGCCTCTTGGAGGATTAGAGGTAGATTCAGTCCAGCAGAAGGGAAAGGACGTCCAGGAGTCCCTGTAAGGAGCAGTGAAGAACAAGGAAGGTTTATGGGGTCTTTGGGGGGTCCCTGAGGCTGTGGTCACTGTTGGGTTGCTCCCCAGCTGCACAGGGACAGGTGGAGTCTGTAAAGATCAGCACCACTGATGGCTTTTGGCTTTCTGGGGGCACAGTGGCACCGGGGCTGCCATGAGCTTTAGTTTTGAGGGCAGCTTAAGCCTCATCCCCTTGGCTGGCCCATATCACCAAACAGCTGCAGGTCAGCTCGTTGCTCCCTCTGAGGGCAGCTGACAATGAGCAGGCAATGGAACATCTTTCCTGCGAGCCCTAAGCCGTGTGGGGCTTTTTTTGGAGAAGGCTGGCACTGCCTGGATTGCTGTGAACATTCCTTGTGGCAGCTCTTTCATGAGGCTTTGCACTTCCATGACCGTAATTCCAGAATGGTTTGGGTTGGAAGGGACCTTAAAGCCCATCCAGTGCCACCCCCTGCCATGGGCAGGGACACTTCCCACTATCCCAGGCTGCTCCAAACCCCAATGTCCAACCTGGCCTTGGACACTGCCAGGGATCCAGGGGCAGCCACAGCTTCTCTGGGCACCCTGTGCCAGGGCCTGCCCACCCTCACAGGGGAGAATTTCTTCCCAATATCCTATCTAAACCTGTTAACTTTCAGTTTGATCTCATTCCCTCTTGTCCCATCGCTCCAGACCCTTGTAAATAGTTTGTCTCTATCCTTCCTGTAGGCTTCCCTGAGGTACTGGAAGGTCCAATCAGGTCACCCTGAACCCTTCATTTTTCCAGGTTTAACAATCCCAATTTTCTCAGCCTTTCAATGCACAGGCACCAACTGCATCCCCACTGTGGCCTACAGCAGCTGGATGGGGATGTATATAAGCTATAGATAGGATGTATATGGGGATGTATATAAGCTATCCTGGTGGTTGTAATGAGCAGAAATCATGGGAATACAGAGGAATGTCATCAGTGTTATGACAGGAATGTCTGGGTGTCCTCCTAAAGCCTGGGCATTGCAGGAGAGGGGTTTTTTGTAAGCTCTGTGTAAATGTGGTTACAGAGAACAAGGTTTAGGAATGAGTGATGGCCAGGGAGGGCAAGGGGAGAAATGGAGCATGTGATAGAAGCAAAGAGAAAATAATGAAATGAAAAAAAAAAAAAAATTAAAAATAGGCAAGGAAAAGATGAGTTGACCATAGGACGAGGAGAAATGACTTTAAGCTGATGGAGAGCAGGTTTAGATGAGATATTAGGAAGAAATTCTTTACTGAGAGTGGTGAGGCCCTGGCACAGGTTGACAAGAGAAGCTGTGACTGCCCCTGGATCCCTGGAAATGTCCAAGGCCAGGTTGGACGAGTCTTGGATCACCCTGGGATAGTGGAAGGTGTCCCTGCCCATGGCAGAGGTGGAATGAGATGAGCTTTGAGGTCCTTTCCAACCCAAACCATTCCGTGATTCCACAGAGGGGGCAGGATCTTGACGGGCAGACCCATCTCTCAGGATTTAGTGTCCATTGGTTTCCCTGTGGCTGCAGAACCATCTGTGACACAACCTTAGCTCAGGGCACTTTCTGTGTGCCACAGACGAAAGGCACCACCAGGTTCCTTCTGTACAAGCAGCCCAAAGAGTTCTGTTTTGCCCAGTGGCTCTGTGGGGACGCAAGCTGCCTTATTCAGCAGCTTATTAACCTCAAATATAAGAAATCTTCAAGACCAAAAATATCCCAAGGCTTTCCCACCCATAATGAGAAGGACATTGACAACATGGCCGTTCCAGGTGACAAACCTCCTGATAGCACAGGAGCGCTGCACCCTCTGCTCTGCTCCTGCTGACACTTTTCTCTGTCCCCCTTTAGGAAGGAAGCCAGGATGGATTACAGCTCGCTCTGCGGGGTCCCGCGCTTCCTCACCCGGCCCAAGGCCTTCATGGTGTCTGTGGGGAAGGATGCCACCCTGAGCTGCCAGATCGTTGGAAACCCCATCCCAGTGGTGAGCTGGGAAAAGGATAAACTTCCAGTCCAGTCTGGGGGAAGGTTTAAAACCACAGAGGATGGGGATTTGTATCGGCTAACCATCTACGACCTGAACCTGGAGGACAGCGGCCAGTACATCTGCCGGGCCAAGAACACCATCGGGGAGGCTTTTGCTGCCGTCAGCATCAAAGTGGGAGAGGAGACCACGGTCACAGAGTCAGCCCCTTACTTCATCCAGAAACCTTCCAACATCAAAGTGACCCTGGGAGAGGACGCCATGTTCAAATGCAAAGTCCAGGGCAGCCCTCCCCTCTCGGTGAACTGGGAGAAGGACGGGAGGTACCTGAGGAACAAGGCAGACGCTGGACGCTTCCAGATTGAGTCTGCCGGGGAGTCCAACGCTCTCACCATCCAGTGTGCCCAGCTGGGGGACACGGGCACCTACACGTGCCGGGCAGAGAACCTCATCGGCTCCGCCAGCGCCTCGGCCGCGCTGGTGGTGGAAACGCACGGCTCCTCCAACCCGGGCAGCGGCAGCAACTTGGACGCCAGCTGCGGCAAGACGGCCGCCTTGCTGTCCCACCTGCAGAAGAGGCGGGAGGAGATCAGGAAGATGGACATGTCCCACGGCGCTCTTGACTCGGCCTCCGCCCAGCCGTACTCCGCGGTGGAGGGGCTGTCGGCCATCGGCTACGGCCTGTCCCGGGATTACGAGCGGGCGGCGGGGCTGACCAAAGGGACACGCAACGCCACTTTTGGGGCGCTCACACGCGTGTGCAGCGTGACGGAGGGGAAGCACGCCAAGCTGAGCTGCTACGTGACGGGCGAGCCCAAGCCTGTGATCGTGTGGAAGAAGGACAACGAGGTCATTTTGGAAGGCCGGCGGCATGTCATCTATGAGGATGACCAGGAGAACTTTGTGCTGAAGATCCTCTTCTGCAAGCAGACAGACAATGGGCTGTACACCTGCACGGCCTCCAACTTGGCGGGGCAGACCTACAGCTCTGTGCTCGTCACTGTCAAAGGTGGGTGCTTGTGGTTGTCACCGGGGTGGGTGTGCCTGCAAGGAGACACCCCTGAACCGGGGTGGGGGTTTGAACAAAACTGCTGCCCCCAAACTGCTCCAGGAAAGCGTGGTTAGATGTGAATAAAGCCCTCTGGGTGGAAAGGGGGTTGTGCACTCGAACTGATGACCTGGGGAGAGAGTCCCATTGCTGGTGGTTTTCAGGAAGGGCAGTAAAGAGGTGCCAGGTGGGGGTGGATGAGGTAGAACTGGCTGGTTGTGGGGCATCTGGGATGCACCAGATCCCTAAAACTCCCGTTGGTCCTGGTTTTATAGTGATGTAAGAGATCCATTCCCATGCTCTGGGTGAGTGACTGCCAGTGCCCTGTCTCACCCTCCAGGCTTTAATCACATCTGGGTTTGTGTTCACCACGGGGTTTACTCAGACGTGCCACTTGCAGTAGTAGTGGAAACCCCTCCCTACAAGATGAGTGTGTCAGGCTGCCTTGGATCCCCTGGGGGACCTACTCCAACTCTAATTACAGTCCAGCTCAGTTTTCCTGTACGGTGACCCACCAGCAGCCTTGCTCTTGCCAGGCTCTTCAGCCTTTCCCCAGCTTGAGTTGCTGGATAGTCTGTGTTCCTTGAACGCTCCCAGGAAATCTCTCAGGTCCAGGATGCCTTTGTTTTCCATAGTCAGTGGTGAAGAACTTCAGAGGGTCACTCAACACTGGTGAAGGTCAGACCAAGTTTTTCAGAACGACAACAAAAGTGTGACGCACAGATTTTATAGAATCCCAGAATGGTTTGAATTAGAAGAGATCCTAAAGATGATCTAATTCCAACCTCCTGCCATGGGCAGGGACACCTTCCACCAAACCAGGTTGCTCCAAACCCTGTCCAACCTGGCCTTGAACAATCTAGGAAGCTCTAAATTTTCCACCTGCTCTCCCATTTGGCAAGGGGACAGCAGGCAGTTTGCAACCCAGGCAGCACCTGTAAATGAGCTGCCAGAGACAAAAGATTTTGCCACTCGAGTGGTGAAACTGATGTTTTTTTCACTGACAGCAAACTAAATTAGAAATCCAAATAAGCAGGAATGATCTGTGTTTCATACTCATCTTTAAGACTCTCAGATTTTATTTGATTTTCTGTTTTCCCTTTTCTGGACCTCTCCTTTTGCACTCAGAGCCTTTCCCATTGGTGGCTCCATCCCTGTGTCCATCAGTGACACCTGATCCGTGGAACTCCCTGGCACTTGTCCCACCCATTGCTGTCCCTTGGAGGTGCTGAGTGCTGTGGGGAAAGGCATTTATCCTGTTCCATAAATCTGTGATTACCTCATGAGCTGGGACTCGGAGCTGAGGATCAATCCTGGCCCTTGGGTGGGTGATCACTTTGAGGATGGATCAAGCTCAGTTCCTTGCCCAACATCTCGCAAAAATAAACACCCTCTGCTCTGCTTGTGCTTATCTGATTCCTCTCGTGTCTGCAACCTGTTCCAAAGGTGGTGGGGAAAGCATGGGAAGCATCCAGTCTGGGAGCAAGCACCATGGGGAAAGGTTATTGATCCGTGTCCCTTGTCCAGAGCTGCCTGTGAGTCAGGAGGCTGAAGTGGAAATGTTTATGGATTGTTTCTTTGTTGCTCTGTACCACGTTTGGCTCCCTGTCCAGGCCAAGGCTGCCATGGAAAATCTACGTGTGTTGGTTATAATTAGGCCCTGATAGATGACTCTCCTTTGTGTCACCAGAAGTTCTTCTCAGCCCTCCCAAGACAGGTCAGAATGATGCAGCAGTGAAAAGAGCTTTTAATTCTGTTGTTTTATGTCACTGGTGATGCTGTTGGCTCATCTGCTATTGGGCTTAGGGAGATCATCTTGCTGTGCAAACTTCTCTTTGCTCAGTCATGTAGGAGAGGTTGAATTCTCCAAGCAGCCACCCTCAGAATTATAGAATCAGAATAGTTTGGGCTGGGAGGGACCTTAAAGGACATCTGGTTCCAAACCCCTGCCATGGGGAGTTGCAACCATCACTAGATGAGGCTGCTCAGGGCCCTGTCCAACCTGGCCTTGAACACTTCCAGGGATGAGACATCCACAGAAAGCCTCCTATACTCTGTCAGTCTAGATCCTAGGGACCTAAAGACCCAACATTTGTGAACACTTTGCTGAGCCTGTGCCTTAAAGATCATTGAGCTGAAAAAAAACAAGGTTTTTGAGCTGTTCCTAAATGATATATAGTAAATCAGACTTGAATCTCAAAGGAGAGGCTACAGGGCAGAGAATCACTCTCCTAAATAAAGAAAACTGAAGCTTGATTAGATTCAGAAACATGTCTGGAACAGGGATAAAATCACAATGCACACACTGAGGTGTGAGCTGTAAAAGGAGCTGGGAAATTCCTCCCAAGGATAACCCTTTAACAAACCAAGGAGTGGGGAGGAACATAAATAAGCACCCTGGGTTTCCTGAAGGTTTTGGAGATTTCCCTAGGCCACGTGTAAAGTTGGTGAGAACAGAATTCAGGTCTCCACCCTGGGCCAAGCAATGTTCACTGGAGTCCCTGAATAAACCAACTGGATACAGGATGGGAAGGTTAAAGGTCACAAGCCAAACAGGATGGATATGGGAAAAACTCCCTGGTGCTGAGGCCACTTTATTCTCCCTCTGACCAGGTGTGATTTTGGATGGTCACTGTCATGACAGTCACATTGGAGATCTGAAAGAGAATTGCAACTTGAGAAATAAAGAGGTAGAAAGGGAATTTGGAAAGCAGAGTAACCAAGAGGATCAAAGGCACGAGGTGGTGGAAGCTTGTCCATCGACTTTTAGCCAGCTCCTACTGGGAGGATTTTCCATATTCTTACATTTCCTGGATCATTTTCATTAGGCAGAGGGAAAACTTGCCTCTGGAGTAATAAATGTGAGAATTCCAGCAATAAGAAAGAGGAAATGTAGGCAAGTGAGACAGTGAGGTCTGGAGGACAGAGGTGCCTGGAGAAGGTTAAGAAAACATTGCTTCTTTGCAGGCTGCACCTATTCTTAGCAAAATATGTGTTAGCAGGACTTGCTTATTTTTAAAAATAACATCATCTCATTGCCAGTTTGCTTACTATAGACCAAACAAAAAAGCCTGTGACAGCCTGGAGAAATATCTCCTCTGGATAAGCAGCAAAATGAATGTCTGATCTAAGTTTTTGCAGTTTCCTGGTGATTCCATGAGCTGCTCTTGCTCTGTGCTCCCTCGGGGTTTTGCTCTGCTGTGCCTCTCTCACATTTTTCCCAGTGGGCAGGTTTTGGCAGCTCTCTTATTTTCTCTTATTTGTATTTCTCTGACCTGGGCAAGGGTCTGGTTGTGGGCCAGATGATTTGGGGTGCCTGCTCTCAGGAGACCTGTGGTCGTTCTCTAGTCCCCTGACCCAAATCAACCCCCTCTGCCTGACCAGGCACATTCTAGACCTCGTAAAGAGCATGAAGCAATGCTCATGAGGAGGAGGAGGAGGCTGGTGGGTTTTGGAACCACTCTCACATCTCCAAAAGCACTGGGCTGGGTCCATCCCAGGCTTCAATTCAATTTATCAGCTGCTGTCCCTCCGAAGCTCCATTCAGAGGGAGATAAGGCGTGCGTGCACATGTCAGTAGGACGAAAGCAGAGTTGTTTTCAGAGGGTATCTGTGACCAAGCCAAGCCACAGATAGCCTTGTGCTGCCTTTCCCTGGCTGGCAGAGCAGTGCTGTTACTGCAAAGTGTTTGTGAGAGCCAACCAACCCTTCTGTGCTTGAGCATTTAAGGGCTTTTTCCTGGAATAGCTGCTTTTTTATTTTATTTTATTTTTTCACTTTAGGTACTGCTTAGTGACTGTAAAGGGAGAGGGGTTAGTGATATGGCCAGCTGCTCCAAGTAAGGGAATTCACTTGTGTGCTTCTCAGGTGCAGCTTGTGTTTCTTTTTGGCCCTTGTGCAGGTCTGCATGTTCCCAGTGTCAGCTTCAGCCTCCCTCCTGCCAGAGGGCTGCATCCCTCTGATCAAAGCTTTCTTGGCCTCACAGAATCACAGGATGGTTTGGCTTGAAAAAGATCTTAAACCTCATCTCCTTCCAACCCCCTGCCACAGGCAGGGAGACCTTCCACTATCCCAGGCTGCTCCAAGCCCTGTCCAACCTGGCCTTGGACACTTCCAGGGATCCAGGGGCAGCCACAGCTTCTCTGGGCAACCTGTGCCAGGACCTCACCACCCTCAGAATAAAGAATTTCATCATATCTCATCTAATCCTGAAAAAAGAAAAATCAGGAAAAAACTAAAAAGGATAATCACCATCTGGAGTGTGGGCAGAGCAGATCTGTGTAGCCACAGCTGAAAGCTTCTCAAGGCAACATTTTGACTTGCCTTAAACTGAGGTGTATTTAGGCAAAACATTTTTTAAAATACTAAGTTGACATGGTGAATTAGTGTCACCTTCCTGTTCCTGGACGTATTGTATGGGTTCCCAGTCAGGTTTTAACCTCAGGATAACAACCAAGCACAGCATTGCTCCCTCCAGGTGTCTTGTCAAGCCTTTTAGGGTTTGGTATCTTATTTAAATTGAAGGAGGGGAGGTTTATGTCAGAAATTAGGAAGAAACTCTTTACTATGAGGTTGGTGAGGCAGGATGGAGTCACAAAAGCCAGCTGGGAGCTGGCACAGCTGTTACTGGAAGGCGAAGGTACAGATCAAGGCATGATCTCTCATGAAGCATGAGCGATGTATCAGCAGCCACTGGCTAATCCAAGTGTGTGACATGGCTGTGGCACTGTCTAATCCAAGTGTGTGACATGGCTGTGGCACTGGTCCCGTGGCCCTGACCGCCGGCTGTCCTCTTCAGTCCAGCTCCCCTTTCTCCACTTTAGGGCTGGGGCATCAGGGTGATGTCATGGCGCAGCTGTCTCTGGAATTTGACATTGTTCAGTTCGTAAAATGACTTCCCCCACTGTCATGCAGCTGCTTTGTGTGTTTGATCTATGCTTGGGTTTGGCCCCAAGCCAGAGCAGTGCAGCCCCACTGCTGGAGGAGGGCTGAGGCAGTTGGGAGTTCTCTAGTTCATTCTCTAGTTCTTTTTATTGTCATTGACAAAAGCTGACACAGAGCCTTTGGTGCTGGTGGGGAGAACAGAAAACTCCTCCATTCGTGTTTTCCCCCACACCTGACTGGTGCACAGCCACCTGTCAGCTCTCTGTGCCCTTTCAGATCACTCTGCTGAGCTTATTTCTGCTGTTATTTCTGCTTAATTCTGCTTATTCCCTAAAACATTGGTTCTTGCAGCAGTTGACCGGCTCAGCTTCTCGCTCTCACCTGGAATTGCTGCCCTGTGCTTGGTACCATGACTGGCTCATTTGTCATTAATTCAATTCTAGCAGGATTCCTTTTAAGGCCTTTTACTCCAACCTGGCCTTGGACACTTCCAGGGATCCAGGGGCAGCCACAGCTTCTCTGGGAAATTTGTGTCAGAGCCTCATCACCTTCACGGTGTAGAATTCCCTCCTAAATTCCCATCTAAGCCTCCTTTCACCATAAACTCTCATTTCTCCTCTCTGTTTTTACCCCCTTAAGAACCCTCCATACCCTTCAAGGCAAAACTGAAGGATCTCGAAGTGAGGGAGAAGGAATCTGCCACCTTCCAGTGTGAAGTGCCCGTTCCTGGGACAGAGACAGCTTGGTTCAAGGAGGAGACCAAGCTCCAGCAGAGCAAGAAGTACAACATCGAGGAGGAGGGCACCTACCGCCGGCTCACCGTCCAGAACGTCACCACGGATGATGATGCTGTTTACATCTGTGAGATGAAGGAAGGCAGCAGGACCATCGCAGAGCTGTCTGTCCAAGGTAAGAAAGGCTCTTGGTATTTCAGTCTGGCCAGAGATTCAGGAGTGAGACTCCAAACTCCTCTTTGTGTGCGACATTTACCCCACTCGTGTGTGCACTGAAGAGGAGAGGAGTCTGAGACTCCAAACTCCACTTTGTGTGTGGCATTTACCCCACCTGTGTGTGCACTGAAGAGGAGAGGAGTCTGAGACTCCAAACTCCACTTTGTGTGCAGCATTTACCTCACCCGTGTGTGCACTGGAGAGGAGGGGAGTCCCTTGTGATGTGCGAATGTGGTCAGTGGCTTCCTGGGGCTTCTGCCAGGATGTATCTGGACACAGGGCCACACAGCAGATCACCCCATGGGAACCTCTGCTGAAAGAGGCGTCCTTCAGCTGTAGCCTGTAGACTTCCCTTAACATGACCCCCAAGCATCAGATGTGTCCCCTGGCACTGTCACACACATCTTGTCCAGCGTGCAGTGAACACAGCAGTGAGTCTTGTCTGGGAGTGGTGCTGACCACGCTGGGAAGGGGGCTTAGCAGCTGTGGTTTGTGGCCAGACTGATGCCTTAAATGGCT
>VZRF01013833.1:461855-506365 GCA_013396875.1 Vireo altiloquus | reverse complement strand
CCCCCACCTTGCCACAACCTCCTGCCAGGAGCTGTAGAGAAAAAACTTGCTTAGACTTACCTTAAAAACTGCCCATAATATCAGTAGGAATAACACCAAATATTAACAGGAAAACCATAGAACTTCATAGACATTCAAGTGAAAAAATGGATGTTTAAAAATGCATTAAAGCAGTGTCTCCTTCCACAGAGAGAGTTTTGAGGACCTGCAGAACATTGAGGGTTTTTTCAGCTGGACTCAATAACCCCCATTAGATGTGAGAGCAGCACCTGAGGATCCCTGTGCCCATCTCACCTCACAGCCACAAATGTTTTCCTTCATCAAGGAACAAAAAGGGTTAAAGCTTTGGAAGCTACTTGAACGTGAAGAGCGCCAAGTGCATTCCAGTAAACACAAGAAGAGCTGAAATATCTCAGAATCCAGAAGACCTCTGCAATGAGTTTCCAGAAGCCCAATGTGTCATGAGACTGGGGATGGTATCCTAAAAGATCCCTGAATTAACACTAAATCTCCAGCAGAGCATTTGCCCTGATCTCTCTGGGAGCCAGGCTGAACTTATCTATCATTTATCTGAAATTAACGTCTATTTATTTCCAAACTGAGTTTGTAGTTTCGCTCTTTACACAGAATTTCTTCGGAATAAAAAAGTGTATCTGGTGCTGATAAATCCCCTGGCTCACAGTCACTGGCACAGCAGCTCTAATATCTGATGTAAATAATGCATTCAAGATGTTCCCTTAAATCAAGAGATAGACCACGGTGCTGAGACTCCTGCCCGAGGGCTCTAAACCCCCGTGTAATATTAATTATAATTACCTCATTAAGCTGCTGCTTTAGCACCTTTACACCAAAGCAAGGCCACTGAGGGAATTTGAAGGAATCACCTAATTCCTAAAGCAAATCATGGCAAGGTTGTGATCTCTGTTCCTGAAGCATCCCAGCAAATGTCCTTGAGAACCAGTTAATGACAGACACCAACCCCAAAGAGCTGAAAACTGTGGGCAAATAACCAGGAAACAACAGCAAATAAAGCAAAGTTTATTACTGCAGACACTATTAACAGGGATTATTATTATTTGTTTTCACTGTTTTGTCCCCAAAATTTGTGGTTTTAAGCCAATATCTTCTTGCAAACAGCTTAGATCTGTGGTGAAGCTGACACCATCTGTCAAAATATGGTATCACTTTTAGGGCAGTGAATCCAAAAGGACCAGATAATCCAAACATTCCTGAAATGCCTGCTGTCAGGCAGGTCGTGGCATTCCCAAAAGTGGGGCAGGGAACAGTAGAGGATTGATCACTTGTGATAACTCAGCTGCCACATTGCACAACTTCCCCTCTCCCAGCTGAACTTGGAACTCAATATCATCCAAGTCTTGTGTTCAGACACCCAAAAACCACCCTAGAAGGATGTTTCACCAACACTCTTGTGCTTAGGACTTTTTTTTCCCCTTTTATGTCAGTTCAGTCCCACACCAGACAACAGGGATCCTCCAGAGCTGTGGGGAATGTCCTGACAATCGGGACAGGAGCTTTTCACCACCAGAATATAGGAAATAAAGCACAGCTCACATCATTCTGCTAGTCCCAGTATTAAACTGGAGAGGGAAAAGATGTTGCCAGGAGAATCTGGAATACTACACAAATCCTCACATCCACAAACTACCTGAGAATGTGGGCTGGAAGAAGATGTGTGAGTATTTCCAATCCAATTAACACCAGTGGTGAGTTTGAGAAGGTTTAGCCTTCAGCTAATGCAGAGGAGTTGAAGATGTAAAGTAAAGTTTTCCATAAGAAATACCAGGAGTTACCTGCTTAATCTACTTAAACTCTTCATAGGAGGCCTTATTTCTATATTTAAGTGGGTTTTTATAAACAGACCCCTTATTTTGCCATGGTCAGGATAAGGCACTTCATGGGCCCACACTTCATTTACACATAGAATGTGAGAATTTCCCTGTGATTGTCCCCCAAAAGGCACATTTGGGGTGATGAACACAGCAGAAAGACTCCCTGTAATACAGGATTTTATAGACATTATCTATATTGTTTTCTGTTTCAGTCTTTGCTTTTCCCTACCTTGGTTTCAGGAAGGAATTGTGCTGGCATGGGATGAGGTGAAAGCAGGAACCATCCATAGCCCCCGGGTTCATACCAAGACACAAACCCAGCCTGAAAAGCCACAGGGATATTTGAGAAGCCACCAGGTAAAGGCTGAACAAAGGGCCCTTCTCACAGCACTCCCCACAAAGAGGCCAGAGCTGAAGGGATCTGTTCTCACACGACGCAGACGTTCACAAAAATACACATTTTAATTCCCTTTCAACACCACGCTCCTCTTCACAGCTCTGTTTTTAGGGTATTTGTGGTGTTTCTTGAGTTATCACACACCTAGCAGAGATGCACCTCTTCAGGTCTGGCACATATTCCAGCCTCGACCTGGAAAACTTTTCCTACTTCCACAATCTCCCCACATAAAATTCAGGCAGGCACAAGAACACAAATAAATACAATTAAACACCATTTTGATAGATGCACTTTTTGCCTTCTGAGCATCTTATTGAAAGATGTTTTGGTGAGGAAAAAGTGAAATACTCAGCTCTGAACCAAGCTGTGTCAAACTTATTGCCAAGTTTAACAAAGGGCTCCTGTGAAATGTAACTCTTCTGCAGAATATACTGTAATTGTACTTTTTGAAAGCAATGTCAAATCATTGACATCGACTTGGTGTTCCACGGGAAAAGTTACAATATATAGAAGCTGTAAATTAGACCCTAATCCAAACTTATCACTTTGATAGTTGTTAGACAGACTATTTGGGTGCCTATTTAGCTCGGTGATTTTTCCATTCTTTGTTCAAGCTGTTGTCTTTCCCCGAGATTTTCCAAATCGGATTTTCCGATAACCTTCACAATAAATTTACGTTGCAGTTGCAGCACAGTAAAGTTAAACTCAACCCAAATCACAAATGCAAACTCACCAAGGATTTATGAGGAGAAGAATCAGGGTCTGGCAGATGAAATCCAAGTTGCAGGAATTTGGGCAGATACCTGTGAGTTGCCAGGCATATTCCTGAAAAGCAAAATCCATCTAAGCTCCAAAGTGAGCAGTTATCTCAGATATCATATACATTAGCATACATTTTTAAAGTTCATCTTGTATAATTAATGATTTTTCATTTTCAGCGTGGCATGAGGAATATTGTGCCACAATCCAACCTGTGTTTGCATTAGCTAGAAATGACATCAACAGCAGCATCTCAATGGAGCAAAATATTGGTGCTGGAGGTCTCCAAGGTGCCACTCCAGGCACAGAAACATGGACATGACATTCCCAACCCAACCTAAAACACTCTTCTTTGGAAGCTGGAGAAATCCCGAAGGATTCAGGCTGAGCAGACATTGGCATGCGATGGATTTACAGACAGGAATTCCTCCGTGTGAGGAGGCAGGATCTTGAGAGCTCCTTGTTAATCACCATCAGATGTTGAATGTGTTCATTATCATCGACTTTGGTGCTGTTTCATGTAGCTACAGCAGAGAGATTTCAGAGGGAGATTGTGCCTTCCAGATGGGCATGAAACACAACAACACTCATGAGCAAATAGAGGAGGAAAAAAGAAAGAAAAGCATATTTTCCAGAGAAAACAAGTCCTTGTTCTCTTAAGGAGCCTCCCTGAACTGCCAAAACTATGACAACAAAACCCACTTTGGAGACAGATTTAAGGGAGATTTTTCAAAAGCTGGTTTGGGGGCATTTTTCTTGTTTTGCTCTTCCTATCAGAATCACGTGGCTTAATTAGCACAGGCCAAACAGGTGCAGAAGATGAACCCCACCTCTAATTCCTGATATTCCAGAACTTCTCGAGTTGAAGACACATTTACACAGCAGATTTAAGGCTGCAAATTCACAGAGGAGATTTCCTAAGGAGAGAACATTTACTTGCAGAGAACAAAGTCGGAGGGATGTGCTGAGAGTGTTGTGCCTGCTGACATCTCCCTGGAAATCCTAGGCCTTTCTGGAAGATGAAGATGTCTTCCTTCAGATATTCCAGAGAATATCTGGCTGCCCCATCCCTGGAAGTGTCCAAGGCCAGGTTGGATGGGACATGGAACAACCTGGGATAGTGGAAGGTGTCCCTGCCCATGGAATGGGGGTGGCACTGGGTGAGCTTTAAGGACTCCTCCAATCCAAACCATTCCATGACTTGCTAGAAAACAACTTTTCTATCTTACCCTCTGGAAAAAGTCCCCTCAGCACTTTTTTTTTTACATTGGGTCTCCTCTGAGATGATCAGGACAGAGTTTCAAAGCAAGAAACTGGAAGCATCCTCTCACCTTGGCTATATTCTAGTAGATGAAGTTTTTAAGGTTGGCGAGTGAAAGTTGCTCTGTGTGTGGTGATCCCTTTGGGCCCCACTGAGCTGGTTCGTGCCCAGGATGCTTTGTCTTCTCAATCTCTCATTTCGGGAAAAATAACAAACGACTTCGGTGCTGCTTCAGGTTGTTTATTCTAGGTTATCAAGGATTCAGGAGCACAGTGTCACCACTGCATCCAGGTGCCAAATGGCCAATGACACACTGAGCAAGGAGATTATATAGTTTTATCATCAAATAGGAAGATTCTACGTACATTATTTTGTTTCTAAATCCAATAACTATCAATATTGTTAACAGGTCTCTTCTAAACTAAATTCTCTCTACCAATCACTACATGATAGGAACTGAGGTCACAGAAAAGGGAAGAAGAAAGAGAAGGGGAAGAAGGAGAAGGACAAGGGACCGACATCCAAAACTCTCCATCTTGGTCCCGTAGTAATACATGAAGCAATTCCTAAATCTACAAACCCATTTTTCTGTGGCACATCAAACATTCAGCTTTTCATTTCTTTGGTGCTTGCTGATCACCCAGGAGTGGGGGCAGCCTCTCCCAAGGGCTCATTTCGATGGCAAAGCCTTCTTGTGGAGCTTTGGGGGTAAATTTGGTCCCCAGGAGAACAGACAAAGCTGTTTGACTTTGCTGGTCTCCAACACTGTGCATCCAAACCATAACCCAGAGGGAAATACAGGAAGGGAGAGGAGTCCAGGTGCCCAACAAACCCATTCATGGCAGTTTTGCCAATTGCCACAGGAACCCCTCGGTGAGTGACCACAATGTCTGAGCACCAGATCTCTCCCACACACTCACAATCCGCGGTGCCACTCTCACTGATCCCCAAGCCTCCCTCCTCTCCCCACTCCAGCTCCATCTTCCCCACTCCGAACACTCCGAACAGCTGAAAAGCTGCCAGCTTTTTGAAGGCAACCTATTTCCAGAACTGTTTCTCTACCTCAAGATCTGTAATTTCTCCCAAAACACCCCTCTGGAGCAGAGCCCAGGACTGGCAATATGTTCCCCAGGAGCAGGGAGAGGTTTACGTTTCAATACCTATTGCACCTGTCACCATAATACCAGGCATTTTCCACCCACGGCGCAGGAGAGAATCCAAACTTCCTGTGGGATGTGCAAAACTCGCACTCAGCCTTGGGAGCCATCCAGGCGTGGTTATCAGGAAGAGAAAAGCTATTTCTGCTGGCTTGCAGGAATTGATGGCACCATTTAATGTCTTGTCTTTATATGCAAGTGTGTCTAACCCAGTTTCTCCACAGCTGCTGTGACGTAAATAAATTCAGTATTATCTCCATTTTACATTGTAGGGTGGAATATAAATAGTCCTGGGCATAATTCAGTGGTTAAGGCATTGAGTGCAATTCACCCATCGAGCCGCCGAGCACAACAACACAAAATATTTGACCTGTTTCAGGTATAGCAGGACAAAAATATTATCTATGATATGTAGACATAATTTCCCTAAGTAGGATGGTATTTCTGGGGAAAAAATGTTGGGTTGATCATTTTATCATTGTAAAAGGGCTCCTTTAGAAGAGTACATCCCTACTATAGTGATCAGGAAATATTAGTATATGTTATACATGAAGAAGCCCTAAAATATCTACACTTGCTTTACAGAATTAGCTCCACTTGAATGGTAACTATGTATAAAATCCTGACTTTTTTTCCCTGCACATCCTATTACCTAATCAGACAAAATCATTTGCTCCCGCTGAATTTACTAGAGGAAAAAAATTATCTCTTGGTACCTATAATTTTACTTTCCCTCTTAAGGTAGTAGTGTTTTNGCAATATGTTCCCCAGGAGCAGGGAGAGGTTTACGTTTCAATACCTATTGCACCTGTCACCATAATACCAGGCATTTTCCACCCACGGCGCAGGAGAGAATCCAAACTTCCTGTGGGATGTGCAAAACTCGCACTCAGCCTTGGGAGCCATCCAGGCGTGGTTATCAGGAAGAGAAAAGCTATTTCTGCTGGCTTGCAGGAATTGATGGCACCATTTAATGTCTTGTCTTTATATGCAAGTGTGTCTAACCCAGTTTCTCCACAGCTGCTGTGACGTAAATAAATTCAGTATTATCTCCATTTTACATTGTAGGGTGGAATATAAATAGTCCTGGGCATAATTCAGTGGTTAAGGCATTGAGTGCAATTCACCCATCAAGCCGCCGAGCACAACACAAAATATTTGACCTGCTTCAGGTATAGCAGGACAAAAATATTATCTATGATATGTAGACATAATTTCCCTAAGTAGGATGGTATTTCTGGGGAAAAAATGTTGGGTTGATCATTTTTTTATCATTGTAAAAGGGCTCCTTTAGAAGAGTACATCCCTACTATAGTGATCAGGAAATATTAGTATATGTTATACATGAAGAAGCCCTAAAATATCTACACTTGCTTTACAGAATTAGCTCCACTTGAATGGTAACTATGTATAAAATCCTGACTTTTTTTCCCTGCACATCCTATTACCTAATCAGACAAAATCATTTGCTCCCGCTGAATTTACTAGAGGAAAAAAATTATCTCTTGGTACCTATAATTTTACTTTCCCTCTTAAGGTAGTAGTGTTTTAGCTGCAGGCTGGAGCAAAACCCCATCATTCCCAGGAAAACCAAATCCACCCTTAGAAATACCTAACCCAGGAAAGGAGATACAAATTGAGAGGGATTTTTTCACCATAAATACAGCTTTGGGCAGCAAAACACCACCTATTTTGTTTCAGCAATAAATCACTTCCCTGACTTGAGTTAGTAATGAGATTTTTAATCATGTGGATTGAACATATCCTGGAGTTAATAAAAAAGTATGGCTTCCTCTTTATCTTTAATAAAAGATTTGTACACCGCTCAAATGATCAGTATTACGTTTTTAAAGGACCTGAGATTGATGCTTTTCAATTCTCCTTCCTATTTTTCCAGGCTTTTATAATTCAAAGGTAATATAGGGAAGAGTTAATAATTCATGAGGTAATTGTAAGGCTTTTATTCAGAACCCTTTTGCCTATTGACTTAAGGATGTGCCATAAAATATCCAGGTATAACTATCCCAGCAATTTGCAGCTCTGCACAGATGAAATCTCTGAATTTATGCAAGTCAGGATTCGTGTTTAAGAATCAGAGCACATCATTCCAGCCTTGGAAGGGTACAGGGGGAGGAAATAGCTTTCCAGCACTATTTAAACGAGAGTATTTCATGTCTTCACACAGTTCTGCTTTTTCGCCCTTGTTTGCAGGTTTATTCTTGATGGAGTTATTTTTGCAGTTGCCAAGAGACAAAGGAGCTGGGGGAATATTTTAAAAAAGGTAAATTCTGCTGCACGAGTCCTGTGCTCCCACCTGCACGAGCTCCAAACCCAACCCTCCACTCTGGGACAGCTCAGCCAGACAAAAAACAGACTCTCACAACAACAACAACAGAAAGGGACTTGTTTGAGATGAAAACATCAAAACTGGCTCCCAGTTAATACAATCCAAGCATATCCCACGGCAGCCACTGAAGGGTGCAAAGCTGGGATGGGGCAGTGAGGGACAGTGAGGGACAGTGAGGGACAGTGAGGGACAGCAGTGTCCCCACAGCCTCTCTTGGCACAGAGCAGCCACCTCCAAATGCCATTCCCTGAGCTGACTGGAGAGTTCATCCAAAAATTCCACAGAAAAGTGGAATTATTCATTGTGCCTGTTACTAGTTTGCAATGAAGACTGGAAGTGAAAATGGGGCTTGGGTGTGTCAGCGTTTGATCCTTTTAGTTCACTTGTTTTATTTAAAAAACAAACAAACAAACAAACCCCACTGGATTTGTTATTTAATCTTCTTCTCTCAGAGCTGCTCATCGGACTGTGTTAGGTTACCTCCACAAAATATTGGATTAATAACAGCCAGGCTCCTATACAGACAGAATTTGATATTGGGAAGGAATTCCTGGCTGTGAGGGTGGGCAGGCCCTGGCACAGAGTGCCCAGAGAAGCTGTGGCTGCCCCTGGATCCCTGGAAGTGTCCAAGGCCAGGCTGGACAGGGCTTGGAGCAGCCTGGGACAGTGGCAGTGGCTTTAAGGTCCCTCCCAGCCCAACCCTTTCCATGATTCCATGATATTTGGTTAAGGCTTTTTTGCCTACTTTAAATAAGGAAGGCATTTTTAACACCTTACTTCCAGCTACTGCAAACAAATCACCCATCTCCCACAAGATCTCAGGGAATGCTAAGGAACAATAGTAGACAGTAATGAAAATTGATGCTAATTAATAATTCTACCTCTAACAAGGAAAACAGAGCTCAGGTGAGCACAGAGCCATGACTTACTGCCATGAAAAATCAACAGCCCCACCTTTTTTAGCATTTCCCTGCATGGACAGCCAGGACATCCTGTGCCTGTTCCTCTAAATTTTTGAACTGGGACACAAGTTTTACCATCCCAAGGAAAATGGTGTCTTTAGGAACTTCTAGTGACTTCAACTGCATTATATTTCATTTCAGGCCAGCTCTGTGCTCCATCCTCTGTTCTCCATCCAGCTCCCATCTCTGCTGGAGCCTCTCTGAACTCCTCTTCTTGCTTTGACCTCAGAGTCCCAAAAACTCCTGCCTCAAGTTTCCCTCATCTCTTCTGCAGCTCCAAAAATGCAAATTGCTGTCAGGTTCTTCAGATCCCTCTGAGAGACAGGCAGCATATGTCATGTGCATTATTCAGAGCTTTCCACGGCTGCTTTTCTGGGGAGGTTTAAAAAGGAACAGCAAACTGTGTGTCAAACCCAAACCCTTTGCCACAAGCAAGATAATCATGAAGTGACATAAAATCTAAAGCTGGACCAGCACAGGGGTTTATTTCTAATGCAACAGGATAGCAATGCAATAAATTTAATATTTTTGAGCCAGACAAGACTGAAGGTGCACTTTACACAGCTGAAGTCTTTCAGTCTTTCATAGATGAAACTCTGAGGAAATAGTTCGAGAAGAATATGGAAAATGTAATTTTTGTTATTCTGAGGAATAACAAAAGGAGGAGCAGGAAAACCGCAGCAGTGAAGCACAATGAGAAGAGTTTCCTTTGTGCTCAGCTGAAAAATAAATACAATTTCACTGTAATGAGTGGCCTTCAAAGTCCTGAGAGCATCTCCAGGCTCTCCCACTTGAGAGAGGAACAGAGGAATTTCACAGTGGGCACACAAATTCTGGGAGGTGCTGCCATTATTCCTCTTGGTCACACAAACACATCTCTGAAAGAAATATCCTGGCAGGACCCTGACTCACAGAAACACCCCAAGAAGGCCCTTCCTTACAGAGCCACCCTGGAGATGCTCTCCCCTGAATTTCCACGACAAACAGCAATAAATAAATTGCTCAGGATTATGCAAACTCATGGATATCATTCAGTACCCAACAGCAAACAAACTGTGGAAGTGGAAGTGTAAATTCTGCCATCCTTGTTTATGTTCCCAAAGATTCCCTTCCTATGCATTTGTTCAGCATTATTAGAAACAGCCCAGCCAACAAAGCAAACCTCAAATCCTGCCCTAACTAAGGTTTTAAAAAAAAAAGAAAAACCCCAAACCTTTGAGTGACTCCTAGCACTCAGCCTAGGAGTGCCTGCCAGGAAAAAGGGAATTTTGGAGATGGCATCTCATCAATTTTCTTCATTTGTGTCAGAAGTTGAGCAGCTGTCTCCTTACCAGACTGAAGTGGAGCCAAAAACCTTGTCAGGCAGCCGGAGAAAAAGCACTTCAGAGGAGCTCATCTCCAAGACCCCAAAGGGTATCACATTTTGGAGCGGGCATGTGTTAATATTCCTACTCCAGTATCAATTGGCAAAGTTCTGCAGCAGGAGGGGGGAAAAAAAGGCTGCTTTGTTTGTTTACACTGATTGCTCAGGGAAAGCAGGATGCCACACATATCAAACTCCCTTGTTTGTTTATTTACTTATGGCCAGCAAAAGGATTTCAGCTTTATCTTCCCCTGAGCTGCTGAGGAAAGTGAAATAAGCTTCAGCTCCGTGGGTGCACCCAGACTTTCTGCAGAGCTCTGTTATTCCCAGCAATGCAGGGATTTCAGCACGGGATGAATAATCCCAGCGAGAGCCGTGCTTGAGTCAGCTCCCAGCTCCAGCAGCCTCGGATTTTGAGGCACTGGGAAAACCCAGCTGTGAATTTGTGCCCTCTTTAGCAAGTGCTGGGCTGAGGATCCTTCAGGGCCACCCCCCAAGAAAATCTGTGCTCCCCAGCACCGCAGGTGGGATGGAGGAAACAATCAAATTCCAGCAGTTATTGCACCAGGAGCTTTGCCAAGCAGGATCCATCACCGTAAGGCACGGTTTGATCAAACTGAGGGAACTTATTGATCTTAATTCAATCCAGAGCACAAGCCAGGGAACGTCCTGGCATCCTCCTTTTTTCATCAGAATCCCAAATATCCACAGAACACAGCAGGTATAGGGGTCTGACCTCTCCCAAGACATGTTTTTGTGCTCCTGTTAACCTAAAAACTCACGTTTTTCCCCTTTGTGTGTGGCAATTCCACTCCTGAAGCAGATCCCGCTCGGCAGGATCTGGGTGTTAGGAGGAGACAGCAACACCCTGGGATTTGCTGCTCTCTCCATGTGGGATGGGGCTGCCTCAGACCACGTTTCAGAGCAGGAAGAGCTGGCACCCCTAGCCATGGCAGGATATTGGTTAATTCAAATTTGATAGAATGGTTTGAGTTGGAGGGGACCTTAAATCTCATCCAGTCTCACCCCTGGCCACAGGCAGGGACACTTTGCACTATCCCAGGGTACTCCAAGCCCTGTCCAACCTGGCCTGGTCCAAGGATCCAGGAGGATGAAGCTGTCAGTAACCCACCATACAGACAAAGGTGCCACGTACAAGGTCAGAATCAAAGTGAATAAATAAAGGAATAACCAGAGATCCAAGATCCTCCTTCACCAACCATCTTCTCTCAGCCAGCTTTTCCCCAAAATGTTTATTTACTACACAGCCAGGCTTTTGGCAGCCTTCCCACTGCAAAATGTGCTTCCCAGATATTACAAAGTGAACTCCAAACGAAAGAGACTTTTTTGTTCTTAGGTCTCCCTTTCTTCCACACAGATATCACTTCAGAGCTGTGCCTTTAAGGCACAATTTTGCCCAGAATTTCTCAACTACGCGGTTAAAGAGAGAAGAGTCCACAGACCATTGCTAAAAATGAGATTTCCTACGTGGTCTTCAGCAAACTACTTGAAACAGACATTTTTTTCTTCCTCTATTTATCAAAGTGATGCTTCCGTACTTTTCACTGATCTGGACATGCAAAATATAAAAAAAAAAAGAAAATTATGTACATGAAAAATTACTGCTGTTGTATTTTTAGCACATTTAAACAATATTTTTAAAAATCAATTGAATAATAGACCAAGATGATTTTGGCATTCAGGTATTGCAGGATGGGAAATAAGAGTTTTTTAGAGCTAGAGGGAAAAAAAGCAAAGAACAGAAAATAGTGGTGATGCGAGTGGATGACATTCTGCTATTTCAGCAGGGAATCATGGAAGGATTTGGGTTGGAAGGGACCTTAATGCTCATCTCATTTCAGGGCACGGGCAGGGACACCTTCCACTATTCCAGGTTGTCCAACCTGGCCTTGGACACTTCCAGAGATGGATATAGCTATGTATGTCCAACTATTTCTCACAAGGAAGTTCTATTCACAGTCAAGAACTCTGAAAAATCCAGATATAAATGCAAACCAGCAAGAAAATGATGTGGTTTAGCTCCTTTCCCTGCAGTCCAGCAGAGATTCCTGCTCAGCCCCTGCAGACTGGACCGAGCACATCCGATAGGAGACAATCCAGAGCTCTCCACAGATATTCCCAGGATGGAAACGCCTGCTGACAAATTCCCGAGGTGCCAATGAACAGTGATGAAATTCAATAGCCTCCCAGCTGCACACTTGTGACTTGTGAAGGCAGGGAAATGCGGGGATTGGCAGCAGGCTCTGGCAGATGAGCTCGTTTTACAGATGACACTGGAGGTTCTGCCAGGCTGACGTTGAGCTCTCCTCTTGCTTTTCTCTTGTTGTTGTTGTTGTCATTCCAAAGCTCCTTCTTGGAGCTCTCCTGGGCTCCCAGTGCCTGTTCTCATGAGTCTCCTATTTACTTTTCTGACTGTGCAAAGTGCTGGGATTGCTCAGCTCAGTTCACTCAGCTCTGCTTATGTAGAACTGAAATGGAGCAGTGTTTGTTCTGGAGAAATTTCCCCTTTCTCCTCAGTATTTTAGCACATTATCCCAGAGATGTGCCCTAGTTCATTCCTCTGTTCAAAATAGCTTGGATTTCACTGCACGGGACCTCCTCCAGAAATAGCTGAAATGATTGTGCCTGGATACTTGGAATCTTCCAGACCACTCAGAGAGAAGGAAAAATTCCTTACTAAGGACAAAAGGATTTGGACTTGATGTCCAATTCCAGCCCCAAGTGCCAAGCCAGCCTGATTCCATCCAAAACTGGGTGATGTGGGAGGCTCTCAAAAAAATCACAGGAATAGAATCCTGGAATGGTTTAGGTTGGAAGGGCCTTTAAAGATCATCTCATTCCACCTCCTGCCATAGACAGGGACACCTCCCACTGTCCCAGGCTGCTCCAAACCCCCTCCAGCCTGGCCTTGGGCACTGCCAGGGATCCAGGGGCAGCCACAGCTGCTCTGGGCACCCTGTGCCAGGGCCTCCCCACCCACCCAGCCAGGAATTCCTTCCCAATATCCCACCCATCCCTGCCCTCTGGCACTGGGATCCATTCCCTGTGTCCTGTCCCTCCATCCCTTGGCCCCAGTCCCTCTCCAGCTCTCCTGGAGCCCCTTTAGGCCCTGCAAGAGGCTCTGAGCTCTCCCTGGATCCTTCTCCTCTCCAGGTGAGCACCTCCAGCTCTCCCAGCCTGGCTCCAGAGGGGCTCCAGCCCTTGGAGTAGCTCCATGGGCTCCTCTGGTCTCTCTCAAGCAGCTCCACATCCTTCTTACATTGAAGACCCCAGGATTGGACACAATAATCAAATACAATTTGGATTATTCTTTATAATTTTTCTCTCCCTTGAGCTCCTTGCTTCCACCACTGAAATGTTCAGCTGAGATCTGTGACCAAATTTAAATAAGACACAGAATCAGGTGACAAAAACTCAGCTTAATTTCTCTTGGTTGTTTTTCTGATTCTGCTCCTGTATGATGTATAACCCTAACTTGGATTTATCACACCAGAAAAACAGATATTATATTATATTAATTGTATTTATTACATTATATATGCAATATAATAAATCTAATCAAATAGAATAGAATAGGATATCATAGGCATTTTACAAAGGTTAATTGTGGTATTAACTGTTCTCCCTGCACAGACTTTTAATGTGAGAAATGTTTCAAACATTTAAAGATCCCTTTAATCACCAGACCTCAAGGCCACACTTCTCATTCCCAACCCAGTAGCTTCCACTACAAAAAAGATGCAGTTTTTTTCCTAGGAAAAATTCGGACTCCTTATAGGAAAAATGAAATATTATTTACAATTTTGAAGAACAGACACTATCCCCCCGAAAAAAAGTTTAATTTCTGTGAGATTCTATAATATCTTTAAGAGGTGGAATCATCCACCAAGAATTTTCATGGGAAACCTTCAGGTTATTGCTCACGGTAAGAAATGGAGAGGAAGGAAAATTCTCGGGACTGCCAAAATAACCCTCCCTCTCTCTTTTGATGTCTCTGATTTTTGAGGGAGAAAGCAAATTGCTCTGCAATAGATATGCATGAATCACAGCACCAAATGCACACGGAGAGCCAAGATTAGGGGTGATTTCCTGCAGGAGGGAAATGGGAATTGCTTCCTCGGAGCCTGTGCTGTGAGAAATCCAGGGGCAAAAACAAGGAGCTGCTTCCCTGAGCCCTGCTCTCTGTGCTAGAGGGAAGGACAGGCCAGGGACTGCAGAAAAGTTAATAATTAACCGAAATTATTCTCAGTATTTCACATGATTTTGAATTGACAGCATCTTCCTCACCCTTCTTTCGGATTTTGATGCTCTTGAGTAGGATGGGAAAATTTCTCTTGAAAGTGGGATGAAAATATCCAGGAGAAGGGTTTGTTTAACAAGAGCCCGAAGCAGAGAACAGTTCATTCCCAGCCTGTTTCTCAAGGCAGCAAACACACAGAATCATTACTGATCCCCCTCCTTTTTCCATCTTTTTGAGAACTCTTGCACAATCTGCTGTTCCCCAGCAAGAAGAATCCACCACTCTCAAGCCTTGTTTTTTTCTATTCACCCCAAAAGCTGCAACTTTCCCTTCAAACTCTGCACGTCATCCTCATCAAATCCTACACAGAAATGGGCAATAAGTGTTTTGTTTACTCATAACTCAGCAGAGCCACAACAAAGAACAGAATGTAAAGAATGAACTCCCTTTGCAAAAGTCATTCAGAGGCAAACAAAAGCCTTTACCTTCCCCAAAACAGATTTTTCCGAGTAGGCCTCCTCTCTTTCTGAGCTGCCCAGCGTTACAGGGAGCTCTCAGACTACTCAGAAACATTAGAGAGCCAAGCTAAAAAACAGAAGGAATGAGAAAGTTCTCCTGCATCTGATTTTTTTTTCTTTTTTGATTAAAAAGGCATTAAGAAAAGATGGACTTTTCACCGCTGCAATGTGAACAAGCACCCGCTTTCCACATGACGTGCAGGGACCTGCTGGATCCAGGCTCCTTCCAACTTCCCCTCGGCTGTGGCAGCTGGATGGATTTGTTTCCACCTGCTCTCCCCGTTTGTCATTCCTGAGGTATGCTGGAGAAAGGCAGGTTAGCTCTAAACTGTCAGCTTGGCTGCAGCCAGAACTCTTCATTTTTATTATCTGATCACATCCCTCGGAGTGCTTCGTGTTCCTTTCATTCCCAGCTCCCCACACCTCTGCACCCACTGAGAACAGATGGGGTTTGGGGGGGGTTTTTCCCAAATGAAAGTGCCCATTTTTAAAGCCCCCAAAGGAAAACCACACGTGGTTGATGCTGTGGACCTTCTCCTTCCCCCACTGTTTGCTCCAGGAGTTACAAACTCCTGTGGTCACTGGAGAAGAGATCACCCAAACGTGGCTGGAGAGACCAAAAAGCTTCTGAAAAGGATTAAAATCTCATTAAAAATGTTAACAACCTCTCCCCACCAAAACCCTTGGAAGGCTGGCTGCCTCCATCTCCTGTGCTGCTGTTGGAAATAAAGCTGCCAGAGAGATCTTCTCCCTTTCCTCCCGAATTTTAGGGGGATAGGAGAGAGTGGGTGTGGGGAGGGAAGGTATCTCGAGTACAAGAAAGGATGATTATCAAGTCTAAAGAGAGCACGTCATAAAATGAAGAAATATAAGGCTATTTTTAAAGCAATTATTTTGTTTTCAAGCTGAAAACGTGCTGCAGTATTCCCCCTCTGCTTGGCATTCCAGAGGAGGTGTTGCATTCAGCTAGAGCAAAATTAATTCCCTGGAAGAGAAGAAAACTGAAACACTGGCAGCAAGATGGAAAAGCAGAAGAGCAGAGTTTTGTTTCCTCTGTTTTGAAAAGGAATTCTGTTTTCCAAACTTGATCAACTCCCAGGCCCAGCTCTGCAGTGACAACCACAGCGATTCCCCGAGAGGGTTTGTGCAGAAGCTCCCCCTGGTACTACAGAAATGTGGGAGTTCAGAGCAATCTCTCCACCCTTCGATCTGCATAATTTATCTGGAGATATTCTGGAAGTTCAGAAACCTCTCCAAAAAGTTAGAAAGATTTAAGAACTTTCCGAGAGAAAAAAAAATAAAAAATAAAGAAAGTATGTGACCTGTTACATAAACCTGTATTTTAAGAAGTGCACTAGAGACAGGAGGAAGGATCACAGGGGTTGGACACATACCCAGCTGTCCCGATTTGGCGGAGCTGTTTTAGCTGTCAGCGTGTGAATTCTTAATGTGTGATGATTATAAAGTACAGAGAGGGAGCTCTGCTCCCTCTTGGAATTATTTTGCCTTTTTCTGAGGGGAAAAAACCCAGAGTTGCTGCTGGCGACTGCCCTGGCTCAGACACACACCGCAAAGCCCCTTCCAAACATTAAACCTTGGAATATTGGTTTATTAAGATCTAAACTGATAAAATCCTGCTTATCCCGGGCTCAAATTTTCCTGACACCTTCACTAATTACACACCATAATGAAATCCCAGAAGCACTGACATAATTGTTCCAGCAGGAACTCAGCCAGCAGAACACCTATGGAAGCTTCTTTCCCTTCACTCATCACTGTGGGAAGCAATCTCAGAGTCCTCTCCAAAAACCCCCTCAAACAGATGTCTTGCAGCACAGCAAGACATTATCAAATTCAGACTTGGAGAGAGCATGTTCCAAAATCCCTCGGAGAGAGAGTTTTGCCAGGCACACCTTATCATCCACAGGGAAGGGAGTGGGATCCAGGGAGGGCACCTTCAGTGGCACAGGGAGGGCACAGGGAAAAGCAGCTCTGTGCCCTGTCCAAAGCCAGGTATGACCAAATAACTCCTTAACCCCGAGCAGTGCCCTCATCTCTGTCTGCAGGTAGAATCACAGAATCGTGGAATTGTTAAGGTTGGAAAAGACCTCCAAGATCATTGAGTCCATCCATCCCCCAGCACTGCCAAGGCCACCACCGACCATATCCCCAAGTGCCACATCCACAGGACTTTGAAATCCCTCCAGGGATGGGAATTCCTCCACTGCCCTGGGCAGCCCTTTCCATGAAGGAATTTTCCCAATATTCAATCTACACCTCCCCTGGCCCAGCCTGAGGCTGTTCCCTCTCCTCCTGTCCCTGTTCCCTGGGAGCAGAGCCTGACCCCCCCCGGCTGCCCCCTCCTGTCAGGGACTTGTGCAGAGCCACAAGGTCCCCCCGGAGCCTCCTTTTCTCCAGCCTGAGCTCCTTTCCCAGCTCCCTCAGGAATTCTCCAGCCCCTTCCCAGCTCTGTTCCCTTCCCTGGACACTCTCAGAAGGAGCTGCAGGATGCTTCTGCCTGATCTCCCCAAAAGGTTATGGATGCTCTGTGTCCCAACTCTCACTTGGAAGCCTGAGAGAAGTTTCCATGCTGAGAGCATCCAGGACAGCTGACCCAGAGCTGGAGCAGCATCAGGAATTGTCCATAGTGGATGGACCAGGTGGCCACCAGCACCACACTCCTGCTGCCTGCGTGCCCAGACCCATTACCAGGCAATCCTGAGGCAGATTCACAGCTTTCCCAAGAAAACATTTCCAAGTGGGATCGATTTTTTTGCTGTTTTAAAACCAACATTAGCAAACGCGACTGCACGGTGCACAGATCTGTCAGATTTGTTCTCAGCTGCAATCCTGAAACGTGTCATTATCGTGTGCTGTGTGAGCAAAGCTGGGCCTGGCTGCCATGTGACTGAGCTCTAAATTAGTTTATGGATAAAGTTCCTTCCCAACGTGCTCCATCTTTCACTCCGTCTTATCTTAATGAGCTCTTAACCTCTCAAAAATAAGTTACTGCCACAGAGACTAAATACAGGGTATTAAAGTCTCCAAGAAAACCACAGGGAGGAATTGCCCTGCTCAGGTAGCTCTGCTGTCCTTGAGCACAACTCCTGCAGCTTCCAAATGCACTGAAAAAAATAATTTCCACTGCATTCATTGTAAAACTCATTTGTGATTACGAGGTTGTGCTATTTTTTATGAATAAGTGTGGGAAATGATCATCTGAAAAATGTGCATTTCTCCTGGCAACACTCCACGGTTCCTGCACTTGCAGCCTCAGGATTTTGGTTCTGGATACCTTTCTAAAAATGAAAATATTACTCCATGAAAAGTGTCACAGAATATCCTGAGTTGACCCACAAGGATCATCACAGTCAGACACCTGCCTTTGGCACGGGATCATTAATCCCAGAACAACCCTTTTCACCAGGAACTGCTGCTGGAAGCACAGAAACCTCATGGAATATCATCCTGTTTGGGCTGAAAGTGCTCCAGGTGCCTCCAGAATTCATGTGAACCCATCCAGAGGATGCCACAGGCATTGGGATCTGGTCCCTGCTGGGATCCAGAGCACCAAACACACCCATGAATTCCATGGGCAGCAGCCCCTGTCCACACGGGAATTGAAGCTGCCTCCACTTGCACATTCAGCCAGAGTTGCAGCGCATTTTATATAAAATAATTATATCATTTAATCCCCTCATATCCCTGGATAAAGCTGCTCTTTGAGAAGCCGAGGAGCAGGCTGTGGACCAGAGGCTTTGCTGGATTTGGGTCATTCCAGAAGCAACGTGTACAACTTTCGAGCAGAGAGATGGAAAACAAGATGTGGAATTCTGGACTTCCTCAGGGAGGATGCTCCGAGGGCTGGAGCCCCTCTGGAGCCAGGCTGGGAGAGCTGGGAGTGCTCACCTGGAGAGGAGAAGGATCCAGGGAGAGCTCAGAGCGCCTTCCAGGGTCTGAAGGGACTCCAGGAGAGCAGGAGAGGGACTGGGGCCAAGGGATGGAGGGACAGGACACAGGGAATGGATCCCAGTGCCAGAGGGCAGGGATGGGTGGGATATTGGGAATTGGGAATTCCTGGCTGGGAGGGAGGGGAGGGGCTGAGATGGAATTCCCAGAGAAGCTGTGGCTGCCCCTGGATCCCTGGCAGTGCCCAAGGCCAGGCTGGATGGGGCTGGGAGCAGCCTGGGACAGTGGGAGATGTCTCTGCCCACGGCACGGGTGGGACTGGATGAGTTCTGAACTCTCTTCCAACCCAAAACATTTCATAATTCCATGACACCAAAACAGGAGCTACTCCCACCCTGTGTGCATTTAATGTGATTGTGTCAGTGGATTATAAAAAAAGATAAAAATAAATTAGAATTTCCTCTTAAAATCCCCACTTTCTTGTGCTCCTCAGCTGGCCCATAACTCATGTTGGGAGCTGCAAGAGGTAGGGGATGTACAAACAGTCTCCCACACCCTGTCTGCTCAGGAAACTCATTGTCGTGTGGAATTAATTACTTTTTTTTTTTTTTAATACTATAATTTCAAGCTCATGGTCCAGCATCTCTGATTCATGGTAATAAAGGTTGCACAAGAAGAGAACTGTGTAGAACAAAGGTTAATTGGAGGGTGAAATCCCCTTCCTAACGAAACCCAACTGGAAACCTGCTGCTTCCAGGGACAGATCCCTGCAGCACTATTGATCTTTGATTCCTGATTGCCATGCTCAGGAATTCAGTGCCTTTAGACAAGAGCAGGAGGAGGCAGAGAAGGGAAGCAAAGAGCTCTGCCAGCCCTGCAGCTCCTGGCCTGGGATTTTCCTGGGATGTTCCAGTGTCTAAGTGTTCTCTCTAAGTCACTCAGTGTCACACAACAGCTTTGTGACACCTCCACCTTCTCCCCTTCAGCCCTGGAGTTTTCAGGCCATATCAAAAACCCCGAGATCAGAACTCAGGTCTCTGTGCCAGCCTCGGGGATTTAGAAACCAAAGCCAGCTCCTGAACTCCCAAAGTAGGAGACAGTTTTAAAAGAACACTTTTTAACTGCTGAGTTTTATATTTTTGGATTCTCTTTCATACCAGAGAGGGCTGGATGTGTCCTTCTGTGCACAGCTCGGACCACTATGGATTTGGGAAGGATCTCACACCTGACAAGGCTCCCAACAGCATCAGGAGGTCTGGCAGCCACAAGATCGTGCTCGAAAAAAATAAATGAAGTGAGAAAAAAAGCAACAGAGGAGGAGAGGGAAGTACGGAAAAGCAACGGGAGAGTAACAAAATGGCATTTTCTGAGCATGAAGAATGATTACAGAGGTCAAAACTGGAGCTGCTGCAGGAGTTTCTGATTAAATCCTGCTTTGTTCCAAACTGCTGACGTGCTGAACTCCAAATGGTTTGGGGAAGGTATCAATCTGATAGCAGCCATTCCTGCAGGGTCATTTGCCTACTTGCTTTACTCGAAACCTTGGCTCCTCGACAGCTGCTCGGATGGGCTATTGGGAAAGCCACATTCCCAGGCTCCTCAGAAACTCGGGATTAAAGGAAATTAATTATTGATACAAGCCTCTGCTCTGCATGTTTGCCTTATCAAATGATCTGTAGCTGTGCCTGTGGCATGGGAGGAGCACATCTGAGATCTTTTAATGATGCAAAAAGCTCCTTCAAGGGGCAGCCAAGGCGAGCAATGTTCCTGCTCTGGGCTCCCTTCCCAAAAAATGAGGGGAGAAATAAGAAGTGCAAATGTTATAGAGAAGTTCTAAGGAGTTAAAACTTCCCTTTTTCTACTCCAATGAGAGCTGACTTTGTGGGATAATTCATTTCCACGGTGAAATCCAAATATCCTGGATTTGGGGCTGGGATAGGCCGTGAAAACCAACTCCAGCTCTCTCCAGCCATTCCACTTTTGGCCTGGGATTTGGTGTGTGAAGTTGTGCAGCTTTCTCCTGCTCGGAGCAGGCAGCAGCAGGGATGTGGGATCGGGATCCAGGGATGAGGGATGTGGGATGCTCTGCACTGTGCACCGATGCCATTAGGTGGTGCTTGAAACAGAAGATTGCAAGAAAGAGAAGCCAGAGCTTGTGGGCTGCCCAGGCAGCCTGCTCGATTATATTTTATCCTAGCAATCAAAAAATAAAAATACCCAAAAGGAGAGAGAGAAAAAAAAATTTTAAAAAAAGCTTATTCTAGGATTCAATTTCCAGTTTAAAAATCTGATTTCTAGGCCTTGGCAGAGGTGAGTAATTAAATAAATAAACAGTCAACTCTTCCTCCTGCCTGGAGCAGCTCTGCTCACACACAAACACACACAAAAATACTCCCTTAAATCAGCCTCTGATATTTCTGTGCTCAGCCAAACCTGCTCATCACGCCTCAGATCTCTATCTCTCTCCTAAGGTTGATAACTGCATTTCCAGTAAGTTTTGAGTCAGAGATTGAAATACTATTTAATGTACCAGCTTGAAGATGGGTTTCCAGGAAAAACTGCCCAAGGAAAATCTCACTAGGAGTTAGGAAGGAGTCTTGATTCTTCATGGAAAAGCAGAGCTCTCCCCCTTCCCCTTCTCTGGGAAACACCTCCAGGCAGCAGGTAGATATTTATATATTTACACATTTTCACAGCTTCCCTTCAGAATCACATTCATGGCGAATGGCCTGTGCTAAGCACCGACAAGAGTTCATCAATTAAATAATTGCATCCTATTAGATTTAGCAGCCACAAATAAATTTGTGCCTCCAATTCTGCGTAACCCTTTAGAGAACTCCTGACTTCCTATGCCCTCCTAAGATCCAGGAGTTGGATCCTTCTGGGGCCCTTCCAGCTCAGGGTATTTCAGGATTCTATGAATAAGCAGTTCTTTTATTTCTTTTTCTCCAGCTCCCTTATAATTTCAATTCTTTCATTATTGAATTATCATGAAATAGTGAATAGTGAATTCATTATTCATGTTCTCTGTGCCACTCTCGATTTTATAGCAACTACATTTTAACAACTCTCGCAGCAAAGGGCAGGATGGCTGCAGATTAAAAAGAAATACAGAATTATAGATCACGGAATCATTAGGGTTGGAAAAGCCCTTAAGGCCATCGAGTCCAACCATTCCCTAGCACTGCCAAGGCCACCACTGACCCCAAGTGCCCACCACTTGTGTCCCCAAGTGCCACAAACACATATTTTTAAAGTATTTTTCAGGGGTGGGGACTCCACCACTGCCCTGGACAGCTGTGCCAGGGCTGGATAGCCTTTCCAATTGATAAATTTTCCCTAATATCTGATCCAAACCTCCCCTAGTTCAACTTAAGGCTGTTTCCTCTTCTCCTGCCATATATATGCTCCAGGAGTTGTTTAGGAAGATACTTATAAACCTAAAATTTGCTTATGTACTACATGGAATAATTAAAACAGAAACACTTTGAGAAATTTGGGGCTCAGCAAAGGCAGAACTGCTTGTTGTGTTTGTATGAGGACTCCATGAATCCCTGGAAGAGGCCAAAGCAGAACTTCCTCCTGTTCATGAGTTACCTGAAACACCAGGAGGTGGGAGGGAGGTGGACAAAAGATATAAAGGGAGGCAGCTGATCCATTTTCAAGCCTCTCTCGTTCCTTTTAGGCTTTAGATTTCACATAAATATTTCTTTAAATGCACACATCTCTGTACCAAAACTACCATTTGAGAAGCTTCCAAAACTTGGCTTTTGATTAAAGCCATGAAAGTATAATGCTCACACTGAATAAGTATCAAAAATAGAGACAAAACTGAGAAAATATGCAGGCATTTTTCTTGGGGTTTGTCAGGCACTGCAAAGACAATTAACTTTCTTTTCTTCACTGTACATATAATACTCAGAAGTGAAAGCTTAATTAACTTGTCAGAAACTCTGGCATCTCTTTTCTTGAGCTGCTGAACCCACCTTCCCCAAAGACTTGAAGGGAAAATAAAAAAAAAAGTGGAATGCTCGAGCTGAAATACCTGATCATGCATGACATTCCTGTCCTGTTCCACAGTTTGTCTGTCATTACCAGAGGGTTTTTTTATCCATCTGGGTGAGCACACTCTGTTTCCATTTGTCTGGGAATGTCTCGGAGTTGTAACTGCTCCGAGATGATGGCCCCTGTGCCGGAGTGGGGATGTGCTGGTGCTAATTACAGCATACAAGCATTCCTCAGGAAAATCCTGGGACTCGCAGCAAAATGTCCTCAATCACCTGGATTTTCCTGCCAGTCCAAGGCCCAGAGCTCTGCTGTGAGCAGCAGATAAAGCAGGAGGGAAAGGAAAATTTTGTTAGCCCTTGACGGCAATTCCCCATCCCCGGGCGGATTTGAGAGCCGTGGGGATGTGGCACTTGGGGACATGGGTTAGGGGTGGCCTTGGCAGTGCTGGGGGAGCACTGGACTCCATCTGAGAGGGCTTTTCCAGCCTGAGTGACCCTGGGATTCTACATCTCCACTTTTCTGGGGAGGCTGAGTGGGATTTGGATGCAAGGAGAGGCAGAGCCCAAAAATTGAGGCCTATTTCTGCTGCAGCAGCCCTGGCACTGCTCCGTTCCCTGCTGGCTGGGCCCTGCTTTTCGTGGATATTTCTCATTTCTCCTCGCTGAGTGCAGGGGCAGCCGTGGCCAATAAGTCCCTGACAGCAAGCACTGCCTGGAACTGTGCTCAGAGCAGTTGGAGGAGAAACTCCCGACCCTGTTTCCAAGAACCACAAGAGTTTTAGGGAAAAGCATGAGCCCACAGGCCCTGCAACATCTCCCTCCCTCCTCTGCCCCACACGTTGCTCCAAAGGACCTTCCCTTAACCAAGGTTAACCTAACAAACTTAATGCTACCACTTAAACTTGGCAAGTGCAAGAAGTGGCTTTCACATTTTTAGGGGATCTTTAATGCAGTTTTTCAACCTGAGCTCACTTAAGTCTGCAAAATATTGTACTTTATCCTGCTGTAATCTCCTCTCCAGGATCTGCATGTTTAACCAAAGAGCAAAGGTCCAGGTGCTTCTCTGCATTAGTAATGACCCAACGTCGCCTTTTCAATAATGCAACACAGGCCAGAGCACGGTAGCCTTGAGCTCCCTCATTTTAAAAATGGATTAAAACTTCCAGACAGCACAAGGGAGAAGAAATTGGTGGGGTTTTTCCAAGGTGAGGCATTCAAGGGATAATTTGTCAGCTCCCTTATAAATCAGCATCTTTAATTCTCAACTAATTTAGCTCCTCTGTTTCCAGCACTATCCCAGGTTTTAGTGGGCTCTGGGGTTGTGTGCATGGATCTGGCTGTCCAACAGCAATTCCAAGCCCAAGCAATCCTACATAAAACATCCTGTTGGAAAACCCTCATCTCTTCTGATAGGCATTAAAACCAAACACACACAGTTCTTAACCGCTCCACACAAATTCTGGCTTCAGGTCTTTGTTCTTTTATTTTTTTTTTTTTTAAATAAAAATAAGTTTAGGTTTCACATTCTCCAGAGACTCACACAGACCCAACATGAGAGTTTTCAGTACAATTCTCTTGATACAAAAGGGAGCTTTTCTGCAATGCATCATTTTATCACCAGGCCTCTCTGGGCACTGCTGGTGGCTTGGAGAACACTTGGAATAAGCCCCTGTCTCCATTATTTTTGCCTCTACAATGAATTATAATTCTTTGGTCTGATGTGTGGCAGGTCTCAGGAAATTCCTGGTTCAGGACTCCACACGCCAGGCCAGGAGCTCCAGTAGCTGATGAGCACTGGCCACGTGCCTGCATTTATCAGCTTAAACCAAAACCAGGCAACGAGATGGGCTTAGAGCTGGGAGAATCAGTGAGAATAAAACACGCCTTGAAGGTCCTCCAGGAAAAGGGCAGCTCCTTCAACCCCCACGCACGAACTCCTGGGGTAAAACCCTGCATCTGCACCTTTATCATGTGCCCAGGAGGCCCCACCTGCCTAAACCATCATTTATCTGCTCTCTGCAGCTTCCAAACAGACAAAGGAACCTGTTTCCTGAATGAACATCAACACTAAGCCCTGGATGCTCGTTGGGAATTCTCCCCCCACTCCCACCAGAGTAGGGCAATAATCCTTCTCCCCATAACAGATTTAGATTAGCAACGGCAGCAGTATTAAAAGGGGCCTTTGGAGCAGGGAAACATGTGCTGGGAGTCTGGGCAGGGTGTTTACAACATCTGTTTTGCAGGTATTAATGCTCGGGAGGCACCGTGGTTTGTGAGGGATAACAGGTCCTGCCATTTCCCCGGGGCCAGTGCTCTCCTCCCACCTCCCCATCCCTCCCATCTCTCCAGAGGCACCAGGGAATCTTTAATTGTTGTGCTACAGGTATGGAATACCCCAGCTGGGACACAATTAGTGCTGTGAAACACAGGAAAACCACATCTGGCAAACAAGTGAGGGAGCCCAGGGAGTGCTTTATTCCAAACTGAGTCTCCACGGGGGAACGAATCTGTTCTCGAGCCTGGCTGAGCTTTGCAGTTGTGCTTTGGGCTCTCCCCCCACCTTGCAGGCTCTCGTTTTTTTGGATAAAATAAACGAATCTCTCCCTTCCAAGACGTTGCATAAATCCTGCTCACATCAAGGCTGGCTCTGGTCCCACGCAGACAAATGCCAGCTCCAGTGAGGTGTCTGTGGTCACCACCGAGGCTTTTCCAAACAAGCCTGGAGGTGTTTGTTCATCAAAGCCCAAAGCTCCAGCCAGGCCCGCTGGAAACACAGGTTTCCTAACATTCAGCGTGCCCAAAACATTGAAACTTCACCAAAGTAAACTTGGAAGTGGGAAGGGAAAATGTCCATGGTTTGATACAGGAATGAACTGTCCTGGAGCTGCTGCTTCATATTTTTTATGAAGATGGAGATTATTCTACCTGTTGCACCGCTGGAAGCTCTATATTTATATTTTATAAAACTTCCCTGTGTCTATCAGACCCTCCAGCATTTGCTCCAACGTCAGAGGATAAATTTGGCCTAGGAAAACCTGAATGTTGGGCAAAGAAGGGAGAATCCAATGGCTGAATAGCAAAATAGGCTGACAGGCCTGTGTGACAAGGAGCTAATTTTCAGCTCTCACTCAGAAATTCAGTCCCCAAATTTCATAAATTCGGGTTCTGCACTTGGGATCTGCCATCCTACTAACAGTAAAAATACACACACCCCTAAACAGCAGCTTATTTAAGGTGAGAAAATCTTGAAAAAAGATCTCTCAGTGGAAATATTTGATCCCTGAGTGCCCAGGGAATGGAATTTTGTGGATATTCATGATTCAGAGGAGGAACAGGAAGAAATAATTCTATTTATTAGAGTGATGCAAAAAAAAAAAAAAACAGGGCAAACAATTTCACCAGTCCAGCTTTCAAGTTTCTGTGCTGTTAATTTTTAAGTTATATTTGATTATGTGTGTGCAACACCTATGAGCAGAACCACAGAACCATTTAATTGGAAAAACCCTCTAAGTGCCTCTCCCGGGGCTGTGTAAAACCTGAAATCTCCTCTCATCTCACAGGGGAAACACCACATTTATGTTCCATTCCCACATGAAACTTCCTATCAGAGCATTAAAGCCATGCACCCTGTAGGACCCACACCAGACTGGGGGCAAAAAACCCAACAACAAACCTTCAAACCTCAGGATTATTTTAAAGAATGTGTTTTCATACACAAATAAATCATCATTTCAAATGCAATTAGCCATTTTAATTAATCCGAGCTATTATTTGTTGACGTGAGCAGCAGGCTGGTGGCAGGAATGTGGTTTAGGAACACACAGAAAAAAAGCTGAAATGTGATTTACAGCTTTCCCTGCTGGTATTGACATCAACAGGAAAGCCCAAGGAGAGCCAAAAGTCCAGAAATGCCTTTTGTCTTTTTTTTCTACCATTCTTTAACAGATAGGTCACGGAAATTCACCCCTACGGCTCGAGCAGTTACACTTTTCTTCTCTGTGGTTAATTAGAGCAGTAGAAATCTTGCAAAATCCACTGGCAAATATCTAAAAATCTCAGTGACTCACAAGGCTTGACCAGTTCCTTTCATTTACTGATTCATTACAAATAACAGGGGTGGGGGAAAGTGGACTGGGCAGCAAAAAAATGGTTTCAAGATGAGCTTAATGAAATTGTTTGAAATGATGAGTGCACCTAAGAACTGTGAAATGCTGGTGAGAAGAGCTTTGGCTTTGCCTCCCACAGAAATTGGCAGAAAACATGTATAAATACATATATATATATATATATATATTTATGGTCTGTCTCTTAAAATTTGTCCTGTACTATGTTAATAACAGCACCAAGGTCCACCAGCCAAAATATTTACATCCAACTCCTCTTGTTTTTTTTCTCTCTTATAAATAAATATTTTTAATGGAAAGGTGTAAGAGAATAAACGACTCTTTTATTAAAAAAAAAACTCATCTATTTTGCTGCTTCTATTTTTTCTTCTGTGGCTGTTGTTGATAAAACAATCTGGTTTACCAGGATTTTTTTTTTTCTGAGGCAAGGTTGAAAAGCTTTTGGTCAAAGGTTGGACTTGAAAATCTCAGAGGTCTTTTCCAACATAATGATTTTAAGGTTCGCTTCCAGCTGTGTTGAGCAGGAGGGGAGGGAGATAAACTTGCACAGATCTAGTAAAGAAATATTTGTGCAAGCTGTATCTTTTCCCCAAAATAGAACCCTTTTGACCAATTTGGGAGAAATAAGGATTCCGAGCAGCATGAACTGTATAGATAAATAAAGATATTGCTCACATTTGTCTACAAAACATGTTGCAAAAGGCATTTTCAGATGCAATTCGAGTGCTGAAGGAACACCGGCAGTTTATGTTTGTTATTTCAGAAAATTCTCAATGAAAGTGTCAGTTCCAAGAAGAGGCTGAAGAAATCTGCTCCAGACTCCCAGAAACGACTGAACCAACAGTTTTTAATTGAATCTCAAATGACTGCGACTGCTGTTTCGCTCAGCACCCTGTTCCACAGGGATCCAGTTGGATATAGGTGGTAAGATTACTCCTGGGTTACTGCCTGGAGCCTGGAAAACACTGCCAAGAGGGAATATGCAACATGTTGTGGGGTTAAGGAAGCCTAACACGGTGCCAACATCACACTGTGACATTGCCTGCGGAGTGTGAAAGGATTATATCCTGTCTTAACATACCACTTGCCCCATGCCAGAAAATGGGAAAGGCTCTAATCACTGAGCAAGTATGCGAGGCACTAAATATAAACCCAAACCCCTTTCTGCTGCTGGAGGGTCAAGTTTCCCTTCAGAGCAGCTCTGCTCCCAGCAGTGCCTCTGAAATTTGGGGCTGGAGGTTCTCATATTTATGGCATCTTGGTAATTTCCAGATGAAATCAGACTAGAAGGAAAGAAGCAGAGGGTTGGTGTAGGGGTTTTTTTAATACGAGCTGTGCAAACTTACTCCAGGTCTGGATTCTTTCCAAGTCACGCATTACTAAACAACAAAGATTTGGCAGCCAGATTTTTTACAGCTAATTTTTTTTTTTTTTTTCATTCTGGCTGCTTGAGTCAGAACTGAATCCTAACTCTGCTCGCTTTCATATGTACTGGGTCTGCAGCAGGAAAAGTAGGTCAGGAAAGATAAAAACAAGCGAAACCAGGACAAAAATGTGGCCTCACCAAAGTAAATTGTGAGTAAATGGAATTTTACCAGGGCAGGAAACTCTGGTGATGTTTAAGGACTGGATGGCACGAAAGCAGCTCGAGTGAGTTACAGTGAGGCCACTTTGATACATTCCAGCATGGAATCCTGGAGGTATTTAGGTCAGGAAACACCTTTAAGATCATGCGGTCCAACCATCCCCCAGCACTGCCCCATGTCCCCAGGTGTCACATCCACAGGGCTTTGAGATCCCTCCAGGGATGGGGATGCCACCCCTGCCCTGGACAGCTGTTCCAGGGCTGGGCAGCCCTTCCTATTGGTAAATTTTCCTGAATATCCAACCTAAACCCTCCCTGGAGCAACTTGAGGCCTCCTGTTTTTATGTCACTTGTTCCTTGGGAGCAGAGCCCGACCCCCACCTGGACACAACCTCTCTCCAGGGAGTTGTGGAGAGTGAGGATGTCCCCACTGAGCCTCTTTAGTGCTGTCCTTCCTATTAAAAACTTTCCATTTGGCACCACAGGCACGCAGAGCTGCCTTTCCCACCCCTCCAAGGCTGATTCCCTGCTCCGGAGTGGGCTCGTGACCAACCGTGGCTAATGTGCCACGGCCCAGGGTGGCTCCAGCAGGTCCTGAAGGCTTTGCCAAGGAGCCAAGTGGCTACCCAGCCCCGGGCTAAGGAAATAAGGCAGGAGCACTGCAGATATTCCCATTAAAATGTGGGATATTGGGACCACAAAGCAGCAAAGCACAGAGAAATGGAAGCGGAGCAGGAGGAAACGACAGATCTCTGAGGCACTGCTGAGACTTTCCAACCTTGCATCATTTTAAAAAAAAAGAAAAATCGTTATTAAAATAAGAGACTAAAAAGTAGATTTTTTTAATGCCTTTTTTTATACTGGTGAAAATATTTGGCCAGGGTACGTCATTCCCTGCATCTTGATTTACTTAAAGTGTAAATGTGGTGACCTTTAAAAACTGGAACAAAGTGTGCTAGAGAGGCTTTATTGTTTTATTATAAAATGATCAAAAAATACAATTGGGAAGAAGAAAAGAGGCACCTTTTTTCTTAGTAACCGTTAATGCTTGTGCCCTTTAATTCTAACTATAATTTAAATTTAGTTATAATTAAAGTCTTTAATTTTCTCCCTAAACCCATCTAATCAATGTTACTCTTTCTCCTCTACTTTTTGTTTTCAAGAATTAATCAAATTAATGTTCTTCCTAAACCTGCACATTTGTACTCAGTTCTGCTGTAGCTGCTTCTGATAACATCATTCCATTACCATCTGACCTCTCATCAGGAAAACAATTTTAAATAATGCCAAAGAATATATATTATAGCAAAAAAAAAAAAAAAAAAAAAAATACCAAAAACAAAACNAGCTACCATAATTAGAAAGTAAAGATTTAAGACCTCTAAAATTGCATCAGACATTTTCCAATTCATCAGTAAATCAAAATACTGTTTCCAAATCAGACTTTAAAGGCAAGTTGAAATATCTAAATGTCTTCAATAATTTACACTTCCTCGCAGAAAGACTTAAGTCACCCCCAAGTGAAAGTCAAAAAACCAATGGCTGCAGCAGGACTTGACACCTGAAAAGGGAACCAGAAGGTCCTCTCTGGATGGAAGTGGAAAAGGCAAATTAATGACCTGACAGAACAAACAGAAGGAAGATTATTGGTAATCTGAAAAGCCAAATATACAAGAAGAGCTCTTTGATATTCTACTGGTGACACTCGCTGGTAAATGAAGACATCTCAGCAAAGGTTTTTTCAATACTTTTTTAAGGAGGCTGTAGATATTCCCAAATTTCCCCTGCTCAGCACTTGCAACCCAACTCCTGTTCTGATAACCAGAGCCAGGGTCTTGTGCCCATGAAGAAAAATCTGCACTTGCTAAATTGGGTCAGGTTAAATCAGGTGCTGTTCTATGGACTACATCCAGATGGGATTTGGGATCTTTTGGCACTAACCCAAAAGGCCACTAATTCTTGCTTCAGAAGAGGTTTTCTAGATGTGTCAGCTGATCCATGAGCAAGAAGAGCAGGAGGGGACAGTCCTGCTCCCCTGCTCACCCTCCAGCTCCATGTCCCCACCGCGTCCCTCCCGCCCTTCTAACGCTCATCTGACCCCTCCATGAGCCAGTTTCACTCACTAAAGTGGCAGTAACCTTACACAGCAAGAAAAGAGGCATTTTCTACCAGCTCCTGTCCCCAGGCAGCGGGAAGAAGTGAGAAAACAGTTTCCACACCAGCTGGAGAAGACATGGTAGGGACAAGTCTTTGGTGACCCCTATAATTTACAGGTGTGTTCGCATTACATTTTCAGCAGTAGGTATTTTATCCTTGCAATGTAGCAAATCTGCTTGATATCTAGCTATTTTTGGTTTCGATTTAATTTTTTTCTCAACCTAAAAATAGAGTTGTTGGACCAGCTCTTGGCACCCAAGTGAAACTTCCTCTCTGAAGCCACCCCTGAAACAAAGTGCTTCTCTCTTCACAGACAGAGACAGCTTATCTTTGATCTGAGTGAAACCAAAGGCTCAGGCCCTGAAATTCAAGCCAAACACAAACAACAAATTCAGTAGTAATTGAAATATCAATTTCAATAACAGCTACTCGCAGTAACATTTCCCATTTTCACGGTCTTCTTACATCAAAAGTTCCACGGTTCTTTGCAGCAACTCTCCGAGACGATGAAGAACAGCCAGCTCCTTGTGCAAACTTCGGGAGCTCACAAACACACAGGATGCCACCAAACTTAAAATCTAATTTCAGAAAGGAGCTGGAAGTGACTTCGGAATGAGAAACTCATCGCTCACGCAAGCCATGCCAAGAAGATCAATAAGAACCACACGTTGCTTAAGCTGTTCCCCTTTATGCCCATTATTACCGCTGGCAGGTAGTCCTTGGATTTTGATTTCCTTTCTAGGTGATGGAAGGAGGAGCGCGGAAATGTGGCAGGAGTTCGGGATCCAGGAAAGAGCAGGTGTTTGATCGGGGACAGCTTTTGGGGGATGAGGGAAAGAAGTCATTCCCATGAGCAGGTGGTCCCCGGGGCCTGTCAAGTGACTGGATGGATGTGGCCGTGATTGACAGCTTCTGTGCTGGCTGTCAGGGGGGCTTGCTTCAGCGTCAGCAAGTTGCCAGGGACATATGGCAGCAAAGGGACAGCCAAATTTTAGGAGCACGTTGACAATGTAGGCTATAAAAATACCTTCTCCAGAACTTCTGGTGCAGGGAGGAGGCACAGGAGGGGAGTGAACAGGGCAGGATAGATGAGAGCAGAGTGAGGCTCAGGTGAGCTCCCAGCAGAGGGAAAACAGAGTTCCCAGAGAGATGGCCCTGATCCCAAGGAACCACACAGCCACATCCACCCCACTGCTGCTGTGGGTCTGTGAGAGCCCAGTCCTGTGACCCACAGCCACCAGAGATAAGCCTGTAGCTACCAGGGAAAGAGATATGGCAGAGGATTTCCTGCTCTTTAGGAGCCTTGAGGAACCGGCTGGAAATCTCTGTCTCAAAGGGCACGGGAATTTGGCAGGGCTGCAGAAAACCTGGTGGGGCAGAGCCCTGTGTAGGACACAGCACCTCTGTAGGGGACAGCGCTGTGGAGGACAAAACACCTGTGTAGGACACAGCACCTCTGTAGGGGACAGCCTACAGAGGACAAAACACCTGTGTAGGACAGAGCCCATCTGTAGGATACAGCCCTGTAGGACACAGCCCCTGTAGGATACAGCCCTGTAGGACACAGCCCCATAGGACACAGCCCTGTGTAGGACACAGCGCTGTAGGACACAGTCCATAGGACACAGCCCCTGTAGGATACAGCCCTGTAGGACACAGCCCCATAGGACACAGCCCTGTGTAGGACACAGCGCTGTAGGACACAGTCCATAGGACACAGCCCCTGTAGGATACAGCCCTGTAGGACACAGCCCCATAGGACACAGCCCTGTGTAGGACACAGCGCTGTAGGACACAGTCCATAGGACACAGCCCCTGTAGGATACAGCCCTGTAGGACACAGCCCCATAGGACACAGCCCTGTGTAGGACACAGCGCTGTAGGACACAGTCCATAGGACACAGCCCCTGTGTAGGACACAGCCCCCGTAGGATACAGCCCTTAGGACACAGTCCTNAGCCCTGTAGGACACAGTCCATAGGACACAGCCCCTGTGTAGGACACAGCCCTGTAGGACACAGCCCCTGTGTAGGACACAGCCCCTGTGTAGGACACAGCCCTGTAGGATACAGCCCTGTAGGATACAGCCCCTGTAGGACACAGCCCTGTAGGATACAGCCCCTGTAGGACACAGCCCTGTAGGACACAGAGGCCCCATCCCTCTGAGCCCCAGGATGGAGCAGAAGGGAGGACACAGCACCGTGCCTGGAGCCGAGGCCTGGGAGCCAGTGTAGGGAAATCAAAGCAGTCCTGGCCCCCGGCCAAGCCCAGAGCTGCCCTGCAAAGAGCAGCCCTGCACCAAAGCGTCTGCCCCACACACTGAAACTCCCAGGGAAGTACAGACCCACAGAGCTCCCTATTTCTTTTAATTAATAGAATTTGCCTCCGGGCCTTTTGGGAGAGTTCAGACAACCATTGTTGCTCGTGTTCCCACACTTTCCCTTCCTCCGCCGGTTCTCTGCTCTTGCAAAACTCAGAGACAATGACACAAAACAGTGTAAGTTCAAAAAACTTCAGATGAATGTCATCATCTGTCCCAGGAGCTGCTGGGGTCCCTCTCAGCCTCTGCACAGACTGCACCTCAAAGGCTGCAAATGTCCCCACCGAGGCCAGCACCCAGCCAGCTGCTGGCACATTCAAATGCCTCTTCTTGCAATTTATATTCTGCATAGGTTTTGAATGCTTTATCAATTTTGAAGGAGATAACATCCAAACAAACAAGAAACGGGTTTAATGATAAACCCTATCAGAAGATATTATCTTTCAGCTGTTAAATGCCTCAGTGTTTGGCCAAAGCAGATGGAGGCAGACCCGAGATGTGCATTTGGAAATGAAAAGAAACACTGACAGTGGGCTGATTACAGTGATCTCAGTGGATGACTTGCATATGACTGTGACAACCCTGTGAATGCAGAGATTATCTTGCAAGGATGGATTATATATTATTACAGTCCATTAGGTCCATCTCCTAAGTCTCACCATTTTAATGGCACATTTAACATCATGCAAATATTGGGGGAAAATACCGGTTTTCTCTCTACTTTTTCAGCATTGTTGATCCCCAGACTAAATTTATCCCAGACCAGTGTGAGAAAATGTGTATTTCAGTTAAATGAGACTCAACAACTCATTTCAGCAGTGCACAGAAAGCAGTCACACGACCCTCCCAATAAAACCTCTTAACACACATCCTGGGATATTTCACCACAGAGGACAGGAGCTGATGGAGGAGCAGTGGCTCAGCCTGATCGATTTATTGCAATCCTTGTGGAACTGAGGGGTCTTTCCACCCATAAATACTGGTTAAAATATGAACTACAAAGAAATGGAGGAAAGAGCCTCTCCAGTGCCAAGTGCCACGGCAAGGAACACCACAGACCCACGGGGAACAAACCACCAAGTTTCTCCCTACAGGGTGTTGTAAAAATATTTCCTCCAGCTCCTCTCCATGAGAAAGTCAGTGAAGTCCCCAAGCCTCTCCTGGTTTCTTGCCAAAGCCATGTGAAAACACAATTGTTGCCTGATTTCAACATATAATATGACACAGGCTTGATAAATACCGGGCTCAAGTTCATAGGCTTTAGAGAGATGTTTCATTGCATGTCTAAAGGGCTTGATCCCGTTCCAGCTGAAGTCAATGGACGTTCTCTCATTTACCACAGGACGAGGCCCCAAAGCCTTGAAGGAATCCAGCCTTGCAGTTATAAAATCCAGTCTCTCGTGGCCAGAAATGTTTCAGGCTCTTGAAAAAGCTGGGCTGACAAAATGCAGATCAGTCACTTGGTGCANCCCTGTAGGACACAGCCCTGTAGGACACAGCCCCTGTAGGACACAGCCCTGTGTAGGATACAGTCTATAGGACACAGCCCCTGTAGGATACAGCCCTGTAGGACACAGTCCATAGGACACAGCCCTGTGTAGGACACAGCGCTGTAGGACACAGCCCCTGTAGGATACAGCCCTTAGGACACAGTCCTTAGGACACAGCCCTGTGTAGGACACAGCGCTGTAGGACACAGCCCCTGTAGGATACAGCCCTTAGGACACAACAGCCCCTGTAGGACACAGCCCTGTAGGACACAGCCCCATAGGACACTGTCCTCAGGACACAGTCCCTGTAGGACACAGCCCCTGTAGGACAGAGGCACCATCCCTCTGAGCCCCAGGAAGGAGCAGAAGGGAGGACACAGCACCGTGCCTGGAGCCGAGGCCTGGGAGCCAGTGTAGGGAAATCAAAGCAGTCCTGGCCCCCGGCCAAGCCCAGAGCTGCCCTGCAAAGAGCAGCCCTGCACCAAAGCGTCTGCCCCACACACTGAAACTCCCAGGGAAGTACAGACCCACAGAGCTCCCTATTTCTTTTAATTAATAGAATTTGCCTCCGGGCCTTTTGGGAGAGTTCAGACAACCATTGTTGCTCGTGTTCCCACACTTTCCCTTCCTCCGCCGGTTCTCTGCTCTTGCAAAACTCAGAGACAATGACACAAAACAGTGTAAGTTCAAAAAACTTCAGGAATGTCATCATCTATCCCAGGAGCTCCTGGGGCCCCTCTCAGCCTCTGCACAGACTGCACCTCAAAGGCTGCAAATGTCCCCACCGAGGCCAGCACCCAGCCAGCTGCTGGTACATTCAAATGCCTCTTCTTGCAATTTATATTCTGCATAGGTTTTGAATGCTTTATCAATCTTGAAGGAGATAACATCCAAACAAACAAGAAACGGGTTTAATGATAAACCCTATCAGAAGATATTATCTTTCAGCTGTTAAATGCCTCAGTGTTTGGCCAAAGCAGATGGAGGCAGACCCGAGATGTGCATTTGGAAATGAAAAGAAACACTGACAGTGGGCTGATTACAGTGATCTCAGTGGATGACTTGCATATGACTGTGACAACCCTGTGAATGCAGAGATTATCTTGCAAGGATGGATTATATATTATTACAGTCCATTAGGTCCATCTCCTAAGTCTCACCATTTTAATGGCACATTTAACATCATGCAAATATTGGGGGAAAATACCGGTTTTCTCTCTACTTTTTCAGCATTGTTGATCCCCAGACTAAATTTATCCCAGACCAGTGTGAGAAAATGTGTATTTCAGTTAAATGAGACTCAACAACTCATTTCAGCAGTGCACAGAAAGCAGTCACACGACCCTCCCAATAAAACCTCTTAACACACATCCTGGGATATTTCACCACAGAGGACAGGAGCTGATGGAGGAGCAGTGGCTCAGCCTGATCGATTTATTGCAATCCTTGTGGAACTGAGGGGTCTTTCCACCCATAAATACTGGTTAAAATATGAACTACAAAGAAATGGAGGAAAGAGCCTCTCCAGTGCCAAGTGCCACGGCAAGGAACACCACAGACCCACGGGGAACAAACCACCAAGTTTCTCCCTACAGGGTGTTGTAAAAATATTTCCTCCAGCTCCTCTCCATGAGAAAGTCAGTGAAGTCCCCAAGCCTCTCCTGGTTTCTTGCCAAAGCCATGTGAAAACACAATTGTTGCCTGATTTCAACATATAATATGACACAGGCTTGATAAATACCGGGCTCAAGTTCATAGGCTTTAGAGAGATGTTTCATTGCATGTCTAAAGGGCTTGATCCCGTTCCAGCTGAAGTCAATGGACGTTCTCTCATTTACCACAGGACGAGGCCCCAAAGCCTTGAAGGAATCCAGCCTTGCAGTTATAAAATCCAGTCTCTCGTGGCCAGAAATGTTTCAGGCTCTTGAAAAAGCTGGGCTGACAAAATGCAGATCAGTCACTTGGTGCAAACCCACAGCCCAGCACAAAAGATCTAATTCCATTTTGATCTCGTTTGCTTTTGTCTCTCTCCTCGGATTAAGCATTCCCACCATTTTCACTACGAGGTTTTAAATGTCCCACAGCTGGATCTGCTGGAAAGGGATGTAGGACACAAATTTAAGGTGGCAAAAGCAACTCTGAAGACAGGCTCAGGTACTGAGCACAGCAACATCTCATCCATGGTTTGTATTTGGTTGTTGAACGACAGTTTTAATGTTTAAAAGCCAGAGGCAAACTTGAACTAAATCTGCTTTGATCTCCTTAAAGATTTTATTCTTTAATATGAACCAATCAATTAAAAGAAATAATTTTAGGCTAATATTTGCTGTGGAACTCCTCATGAAGATTCCTCATAATGGGATGTAAAGAGTTTTTTCTCATGGCTGCTGAAGTAACAGACCTGAAATTAGGACCACCTTGTTAATTAGAATATTGTTAAAAGTGGATCCACTGAAAATAAACATTTACGTTCCAAACTCTGACATTTTACTTCTACCTTCTCTTGGAAATTACACCGCGAAAAAGAACTTCTTTCCAGTAATAGAGACATTATCTGAACCACAGAGTAAAAGTGCAGCATCCAGATGTTGAAATGTCAGCACATCACACCTGGAAGATGCAGCAATCCCAAATTCTGTTCCTTCTTTAATCAGAAGTCCAACAAACCCCAAGTTTCTGATAACAAATTATATCCTCTGGGAGAAATCTCTTCCTGCTGCCACTGTACAATCCATAAATTTGACAGGAAATCAATCAGTACCACTGCAAGAGCATTTTAAAGAAAATCCCTATTGAATTCTCGAAGAAATTAAAGAGAATACCAAAGAATCAGAAATTCCTATCCTGAGCTCCTTTGGAATGTACAACCTCCCAATGATTTCTTTCCCAAACCAGAAACATCTTTGGAAATTAATCAAATATTCCTCACACATTAGCACTGCCTTCCCCCAGTAACAATAAGGACATTTCAGCCTGACAGGAATAAACTTTGCTTTTTTGAAATCTGGCAGATTCTCAGAGACCTCAAAGATGATGGGAGGGACACAAATTCTACCCTTTTAGGGCAAATGCAAGAATCAACACTTTTAAAATAATAACCAGGTCATCAGATCCTCCACTTGTGACGTAATTCAAGTGGAGGATCCTCCAAATTCCTGCCCTTTTTAGCCTTCAAAAAACACTGAGGGGATTGGGATTGTTCAGCCTGGAGAAGAGAAGGATCTGGGGTGATCTAATTCTCGTCCTCCAGTACCTGAAGGGAGTTGACAAGAAAGATGGAGAGAGACCATTTAGAGGGGTCTGGAGTGAGACAACAAAGGGGAATGGTTCCCCACTGACAGAGAGTAGGTTTAGATGGGATATGAGGATTTAATTCTTCCCTGTGAGGGTGGTGAGGCCCTGGAAGTGTCCAGCACCAGGTTGGACAGGGCTTGGAGCACCCTGGGATAGTGGAAGTTGTCCTTGCCCGTGGCAGAGGGCTTGGAACTGGGTGATCTTTAAGGTCCCTTCCAACACAAACCATTCTGGGATTCCATGAAAGACAAAGGGAGATCAAAGCCCTGTTCACGATGGGATACCCAGATCCCTGGACCACCAGCCTGGAGGTGGGAGGACTTTCTCTCCTTTTCCTTGTGCTGCCAAGTGACAAAACCAGAGGAGTGTAAGGAGAAAGGTTCCTAGCAAAGCCAACTCTTCAGGATCACATCTTCCACAGCCAGCCCTGAAGTCTGACCTTGCTGCCAAGAGTTGATCCATTCCACAGCAAACAGCGACACCAAAAAACTCGGAAATTTTGTGGTTCAGTGTGCAGGACTCTCCAGTTGTCCCCACACGTGGTACAGATCAATCTCTGGTGAAACACAGCTTGGATTAATCCCCATACAGAGCTAAAATCCCAAGGAAAGCTTTAGGGAACGCAGCCACCCCGTCTGATCCCCAGCCACTCACCCTGAGATGGACAATGCCGTGGTGACCTCCAGGGAGATGAGAACAAGCTGTTTCTGACCAAACCTCTCCAAAAGTCCGGCTGCAGGGTATGGAGAAGGGAGGGGACCAGTTCCATCCAGAACATTTGGGAAAAGAGAGTTACACCAACCAAATCCTGCGGGGCCTGAGCCTGCCAGCGTGTGGGAGGATGTGCTCCAAGGATCCTGAAGCCGTTCCTCTCCCTTTCTGGCTTCCAGAGGGAGCCAGACATCCCTCTCCGGCAGGCTGAGGCAGCTGGGCACACGGGGAAGCTGAAAAACGGTGAAATTTCAGAGTGTAGGGGGATGGCCGGGACAGTTTCATTGCTTCCACAGCCGAGCTGACGATATTTTGGTCGTGCAGTTTTGGATTTAGGCACTGAAGTCTGCCTCACTGCTAAATCCTTTTTTGGATTTGGCCTTAAAACCTTATGTTCAGCAGCATTTGTTTTATCTTCGAGACTTAGATCACAAGGAGAATTTGGCTTGACTATTTTCTTTCTTCATTCACACGAGGAATCCTGTGAATTCATGGGGATGGAAATATGGTAATAATCTCTCCTTTAAATTCGTCCCCATTATAGGACACTGAGGCTGCACAGCACAAAGGCAGAGCTTCGCAGTTCAGGATGTCAAATGTGCCTCCAGATTTCTCGGGCTTCACTGCAATATTGAACTAGACTTTTGGTAGCAGAATGTGAGCTCTTTTAAAAATAGTTTAGACAAGACATTTGGTAGAAAATGTTAAAGCATATTAACTAGTGAATAAAAACTAACACAGGAAAATGTACTTTCTAAGCTATGGAGCTGCTGCAGTCATGGCTGTGTGAGACCTGTAACTCTGCCTCAAAAGATTTAAGCAAATTATACATAATGGGCCAGCAAATTTTATATAATGAGGCCATTTCTGTTCTGTTATATACTTTTCTTTTTAATTCATTGCATAAATGTAACAGAGCAGAAGTCGATGCTGTATGCTTATTTTATTTAAGTGTCTATCAAAGAATAAGAGAAATCAGACAAAAAATGAATTTCTAAAAGCAATTGGATCATAAATATTTACTGGCAGGGCTTCATTTAGTCTGCTGAAACAACAGACATGAAATTAAGAGCACCTTGTTGATTAGAAGGCTTTTGTTCAAAGCTTTGGAGTAAAATAAGTAATTCTAAATGTGCAAGTGTTTGCATTTAGTCACTGTATATAAAAACACACAGTTTTCTCCAGCAGGGAGCTGCAATCGGAGCACACATCCAATTGTGGCTGTTACTCCACAGGAATCTTTACATTTTACAAGGACAGGCAGAATATACATTTTTAGTGAATTCAAATGATTTTTGTTTTTAGAAAAACTGTCAGAGATTTTCACCACAGCAGAGCAGGACAAAATAGCTGCAGTATGTTCAGCACTTCCACAAAATACCTCAATTTAGTGTCCTCGAGACACATAAAGAGAGCGGCGAAAGGTAATTTGGAGATGAGTGGACAAACCCTGCAGGAGATGGGGAGAGCTAAAACAAGTTTCTGAAGTGCAGTGCAAAGTCTCTTCAGCAAAGTGACGCCGCACAAGAGGAGAAGCACCAGATGGCAAACTGGCAGAGTGTGCTCCTCTGCCAAAACGAGTGTGTCAGGAGAAGGAGAAAAGTGGAATCAGACGAACGGAAGGAGATAAGGAGTGATTTGATTTGGAACCACAAGAGCTGTCAGAAGATGAGGAGGAGTTTGGCTGAACTTTGTGGAAGTGAGAAGCTTCCTGCAAAGCAGGGCAACGAGTTTGTGCTCCTTCAGTGAAAGGGAGTGCTCTGTGTGCTCCCAAGGTGGGCTGAATGTGCTCAGATTCCCAAATTACAGCTCTTAAAGGGAGAGGAAGTTCTGCCTCAGAACAGGGTTAATTCACTCTGAGTGCTCTGGGAGAACCTGGCTGAACCTGCAGCTCATTCCAGGTGCCATTACCCAAACCTATCAACCTGAGGAAGCCACAGTGGAAATAAATATTTCCCTGAATGCAGCAGGGATGTAAAATAAAATATCAGTGAGGACAGGGATGGACAATCCTGTGATAAAGGATTCAAACACTTTGGTTATGAACCAAGGTCCCCACGGCAAGGAATTAAATACAATTTACTGTAAATATAAACCAGATCTTTCACTGCCCTCATCACTGATCTCAATGCATGGCTTAAGTCTGGCACAGAGAACAAAATCATTCAGTTCAATACCCGGTTTTGGGGTTCTGCATCAATTCAGTCCAACAAATGTGATGCCACCTGAGCCAAACCAAGAGCCATCACCAGCACTCCCTGTCCTCCCTCCTTATCAGTCTCAACAGCCTCTGATAAATGTGAGCATCCACACACCCGCTTTATCTCACAAAACAACCTCTATCCCGTATTAGATGGCACAGGGATTTAACACACACATTAATAGCCATAATGGACATTTACAGACGTGAATAGGCATCAATAGACATTCATAGGCTGGGTACACGTGGAGCTTACAAAATCAAACTAAAACAAATATCCTAATGAGGTTTACAGGAAGTACAGACCAAGGATATCAAACAGCAGAAAATAATTAAACGATGATCCAGTCCTAAATTCTCAACTGCTTAATATATGCATAGATGCAACATTTAGAAATCTATCTCCTGTTTATATTTAGAGCCACAGAAACACAGAATCATTCAGGCTGGAAAATCCCTTTAGGATCACTGAGTCCAACTTAACCCAGCACTGCCAAGCCCACCACTAACCCATGCCCTTAAGTCCCACAAAATTCATATTTTCTTATTCTTCCAGTGGGTGATTATTTATTCTATCTGAAAGGTAGTTCAAGTAATTTTGTTTAAGAAATAGAAATTTCCCTTTTGAGGTGTCATGAGATGAGAAAACTGCCTTGTAATTGCATTCTGATGAAAGGCAGTGAGAAGAATGGCGAAAGTGTAATCGAGAAGATTTAACCCAAATTTTAGCAGATGTTCACAGAAATCATGTTTGAAATACAATTAAATCTCCTTCCTGTTGTGTGTTACTACATACACCTGACCTTATTAAAACAGGAATTCTTACCAAAAACTCCAATCTACTTTTCTCTGATTCTCCTGTTTATTTTGGCTTGATTTACACTCTGTACTTTCTCCAGTCGGTCTTTGACCTTCTGGCCTTTGCCAGTGACCTTTATTTTTTGCAGCAGCCCTTTGCTGGAGGAACTCATCCCTCCAGCACCTCTCCAGCTCCTGGTGCTCCCTCCTTTCCCTGCCCACAAACAGCAGTGGTCAGAGGAGCTGCTCTCCTGCTGCTCTGCAGGCTCCAAGGAGGCCCTTCCCAAGGTGAATAAATACAGGAAAATGGCAACGAGAGGAATAAAGTCAAACAGTGCTCAGCAAAAGCTCACTCAAAAGGAAAATCTCCTTTCTGCCGTGAGAAATGTGAATAAACATCCACTGATCATTTGTGTCCATGGCTAAAACTCAGCTCAGAGGCGTGGGACAAATGTTCCAAACCTGGGTTCCGAAGGTTTATTCCTACAATTCCATTTATTTGTGCTGCAACTGGCAATTACAAAGCCATAAAATCATGGAATCATTTGAGTTGGAAAATCCCTCCAGGATCATCGAACCCAACCTGTGCCTGATGCTCCCCTTGTCCCCAGCTTGGAGCATTGAGTGTTACATCCAGGAATTCCTTGGACACCTCCAGGGATGGGGACTCCAAATCTCCCTGGACAGTTCCAATGCTTTATCAATTAGAACTGATTTAACACAACAGGATCAAATCCTCACTCAAAACCATCCCAGTTTTCACGCTTCAAGACATAAAAAACTCTCTGGTAGGTAAATAATAAAAATATATCTTATTTTTAGTCATATGGAATTAATGTATGTGCACCCATATTAATTACTGGTTTACAGTCCAACACTCCTCAGTTCACTTAATATATGTTATTAATGTTGTAATGTTCCAAATTACATCTCACATGGAAAACAGCCCCGTGAGGCAGCAGGGAATCTTTGGGATAAATACCAGTATGTGCATCACTGTGGCTCCTGCTTCCCTGAAATCATTCATGTCACCGAGTCTGAAGGTGGATCATAGCCCAGAGGAGTTTTTAAAAGGTGAAAAACCTCAAGTGTTTTTCTTAGCTCTGCTTCAGACCACGCAAGTTCATACACAGAGAGTATCTGAGAGATCTAGAAGGGAAAACCTTTAATCAGCATTATTACAGATGACAGAGGAAAGATTTCTTTAATTAATGGTCCTTGCTGGCAACTTGTGCCACTGTAAAATTAGCTCCAAATTTGTTCTGCCATGTTTATGGGCTCCAGTTCAAAATTCCATGGAGTGTGGAGTGTTTTACAAGCTCCTGCAGCAGCACAGAGAAGCAGGTGGTTGGACACAGTGTGAGGAGAAAATAAACGCAACCATTTCTCTAGGAACAACTTGCAACCCCCCAGGAGAGCTCCGATACCAAAGCAGGGACAACTTCAGGATATCCAGGGAGCAGCACAGCTCCAGTGGGATTGGATATGCACAGAAATCTGAAAAACAATTCCACTGCCAAGGAGAAGGGAAAGGGGCACTGCTCACCCCCAGCACTGCCAGGGCTGCAGCTCCACCAATTTACCTCTCACAAACCTCACTTTTCCTGCCAGGTTTTTATCCAGCTCTCTGCTTTTGACATCGTTAATCAAGTCTGTCAGGAGCTCTGCAACAGTTAATTAACTAATTAATTGCTTCGCACGCCTGAGTGGAATGGAAAGCATCGCCAAGGCTGACTTTGTTTATCACAGAACCCCAGAGAGGGTTGGGCTGGGAGAGACCCTAAAGCTCATCCCATTCCACCCCTGCCATAGGCAGGGACACCTCCCACTGTCCCAGGCTGCTCCAAGCCACATCCAGCCTGGTCTTGGGCACTTCCAGGGATCCAGGGGCAGCCACAGCTTCTCTGGACACCCTGATCCCAGATCTCCAGGGATGCCAAGGTTGCAGGGCAAAAGCAGGCTTATATTTTCCTGTGCCTTTCCTCCAGCTCTGAGACTGGTGACAGGTGCTGCCAGTCTTCCCATCACAGGCTGAGCTTGTGGGGATTTAGTTTTTTCTGTTAGGAACATCACAGCCACCTGGAGCTTGTTCTGACGCTTTCCTCCAATATTCAATTTTCCCCCACGAAATGAAGCAATTTTCCTGCTTCAAATCTACTCTGAAAAGCTACATTTAGCCCACACCCCGCCCCAGTACACGTTCTCACATCACTCCGATTCCTTTCCCTGCTGCACAGGTGTCTTCCCAAGGATTTCAGTCACCAGGATGGGCCCCCAGAGCGGCTGTTGGAATCGGTGACTCCAGGAATCACCGGCTACAGATGCAGGTGCAGCTGCAGAACCATCAGGCACAAGTCCTTCAAGGCAGATAAAACATGCAGTGCATCTGTTCCTGCCACGGCTCCGGGGCTTTGCCTCTGCATCTGTGCAAAGCCACACCGGGAGGAGGCACAGAGTGAGTTCATTTCTCCAGGGATACATCTCCTTTTTGCTGGTGGCTTGGAATCTTTATTCCACTTTTTTTTCTTGGTTTTTTTTTTTTTTTTTCTTTAAGTCCCATTGAACTCAATTTCAGATTTCCACTGATCTGTTGTTTGGTCTTCTGAGCAACTTGGCATGACGATTTGGTGTAAGTTAGATCTGCTTCAGGGCAGATTGTTCTCAGACTACTTAAACTTCAATCCATGAGGCTTTGGGGGCTACTCCACGCTTTCTCCAAGGTGAAGCACCACCTGCTTTATTTCTGGATTTTTTTTCCAGTAATGGACCATTGCAGGTGAAATAGAGGCAGAATTTTTATGTGTTTCCAGCTCCCTGGTAATGTTGGCCATGGAGCATCCCTGCTTTGCTCCTCTTTTGTGTTTGATGAGGAAAAGCTGAGGGAATTGGGATAATTCAGCCTGGAGAAGAGAGGCTTTGGGGTGACCTCATCTGGCTCCTCATTCCAGAACCTGAAGGAGCCAATGGGAAAAATGGAGAGAAATTATTTACAAGGGATGGAGGATACAGGGAATGGCTTCCCACTGCCAGAGGGCAGGGA
>VZRF01013833.1:357235-461644 GCA_013396875.1 Vireo altiloquus | reverse complement strand
TGGCTCCTCATTCCAGAACCTGAAGGAGCCAACGGGGAAAATGGAGAGAAATTATTTACAAGGGCCTGGAGGACACAGGGGAAATGGCTTCCCAGTGCCAGAGGGCAGGGATGGGTGGGATATTGGGAAGGAATTCCTGGCTGGAAGGGTGGGGAGGCCCTGGCACAGGGTGCCCAGAGAAGCTGTGGCTGCCCCTGGATCCCTGGCAGTGTCCAAGGCCAGGCTGGAGTGGGCTTGGAGCAGCCTGGGATAGTGAGAGGTGTCCCTGCACATGGCAGGGGTGGAATGGGATGAGCTTTAGGGTCCCTTCCATCCCAAAACATTCTGGGATTTTTATCAGGCTCCTCTTCTTCAGAGCTGTCACCTTTCTGCTGTGCTTTGTTTGTTTAAATTCAAGCAGTTTCTGGGCACAGAATGAGATTGAGGAGCCACAGCAGCACATCTGGACCTCACCACTTACAGGATTCTTCATCGTGGGTGTGTCATTTCACCCCCTGTTCCTCATTTCATTCATCTCTCATCGTCCAAGGAGCAATTCTCACATTGCTTTGCAGACACAGCCAAGCAGCAGCACGTGGGAGATAAGGGTTATTTCTCTGGGATTCTGCCCTAAGCAGAGAACAAAATTTCTCTGTCACCCAAAACCCCTCCCCAGGCTGCAGGGACAGCAAATTTCCTGTGCCCCGGGCCACGTTCCCTGAAGGGTGCCACGGAAAAGTTCAGCGCACACAAACTCCACCAGGTTCATTAATATTTAGTCAGTTTAATGTCCTTAACACACTAAACGAACAAGTGGGTCATTGATCCAGCCTCGAGTGACTGCCTTGGCATAAGCAAACAACATTCAGGGCAGCACAATGCAATTTGGGGTGTACTTCTAGGAACGAAGAATGCAGCCCATATTTCTAGGATGGGAGATTCCTAGGAAACAGTGACCCTGGGAACAGCCTGCCAGGTCCCGTGGGCGTAGAGCTGAATAGGAGCTCCCAGCCCGGCTCTCCCTGAAAAGACCATCCCTGTGTTTGGGAATGCAGGGGAAGAGAATGGCCTTTGTAAAGCAGGGCTCTTTCCCACCATCAGGTCTGACCTGGCCGTGTCTCCTGCAGGAATTATACAGAGAGACAATGAGCAGAATAAATGAGTCAAGAACAAGACTTGCATGTGGTTCGGGGGGGGGTTTTAAGCCACCTTCTGGAGGCTATTCTTATCACAGTGGAAAAAAGTGCTTTCTTAATATGTTATAAAATGAGCCTGGCAGACAAAATATCATGGGAAGGAAGTAATGATAGGATTTATCTATAATTAGAAAGACTTAGGCTCACACTTTTTTCTATATCTTGAAGAATAACAGTGATTGGAATCAACAACCTGGATAAAATGAAGATAGCCCTGTGCTGGCTGTAATTTTTCCTACTCCTGGGATTTGCTTCACTTCTTCCTATTCAAAACTTTGCTGTGGGCTTGAGATCATTTCTTTACCTCAATAAACTCAGTTCTTTTTTCACTCAGGATTCCCACATAACCCTTTCTTTTCCTACTACGGGATGGAAAAGCATCTAGATCAAACTTTGTGATCAACAATGTTCACAAATCTGAATGTATTTTTCCTTCGAGATGATGAACGAGGGTTTTTTCTGCCCTGGGAAACAGACCAAGACTTCAGTGATTAAAATATAAGAACCCCAGGATTAAATATGTTCTGCACACAGATTTATCTATCAGACCCCTCTGCACACACGTGCACACACTGACAACATCACTCAGCCTCACACCAGTGCGAACAAGTTTTGCAGCCAAGCCACATTCCACTAAAAAGAGTTAGGTTTCCACAGCCCCACTCAGTGTCCCCCCTTAGGAATTTAGTTTTCAATTAAATCCAAGTACTTTGAGATTTTTTTTAAAAAAAAAACCAACTTTTTCAAAGCCTCCTACCAGCCTCCTTTCCACGGCTTACATGAAATGGCACGTTTGGGACTCTTGTCATGGTGATCTGAAACACAATCTGCTGTTCCTTAGGGCCTCGGGTGGGGAGAGTAGGGCCTGAGAGCCAAAATAACATGCTTGGGGAATTTGGCAGGATGCAAAGATGTAGGAAAAGTGAAGCAGATGTAGGGGATGCAGGGCAGCGCTGGACAAGGGGTCTGGGGGTGTCAACTCAGTGTTGTTTGCAAACAAAATCCAAAATCCATCAGCTTTAAGGGCCCAGGATGTGAGCAGAGCACTTCAGAGTCCGACATGCCAGGGAAAAAGCAGAGGAAAAGCCAAAGCACAACATCCAGCACACACTAAAGCTTAAATATTGCTTCAGTTATTAATTATGTTTGGTGCTTAAACAGAAAAGGCACTTGGATCATTTCCTTAATTCTGGTAATACTCCAGTTACTACATTCTTGTGTGTTTATGTTTCATTTCGAGAGGGAAAAATTGTTATAAAACTAAAGAAATCACTTCAAAGGTTTGCAAAGATTGCTGACTTGGACTCACATGAGAGCACATCATTTGTCCAGCCCCTCATTAAAAATACTTTAAATACAAACAAAACAAAAATTTTAAAATTCCCTCAAGAAAACGCATTGTTCAGCTTTCAGAAAATGAAAAAAACCTCCCAACATCTTTACTCGATGAAGCTCCAGTTGTGCTCTGTGTCCCTCAGAATGCTGCAAAACCCCATAAATACTGCAGATACTCCCATTCACTCCCGAATTTCGGAGCTTTCCCATGGACCTCAAACTTTCTTCTGTGAGAAATCACCCAGGTAAGGGCTGCCCCACTCCCTGGGAGCGCTCCCTGCTCTCGGAAATTTGGGGAATTCTTTGCCCCAGCTGCTGTGCAGACACCCAGCGCCTGCTGTCTGCCCCGCAGTGAAAACCAACCGCGGCCGCTCCGCCGGTCCCACGTTCCAACTGGGATTTTGCCATCTGTCCCTGTGTTTGCAGGGCTATTTCCATTTCCAGCTCATACCATACCAAACAAATTCCACCTCTAGCACCAGGAGCACTTCAAAAGGGATCGTGTGGATGGGGGAACGTGCCCCGCGAGTCGCGGGACCTGCATCTGTTCCCGGCCTTAAATCTTGTTTGGCAGCAGCGCATTAAGGGCTCCTGGAGCGGGGAGGGATCGATGTTACCACATCCAACGGGGCCATAAAATTCCCAAATTCCCTCTCTCCACGGTTTTCCGGGCTGTTAGCACCCGACTCTCAGCTGAGGTGTGGTAAATTGTGACAGACAGGTCACGGCTCTCAATATAAGGTAAAAGTCTAATACAAATACGCTGATCTGAAAGACCATTAGTTCCAGGAATTTTTAGTTAATTACGGCTGAAAACGGAGAAGCTTCAAACATTTTGCACACATCTAAATTCTCTATGGGGTTTAGTGTGAAACAGATTCAAAAAGTGGAGTTCTTTCTGGTTTTTTTTCCCCTTTCCTAGAGCTCTCTCAGTGGTACTTCATTTCTAACCAGTGCCTGTGGACCTGGGCAGTGGAGAATTCAGCTTTTTTTAATATATAAAAAGCAAACCAGAGGCTGATTTGACACATATTTAATCTCCCCAACCCTCGCTGAAGGGGGAACCTCAGCCCTTGGTTGTTCCTCCTCCCCCAAAAGCAGAGCCTATGCAGAGCTGCCAACTCTCATTCTTTTGGAATGAGGCACTCTCATTTATTGTCTCAATTTCAATCTGCCCCAGGCCCAAAATAAAGGCAGTCACCATTGATTTCAGGAGGATATTTAGAAACATTCCAATTCTTTGGAAGCCAATTAGATGACCATAAACTGGCAACTCAATAAATTTCCTGCTGGGGATTTGGTTGTTGCACCAATACCTCCTTCTCCCTTCACCCAAACTTTCAGGTTTTGACAAAATCATGCATAAAAGGAGGTGGCAGTGAGGAGCCAATGGGACAAAGGAAGCTCCCTGCCCTTCAGCAAACTTTAAAATGTCCCACCACGTAGCAGGATTGACCCAAACAATATAAAATATTCCTGATTATATTTTGGAGCTACTTCCCCTTGGCCTTGCAACTCGTCAGGGAGAAAGAGCAGAACGAAATAATAAATTCAGCTGCTCCAGAGACACAACTTCTGACCGCTGGAGCACTTTGATGTGCACACAAAACAAGTGCAATGCAGATTGGCTTTCCCACTTGCCAGCAAGCTCGGAGCAGATGGGATGGAAGGAGGATTCCAAAAGTGCTGCACATAAGGACAGAGATCCCCAGAGGTGCTAATAATCCTGATTTTCCTCCGTAAGATGCTATGCCTCTGCTGTTTGATCAGTAACTTCACATCTGAACAACTTGTAGGATGCAAAGCAGCTTCTGCTGCTGGGTTGTGTTTAAAAAATGCCACGGATAAAAGCACTGGTACTGCAGCACTGAAGAAAGATCTGTGCTGGAGGACAAAGTGAACTTTGAGACAGAACCATTTAGGCAAAAAAAGTTGGGAAAATTAGAAAAAAAATTGTTTTAAGTACAAGTGTTTTGAAAAGCAGCTCCAAATGACCACACCAACACCAGCTGGGCATGGAAATGTGAACACAAAGCACAAAAACTCACGTGGCTCCTTCACACACATCCCATGCAAAAGCAAGGAAATAAAGGAGCTGTTCCAGACGTTGTTCAAGCCCTCTCAGCATTTTCTCTGCTATTTTAATCATGTTTACTACAGTAATGCCTGAAGAGCCAACCATGGAGAGCCTCATCTGATTCTATCGAGGCATAGTTAAGTCCCCGCTTATTTTCTAAGCAGATGCTGCTCATGATTTTCCTGCTCATATTTGATCATTTCTTCAAATAACAGCTATAACTGAGAAAAGAATTGAGAAAACATTCTGTGACAGATTTTCGTGTTCTGGATTAACTGGAAAGCATAATCTGATCCTGGAGTCGGGCTGTCGAGGAGTGATTTGACACATCACTTCCATCTAAGTGCTTTATTTCCTGCCTGGATGGGGGAGAAAGCACTTTTAACTGGACACAATCACACAGGGATGTGAGCCACTGCTGTGCCAGGGCTAAATTGCATTTTGTTGCTTGTGGCACTGAGGCTCCTCTCCCAAGGACTCACTTAAAATGCAGCACAGCTAAAGAAATGCAAGTTAATTTTCCTCCACATTTTGGAGGAGTTGGCACACGTGGAAGATGGTTGAGAGGGTGCCCAGGGCACCAGGTAAGTTCTGCACCAGGTCCACATCTCCTGGATCTTTTGGGGATTTATTGGAGCTAAACTCCGTGGGTGACAGCAGCAGAGAAGATCTGATTTCAACAGATGACAAAGCCATTGCAAAAGGGTTGATATCATGATAAAAATAGCTTTTAAAATCCACTAATTAATAATAAAAAAAAAAAGCCAACCCAAAAATGAGCTTAAGATTTATGTTCCATCTTCCTCTGAGCTCTTTTCCTTCAGTGCATTAATCAAGCTAAAAGCAGGGCAGGGAGGGTTGTTTGCATAAGCCGAGTCAAATATATTTTAGCTGTTGCTGTTGAAAGCAAAAAGAATTATTTTGCAGGAACCGAAGCTCCAACATTATAATACATGCAAAAAAGGCAGCCCAATTAGATTCCTTTATCCCCAGCATATGGCAGAGAGGTACATGCTATGCACTAATGTCTCTGCAGAGTTATTTTGGGATCGTATGAGGCTGCAATCTGAGAGGAGTGGTGACAGATCCACAGGCACAACTGGGTTACATTCGTCAGGGATGCGCCTGGAGAACTCCTCGCAGCCAGGAACTTCACAGCAAGGAGCAGAAACTTCCCTAGTGCCTGTAGTCCTGACATTTGCTGGGAAATGAGAGGGCAGGAGGAAGGTTCAGTGGACAGCAAACTTCAGAGTGTGAGTGTGACCAGTCCATTGGCACCTCACAAACTGGGAGGTGACATCAGTGACACACAATGTGATGGGACCTCCCTTTATCTCTTCACAGACTTTTCTCCTGTAAAGACTTTATGTATTCAGGTTTAAATATTCAACTTTTGCGTGAATTAATGTCTCTGCTTTAGTCTAAACCTGGTTTAAACTTTAATCAGCAGAGAGAACACACCGAGCCCTCTCAGCGCTGGTGTTGCTTTCAACGCTCGCTCCAGTTTGACAATGCAGGATAAATATCTGAGAGATGGATATTCCACTCACACAGGAGTAAACAAGTCCTTTCAGAGAGGCAGCTTCAAAGCCTTGTAAAAACCTGCAAAGAAATCCGAGTTCCTCTGAAGGCAACGACAAAATTTCCAGCGATTTCGACAGGGACAGGATTTTGTCGTGGGAGCTGGAAATAGATGTTTAAGGTCTCTTCCAACCCAAACCATTCCATGATCCCAGGATTCTCAGATCCTGGGAATCCAGCAGGCAAGCTCAGAAGTTGACCTATATAATCTGTGGTTGATGATCTGAAGGCCAGGCCTCATTTTGCTTTGGCAAATTTCTTCTGGTTGGGGAGGAGAGGTCTGGATGAGCAGCGGCAAGAGGAGGATTCCAAGCAGGAATGTGCTCGATGGTCTTTCCTCAATGGCAGACACACAGAGGGTTTTACCTTGTTCTACATTATCCCTTCTCCTGATTGTCTTGGCAAAGACAAAACTTTCCCTGTTCCTTTGTCACTTTTTTCCACAGGGGAAGTCACAGCCTCTCACAGGTCTCCACCTCTAGTTAGGCACATGTTCGGAAGCAAAATAACCAGATCCTATTTCATCCTTAAATGAAATAGGTTTAAATACGTTTGTGGAATGTCATCCAGCCCACAGGAGATTTCAGGGGAGGAGAGGGAGAATATCTGCAGCTTGGGATGATCAAGTGACAGAGGGGTGAGAGCAGAGACCTTCATCCTTCCATGGCTCTGGACACACCCTCAGCCACCTGCCTGCAGGGAGGGATTGGGCACTGAGTGCTGACCTTTCCCCATGGATCCCAAGGTCTGGGAGCAGGGATTGTTTACAGAACAGGTTCTGTCCCTCCCAGAGCAGCAGCAGCTGCACACCAGAACATTCCAGAGGGGTTGGATAGTCCGGGGACAAGGTTATGGAGGGGAGAGGGAGGGAGGGTGGCAGGTACTGAGCTCCCCCTGCTCCTGCAGGGTTCCACATGAGATGGGAATGTGAGATTAATGACATTGGCAGATCAAATTGTATAAAATTCCATAAACAATAGGAAGACCTAAACTCCATTTGCTCCTATTAAATAACTTGATAATTATTCTGTCCTGAGAACTTTGTCCTAAGGGAACAGCCCCTACCAGCCCGGGTGTCCCACACAGCACCACGAGCCTTTCTCAGGTTTGTAAGCAAACACTAAAAACAGTTAAAATGTGGATTGAAACTTCCTGTGCAAGCTCAGAGAAACAGAACTGCTCTTTTCCTTGTGAATGCAAACCCAGCTTTATCTGTTATTGATGCCAAGGAGTCGCTATCTGCGCATCCGTTTGATAAAAACATCACAACTTTAATTGCAAAATAATCTCGTACAAGGCAGGGTTATTCCAAGTGCCGAGTTCTCTCTCTCACTTCAGCTCCTCAGAGGGTACTTTCTGGAAGGATTTACATGGCAGTCAAAGCATGCAAAAATTTATAAATACCAACACAGATGCCAACATGTCGGGAGAAATGTAGTTATAACATTCGAAAGCTAGGAAGAAATTAATGTTGATCCTGATTGGAACAGTCACTGTATTTGCAGCGTCTGGAGATTTTTTTTTTTAACAAAAAAAAAATAACAACAACATAAATTCAGTTTGTAGAAAATCCTCCATGTCCCAAACTCCATTTCTTGGCCCCAACATGGCAGTGTTACAGGAAGAGAAGAACAGTTTATTTAAAACAGTTCCAGGATTTAAGGCTGAGCTGACATAACTAATTTTTCCATCCAAACATTGCCGGCTCCAACACAGGCATCAGCTCCAAATCAGCCATCCTGGAAGTTGGGCCCGTGCTAAGAGCAGACAGAGCTCATGTTCCTGCTGGCGGGATTGCACAAATCACCACAGGCTGAGGAAAAGCAGATCCTCTCCCCAAGATCCTCTCCCCAAAACCTCGTGCTGTGGCTGTTCGAGACTTTGAATAATTCCTGGAGCACCTGAGGCTGTGGAAACTCCCCAGTGTATAAACAAAACTCTGTCTGAGTGTGCAGGTGGAAGGAAAAGGAAGTTTTCTGCACAGCAATGCTCTCAAAAGATTTAAAATACTTCATGCCTACTGCTTAATTAATTTCCTAAAAGAGCACTTAGTGCTGGGGAAAGGGATGAAGGGATAAGGGATGAAGCTATGGGATTTACTCACAGCCCTAGGCAAACTGAGAAGAGTTTCATGTGCTACATGGTACAGCAAAATCCAGCACCAGGCTAAAACAAACTCTTTAGATGGGATTTGGGAAGGAATTCCTGGCTGGGAGGGTGGTGAGGCCCTGACACAGGTTCTCAGAGAAGCTGTGGCTGCCCCTGGATCCCTGGCAGTGCCCAAGGTTGGGTTGGACGGAGCTTGGAGCAGCCTGGGATAGTGGGAGGTGTCCCTGCCCATGGCAAGGGGGCATGGAATGAGATGAGTTTTAAGGTCCCTTCCAACCCAAACCATTCAAGGATTCTACAAACTAAGTTTTATTTAAATTTCAGTGTTTCCAAACCCTTCCTCACGGAATTAGAGAACAGTTTACCAGGTTGCAGTGTTAAAAAAAGTGTGTGTAGAGTAACCAAGTCACAGATCTGGGAAAAGAAATGGGAATCCTGTCCCCCAGTTCCCTTCCCAGACACGTGAAGCTCTCCTCCCTGCCAGTGGGACTGTCCCCACCAGCACTTGCACACCGATGGTAACGCTGCTCTGCAAGAAACTCATCTGGGTGAGAACAGCCAGATCTGCCTCCCACAGCCACCACAGCCACGGGGGGACAGGAGTTTGCCTTTTGCCATTAATTCAGTCCCATTGCCTTTTCCCATGAGTTCAGTGCCAGTGTCTGCAGGACGCAGCGGAAGCAGGGACAGCTGAGCCACAGCAGTGTCAGGACACATTAGGGCTCGTCAGGGCTGCTCAGACTAAAGCCTTCAGGACTTTGTTTTGCTGGCAAAGGTGAAAACTTAGTTTAGCTCCTAGTGACTTCTTATCCACCCAATAGAATCTCCTGCGTTAAACAGAAAAAAAAAAAAAAAAAGAAAAAAAAAAAAAGAAATGGCAAACACAAAAATTTAGTTTTTCCCCTTCATCCATTTCATCTTTGCTGTCAACACAGTCCCTCCACCATTTTAAACCCAGCTTTCATGGCACGAGCTAAAGGTGACTCTGATTCACTGGATCAAAGAAAAAGCATCACAATCTCTCTGCTTTCAGTTTCATGTGTTTTGGAGAACCTGTAAGTTTAGGTGTAAATACTTTAAAACCTTTCTGATGAACAGATTTAGGTGACACAGCATTCTGGAGAGCAGGCTGAGACAGAGCCTCTATTTTCTCTCTCATGTCTGTGAGAAGTGTTAAAAAGCTAAAGTAAAAAAAAAAATGCTGATAAACAGCTTAAATTAGATTTGACCTTAGCCAAACGTGCAGCTCAGACCCTTGAAATGGCAATTGCAGTTTTGATTTGCCCTGGGCTTTGGGCAGCTCGGTGGGGATGGGGATGGATGGGGACAGCAAGGCATGGAATCCAAATGTGTCACCAGGGACAGTCCCAAGGTGGGCTGAAACAGGGTCCTGGGCCATGGGCAGGAGCAGGAGGGAACATGGTCCCTCTAGAATGTTTTTTAATAAAAATCTTTATGAAAACTAAAATGCATTTCCCAGGGGCAGTCACTCAGCACTGAGCAGTGCCACCAAGAGCTTGCTCAGCAGCTGTTTGTCCAAAACCACAACAATCTACAGAATCCTTACTAAATCAAGCAAGCAAATAAACCCAAGGATTTTTGATAAGTGTGCTCCAAAAGGCATCCATAAAGATCAGGACTTACACGTTTTCACCAATACATCAATTGCTGTGTTTAGATTTAAAAAGCGTGTGAAATAATGGAGTCTACATCTTACTTTGAAGATGTGTCCAAACAGAAATGAGCTCTGCTGTGCCATAGCAAGGGGTTATATATTGATTTTGGAGCCCAGGTTGTCCATACTTCTCTACAAACGTCACATATTTCTTGAAGGGCTTAATGCTGTTTACATTGCATTAGAGATGGACAAATTGGTTTGGGCAAAACATGCCAAAGCTGAAACAAATTCAAGGTCTGAAAAGTTTGGTTACTTCCTACCACACATATTCCTTAGTACCTGTATCTGATTCCAGGTACTAATCCAGAGCAGTGAAATCCTGGGAAGGTCTCTTGTTGGATGACCAGAGGCAGGAAGCAGCAAGTCACAGACCTCAGCTTGGTCCCCAGCCTGAGCTTCAGAAGGCATTTGAGTCCAGATCCATTTTTGGGTGACAGCTCTGTAAACATCTTGAGCAAACACATCTTAGGAAGTGCTCAGCCCCTTCTGGCTGCCCTGGGAAGTTGAGTGGCTTTGAAAAGGCAGCCAAAGTTTTGGGATCGTGTCCATGTCACAGAAGTTTGAGGCAGCGATCTGCTGGATGAAGTCCATCCTCATGATCGCACAGTGCTTCCCTTTAAAGAGCATCATCACACCCCTAAGCCACTGAACATTTACTCGCTGCCAAACACTCGAAGGCACACACTCTAAACCCTAAAAAGGAATCAGAAAATCTCGCCACCCCGCTCGCTTCGTTTTCCCAAATGTTATTTTTTGATGGAACTCTTTGAAGCTCAGCTTTTCCTCGGAGCATCTCGGAGGACGGAGAGTGTCAGAGCAGCACATCCACACATCTGATTGTCAGCTCCTGACTCTGAACCCAGAACTCGGTTCAGCGTGGCCGTGAAATCCCTGCTACCCTCTAAATAAAGTTTCCATCCCAATAGTTCAAAGCCACGGTGCCATATGCTAAATGACACGAATAGCTCGTTCATCTTTATAATTAACTTCAACTCTCTTGACTTGTCTGCCTGCTGGGTGGTGTTTGGCTGCTTCTCTCCAGCTCGGTGTGATCAGAACTGTGCAAACCCATTTGGAAATTTCTCCTTCACCAAGGTCATCCCCACTCACAGTCAAGCAGGAAAAGGGCCCATGGCACTGACCCCACTTGTTTTCCCCCCTCACTCGGAATTCTCTCCTTCCCTGACACCCTGAGTTTCATCTCCATAAGCCAGTCCATAATCCATTTCAATGGCTCTTCTCCTCAGCTATTTTTAATCTTAAAAAGCCCCATCAGTCTGTGGTGTCACAGGGAGTCTCTTGTTCCTTTGAAACAAGGACTGAAATAAAGCAGCTCTTCCCTTCTTATGTAGATAATTGTTGGTATTTTCAAAGACATTTTGGGGGATTTATTAATTATTTATGGGTTTTTTTCGCTTCCTCCCTCTCACTCCAGTGAAGCCGCACACAAATATCTAATTTCTGCCTTTTACTCTTTCAAAGAATCACAGAATCCCTGAATGGTTTGGGGGGGAAAGAACCTTAAAGCTCATCCAGTCTCACCTCCTGCCATGGGCAGGGACACCTTCCACTGTCCCAGGCAGCTCCAAACCCTGTCCAGCTTGACTTTGGACACTGCCAGGGATCCAGGGGCAGCCACAGCTGCTCTGGGAATTCCATCCCAGCCCCTCCCCAACCTCCCAGGGAACAATTCCTTCCCAATATCCCACCCATCCCTGCCCTCTGGCACTGGGAAGCCATTCCCTGTGTCCTGTCCCTCCATCCCTTGTCCTTTCCCTTCAATCTTCTTAAGCTTTTTCACTGAAAATATCAACCTTCAAGACAGAATCTTCCATTTTATCATTTACTTTGAATGAACTACATTTCTGGTTTTCTCTTTCTCTCTCCCCTTGCTTTCCCCTATGTCCTCATTCCCCAGTCCTGAACTTTCTCCTCTTTTCAGCAGCAAATATGAGAAAAAGGGGAAAAAGAGGTGAAGTGGAGGCAAAACCAAACATTTGGAATATTTTCCCTTTAAAAACACAAATATAAAGGCATTCTTCCCATTCAACAAGAACAACAGAAGGAAAAGCAATTGAAAATGTTCAAGAATTGTCACAATTTCCTCATTTTTAACCATCCCTAGAAAATAAACGGGAGCTATTCAGCCATGAGTACATTTCACTGAAGTGATACTTAACAATCCAAAAATATGGCATTTCATTTTGCATTTCTCTCTGAGCAGGAGATAATTTCATGTGTGGCTGCTGCAACAGCTGCACTGCTCCCCAAAAACTCCTTGTTTGAAAGAAAAACGAGGGTTAATCATGCTGGATTCAGGTTTTTGGGGTTTATTTTTCTTTGGTTTAAAGTCAGACTTTCACGTTAAAGATATCACGAAAATTCATTTTCACAGACAAATGACATCCAAATTGAAATGCCATTTTCTTCATCTGAGGCCCAAGATGGATTCTATTGCCACAAAACTGGAATCTCTTACCTCCCACAGCTCAGAAACCGCCCAGGAAATGCTGGACACTGATAATTCCTGCTGTCTCCTCATTTGGAGGTTAAGATCCAAGTTTAATCAATCCACTGAAAACAGTGACTGGATCCAAATCCAGCTGCTACTCTGCCAGGGAAAAGAATTATTTCACCTGTTCCACCGTGGAGTTTATAGAATATTAAATCCTCCTTTTTTGTTTCAGCCACTTTTGCTGGTAAAGGAGGGGGAAACAGGGAAAATCTCAAAGGAGACAGAGCATCTCGCTGGCACAGCCAAGGAGGGACTTTTGGGTTGAATCATGGATTTATTGAGGTTGGAAAGGACCTTTTCGATCCTCTGATCCAACCATTATAAAACATTTGTCCATTTAACCATTAAAGTGGGCCATGTTTTCTCATGGTTCTTGGATATGTGGTGAGGTGGAAGGGGCTGCAAAAGGAGAACCCCACCTCCCTTGGCTTGAAGAACCTCAAGGTTTATCTCCAGGTCTTTTACAGAAAAAAAAAAAGATCTGCATCTTTAAGTTATAGTGAAAAAAAAATCACCTAAGTAAAGAAGCAAAAATTTTCTGTATTTCTTAATAAATTATATGTAGTACAATCAGCAATCTCAGAGCCACAAGCAGCAAGACAGAAAGGTTCAACACAATCTGCAACTCATGTGCTGAAAAATATCCCCTTTAACTCTGAAAAACATTATCTTTTAATAGCACGAGAGATCAGCCCTAACGTTTCACTTTAACCTTGTTTCCCTTCCATGCGATTTTTTATTTACTCAGATAATATTAAATATTTGATGTCATAAAATGTGTTCTTGACCTAATAGATCTTTAAATATCTCCCTTTTTCTGACCAGTATCTGTGTCCCTGTGTGCTGGCCAAGTTCAAACACAGTCTAAACAACTTCCTGCCTTCACCATGGATTAAAACAGCTGCCAGCCCTGTGCTTTTTTGCTCTATTTCACAGTTCCAACTGCTCCAAAAGCATTAAATTTCCACTCATGTTTAGTAACACTGCCGTAAATACAAAAATGTTCCATAGTATGGAGACATCCATATATTTTTTGGTCCCTTATTGTTTAAACACTTCACTAAACAGAGCAATATGTTCAATTTCCAGCAGAATATGACAGGAATGTACATTACTTTTGAGTAAGGGTGGAACTTGACGGGATATTTAAGCAAAGATGGCTGCATGAAGATTATTTCCTGGAAATCAATATTCCACGGGGGAGAGCTGATGTCTCAAGTACATGGGAGAGTCATTGACTCCAGCTGCCTGTGACGTGGAAAATAGTCTACATGGAGGCTCTTGGGGCTGGAAATAAAAGTATGGGAATATGGATTTTATATGCATTATAGAGTTCACAATTGCAGCACCCTGCTTGAGACAATCCCAGGAAATTAATGTCCTATGTATGGCACACACCACTGCAGATCTATTCCGTGGAATCACAGGATCATTAAGATTGGGAAAGAGCTCCAAGGTCATTGAGTCACGGCTGTGACCCAGCCCCTTCCCAGCTCTGTTCCCTTCCCTGGACACCCCCCAGCCCCTCAGGGTCTCCCTCACCGTGAGGGGAAAATCAAAAAGTGGGAGAAAATGTGAGGGGAAACAAAAGTGCAGGAAGTGTGGGGAGGGCTCTGCTGCAGAGATTTTCCTCTCTGGATCCTCCTTTTCTCCAGGCTGAGCTCCTTTCCCAGCTCCCTCAGGAATTCCCCAGCCCCTTCCCAGCTCCGTTCCCTTCCCCGGACACCTCCCAGCCCCTCAGTGTCCCCGAGCTGTCCCCAGCACTGGAGGTGCCCCAGCAGTGCCAGCACAGGGACAGGCACTGCCCTGGGGCTGTGTCACACCAGGGCTGGCACAGCCCATGGACCATTGGCCCCTTGTCCACCTGGGCACCCCTGGGCTCGTGTCCAGCTGCTATGACCAGCACCTCCCAGGGCCTTTCCCAGCTTTCCAGCCCCTCTGCGCCAGCCTGGATCTGCAGGGAGTGGTTGTGACCCAAAGGCAAGAGCCAGCACTTGGCCTTGTTGTTCCTCATCCAACCAGACTCATCCCATGGCTCCAGCCTGTCCAGATCCCCTCCTGCCCTCCAGAAGCTCAACACGCCCACCCAAGTTGGTGTTGATGGCAAATTTCCTGAGGGTGCCTCGATCCCCTTGTCCGTATCATCAATAAAGACATTAAACAGGACTGGTCACTGACCTGGGGGACACCACAGGTGACCAGACCCCAGCTGGATGTGGCACCGCTCCCCAACACTCCCTGGTTCCCCCATCAGCCTGTTCTTAACCCAGGGAAGGGTGACCCTGTCCAAGTGAGGGCTGCAGCTTCTCCAGGAGATGCCGTGGGAGATGTGTCCCAGGCCGAGCTGAAGTCTAAGCGCACACATGCACAGCCTTTCCCTCCTCCATCAGCTGGGTCAGGTGGCCATGGAAGAAGCCCATGAATGCTGCTGCTCAATCAGCCATATTTCCATAAGGTATTGGTGATGTTTGCCAATATCATTTCCATGAGAGGGGAGCCTAAAATAGAGCAGTGGGCGTAGGCAAATTCCCGGGATATTCTCCTCCGTGCCGCTTGCATCACACGCTGGAGGAGAGGATGAGGCAGCGGCAGGGTCCCAGAGTCAGGAATGTGACGGAACAGCCCAAGGCCACCTCTGAATTACAAGCTAATTTTTTTTCTTTTTGTTAATTACAAACGTTTCTGTATTGGGAAAGCGGGACGCAGTTAATGTGTAATTAACTCGTTTGGGCAAGTCAGAGCCCTCTGCTGAAAACTCCACCTCCTTTTATCTGATCCATCCACGCCCTTGAGTGCCTGCAACGCTGCATGGGATGCGTGGGATTGCTCTGATGGCAGATTCCCAACTTTACATAATGTAAACAACACAGCTCCATTCAGCAACTCCTTGCCTCCCATGTAAAATTGCTTCAAGACCCAGGAGTGCAAGAAAAATCAAGCTGTGGCCTATAAGTCAGAGAAAAATAAATTAAATCACTTTTAAAAGAAGTTCTCTGGGGTGAGGGCAACACCAAAGCGGAGCAAATTCCAAGAAAGGGATTTTATGCTGTTTAAAAAGAACAACAAACTCAACCAGCTGAACCCAAAGCTCCCCAGTGCCAGGGGCAGTGCTGGGAAGTCTGAACCCACAACTGGTTCACCACCAGTTTGTACATAACGTTTGTCCCTCGCTCTCCAGCCGAGCAGGAAATTACACTTGGGAATCTGAAAGTTTTTAAGACGCCTTAAAAGTGTAATTAGGTGTTCAGGGTGCCAGCAAGGACCCTCCATGCTCGGAAATGGAGATTTGGGAAGGCAGAAGTCCAGAAATCCTGGGCACAAAGCTAATTTAACATCTCCATGGCCGCTCGGCAGCTCCAGCCCTGGGACAGCAGAGGTAATAACAAAATTCCAGAGAGGATCCATCTGCTGAAGGGCTGAAAATGAGGGCCTTTGCAGGGATACTCCCTGCACTAAGCCAGGCTGGGTTTAATTAATGAGGTGTTAAGGCACCTGAGTAGCAAACAGAGTCACATCTCCTGGCTCTTCTCAGAGGCAAAGCCGAGGGGATTCCATTCCTTCCCCCCATTCCCAGTTAAAGCCAGCTGAAGCAGCTCCTTCCTCACTAAACCAGCCAAGAGCAGATGGCTTGAGCTGGCTGGAGCTGGGTTTGGGGACCTTCTGAGTGACAGCAGGTGGATATATCTGAAGTGCAAAGTCCTCGGGGGGTGCAGGAGGACATGAAGGATTCCGTGCAGCAGTTGGAGATGGTTTGGTGGGAAGGACACGTCGTCTCCTGCAAACAGGAGCTGACTTGTTGGGCTAAATCTCTCCCAGGCACGCTCCTGCTGCTCTGATCCGAGCAGAAACATTGGGAGGAACTGCGTGGAACCTACAAATGGCAAAAGGAAATGTCCCCAGCTGATCACTCCTCGCTCCTCGCACAGGATCTCTCCCTGGTACTGCTTCCATGTTTTCATGTCACCGCTTTGCCACTCTGAACATTCGTCTTTGGCACTTCAGATATTTCTGACTGCTTTCTCAGCCTCTAGTGCTGGAAGAATTTTACCTAAAAAGTGGAGAGAAATTCATTTTTCCTTTCCTTTTTTAACTTTCCATAGTCTTGGCAGCAAACTGTGTCATGATGATGTTGGCAACAACATATTTGTGGCAGAAGGAAGAAAGAGAATCATAAAATATATGAAAGAAAAAGTTGACATTTTAATGAAATACCTTGTAACTTCTTGGAAAAAAGTTATTAAAATGCAGTCAGTTTATAGCTGTTTGTACAGATAGGAGGAGGAGGAGACTTGCTCCTGAAGCCTGTAATAAAAGTTGCTGGTTACCCAAAAGTAATAGTGGCTAGAAACGATTTTCCAAATCCATTGCTGGAGAGCATTTTAGATTTGGGACATTCTAGGCTTTTCTGAGTACTTGAAGATTGCTGGCACATGCCTGAGGTTTGGGGAGCAGGCTGGCTTGTTCCTCAGAAGAAGGAGCAGAATGATGGAGCATCTCCTGTTCCTTCCCGACGGCTACCGGAGCTGGCACGCGCTGCTCACACAGCTCCAGATGAGAGAGTTTATCTCAAATGCTGCTCTGCCAGATCATGGAATCACAGAATATCCTGAGCTGGAAGGGACCCACAGGATCATGGAGTCCAACTCCAATGGTTGCCAAAATTCCCAGCCCCTGCTGCCTTTGGAGAAGGAAGGATGCAGCTCTGTGGACACTCAAGCCAAGGGATTCCTCCTGTTTGTCTTTCTGCCATTGCATCCAACCTCTGGAGTCACACATCTCCTTTTAATATGTCACAAATCCCAGGAAAAGCCTCCTATTGCAAAGCCAGTGGCTCTGGCATCAGCTGCACCAGCTGAGGATGACAGAGCATCTGCACCTGGATGTTCCTCACAGAACATGATCATTCCCAGCCTTGGACTTAGCGGGGTGGAGAAGAAGGAATGGAGCACTGGGAGAGCTTTACTCCCATCTTTTTTCCCCCAAGCTGGGCTGTATGTAAAAATAAAGGGCAAAGAGTGATCACTGAGCTGTCACATACCTGGGACAGTCACCAATCAAGGTTCAAAGTAGGACCTCAGGACCTCCCTGTACCATGAAGGGATTTCCAGGCCCAAACAAACCTTCCTGGTTTGGTGCCCCCTGTCCCACCTTTCCCAAATGAATTACAGGTAAATCTTGGAAAAATTACACTTCCCATTGGTTTCAGCTACAGCTGTAGGAAGGACAGGTCTTACATTTCTGGATGGATTCTGGCATTTTGATTTGATTCCAAACCAAATAAACTCCCTGATGTGTTTAACCAGACTCCATGATGAAGAGCTGAGACATTTCTTACACAATTTGATATCATTGAGCAAAAAAAGAGTTTCAAGTGGAAGATTTCATGGTTAGAAGAGTGAGCACTACTGCAAAAACTCCGTAGAAAAGCAGTTTTTAACACAGCTGAAATTTCTGCCCCTCTCCTGAATTAACCTTCAGCCTCTGCCCTTCCTTGCACCAGCGCTCACCTTTGTGTAACACAGACCTGGAGCTGATGTGTTAAATGCAAACCTGACAGAAAATAGAGAGGAACAGGCAATAAAAGAGGAGTTTGCAGCAGGCTCAGCTGCCTGACCCATCCCACAGCTCCTGGGCAGGCACGTGAGCCCAACCAGAGCTGCTCCCACCACCACTTAAGGCCACTCTCATTATGTTTAACGAGCTTTAGCTTCAGCTCTGGCAGAAACCTGGCAGTCTTTGCTGGGTCGCTCAATCACCAGCTTCCCTGGGTGTCCCACCACTGCAGGACATGTCCAACCCCAGGCAGGAGAATTGGTTGTGACTCAGGGACCAGCACTGCTGGTGGGGCTCCACCCTGAGAGATCTGGGGCAGGGGAGCACTTCCCTGGCCGAGGAAAGGAGGAGCCACAGGAGATCTGATTCCCTAGGAAGTTTTCTGCCTGCCCAAACAAGGTCAGGATTTAAAGTCCTGAGGGGCAGTGGATGTCCCCCACCACGTGTTTGCTCAGGGGTGAGTAGGGAAGGTCCCTGGCCTCACTGGTGGTACCCTAACTCCAGACAGACCAGCTTCTGCCACAAGATTCTGATGTACAGCTTAATCATGGAATCATGGAATGTCTTGGGTTAGGAGCGATTTTAGAGCTTATCTCATTCCAAACCCACTGCCATGGGCAGGGACACCTCCCACTGTCCCAGGCTGCTCCAAGCCCTGTCCAGCCTGGCCTTGGACACTTCCAGGGATCCAGGGGCAGCCACAGCTTCTCTGTGCAACCTGTGTATCAGGTTTATTATTAGGAGACAAAACAGCTCCAAAAATTATCCTTCAAGATTTCCAGGATAATGCTTCTTCTACAACCAGAGCACTGGAACACACCAGACATATAAATACTGCACACTGGCATAAAATATCCTGTACACTGGAGCAGCAAAGTGCCCACCCAGCACGGATACACTTACGGGATTCTGGGGATTGTGTTCCTGCCTGGAGCCGTAAAAGCAGAACAGAAATAGAGCACAAAAAGCAGAACTCTGATCAATTATTGGCCCTGCAGAATCCAGACTGCTTTGGCAGATCAGCTGAAAATCTCACAGCCTGGAAAAAAGCCTCGGTAACCAAATAATTTTTTTTTTTTAATTGGCAGCTACTGATAAAGATTTCAAGCACTGCACTGGATAGAGGGAATTGAAATGCACATTGGCAATTAAAACTCTGGGTCACCACCACGCTGTACTAATGCCAGTTTGGGAAGGCTTATGTTATTTTTGTGCCATTTGTGCTCTGTTCAAGAACTTTGGTATTAATTATCGTACAAACTTCAGTTAATAATCAATTCATGCCACAATTATCATATCAGTTCTACTGTCTAATTAAAAACTGCTGAGTGATTGGAATTCCAATATGGTGATAGAGGCATGGGCTTCAATCCTAAACAAATACGAGCGTGAAGTTACTGAACAAAAGATTATCTAAGCTTTAATATCAACTGGCAAAACTCTTTCACTCTGGATCATTAACTTCCAGCCCTATTATTACATACAAATGCCCAATTTCTGCTAATTCCCAACGCTAATTCCTTTTAATCATTATTTTGTATACATTGTGTTAAGGCTTTTCACTTGTTTACATTTGCATAATTATAGCAATTGTCTTCTAAGCTTCACTCTGCTGAAATCATTCTAATTTGGGATTTAGCCCATTTTTAAAGATTAGTTGACTTCTGTAGAGCAACAAATCTGGGATTGGTGTTGCCTGGATCTTGTGTAAGTCAGACCAAGCACAAGGAGCAGTTTGGAAGGATCAGGAGAGGGACAGAGTGGAATATCCATGTGTGGTGTTCAGCAAAGGTGTGAGTACACCACAGCAAACAGAGCTGCTCCGGGATAACCTTTCCTTTATGGATATAATAATCCTGGGAATATCACTCATGGAACACTGGACCAGCAGTTCTGATGCCTCTGAGGAACTGCTCCTCTGAGGAACTACTCCTCTGAGGAGTTACTACTTCCATCCACTCCCACTTGGAAATGGTTTTGTGCTTTGCCCCTCTCTCCTCAGAGGACACCTTGAGTATTGGGGGCAGTTTTGAGCACCCCAAGATAAGAAGGTTGTTAAAGTATCAGAGAATGTCCAAAGGAGGGTAACAAAGGTGGTGAAGGGCCCTGTGGGGCTGAGGGTACTTGGTCTGTTCAGCTGGAGAAGAGGAGCCTGAGGGGAGACCCATCCCAGTAACAGCTTCCTGGGGAGGGGAAGAGGAGGGTGACCAGGGACAGCACCCAGGGAGCTGCTGGAGCTGTGCCGGGGAGTGTCAGGCTGGAGATCAGGAAAAGGTTCTTCCCCCAGAGGGTGCTGGGCACTGCCCAGGCTCCCCAGGGAATGGGCACAGCCCCGAGGCTGCCAGAGCTCCAGGAGTGTTTGGACAACATTCCCAGGGGTGCCCAGGGTGGGGCTGTTGAGGTGTCTGTGCAGGACCAGGAGTGGGACTGGATGATCCTTGTGGGTCCCTTCCAACTCAGCATATTCTGATTTTCTTTTTTTTTTTCATGTTCCTGCTAAAGCAGCTCCAGCCTGGAGCCGTCCCCAGGCTCCTGCAGGGAACAGCAGTGAGGACTCACCTCTCTCCTCATCCATGGCCTTATCTTCCTTTAGTGCTCCTGTTATGCCTTGATCATCCATCAGCCTGACTGCTTCCCTGGCAAGCTTCCTGCCTCTGATCTGCTCAAAAAACTTTTTGTTGGTAGCTTTTCCATATCCAGTAAGTGCTCGGAATCTGCTTGGCTTCCCTTTCGCTTTTAAATTGAGAGGCTGAAGTTTTTTTTTCCTTTTAAAAAAAGTAAAAACCCCAAACCAAACCTAATAACTCCTTTGTATGTCAGTTTATATTTTCTTTTTGGCATATCTTCCTGAAAATAATTATGTTGTGCATATTTGTGTTGAGTAGTAAAATAAGTTGTTGCCCTCAAAGCATCTAAGCCGCCTACAAACATATTCCCCTCTTAGCTGCTCCTTTAATTTCCTTTTAATTATCTTCCTCATTATTAGGCAGTTCCTCTGTAGGTGCATTGATTTTTTTATGTGTTTTTTTTCGCCTCCTACAAGGATCCTCACTGTTGTTGTGACTACTCCAGGCTGGCTTTTTCACACTCTGGTTGAAGTGGATGAAGAACTGAAGTAACTGAGGAATTCTCCTTCCTCGTGCCAAGAGTTTTATTGTCACGAAGTGTTTGTGGGATGGAGCACCTGGCTGTGGCACTGCCAGTCTGAGCAGGGATGAACCACCTCCCCCTTCCTGGCCTTTTTATCATCCCTATGGCTATTTAATCACCAGGACCTGGAATTCTCCCACTGCTGGGAACTAATGTCTTAAGTTTGGACCATTACTTTCTTTCTATTTCTTTCATTATTATTATTATTTCTATTATTCTATTATAATTTCTGTTCTTGGACTTCCATGATCCTTCCAACTCAGGACATTCCCTGATTCTCACATTCTGTCCCCTGAGCTTTCAGACTCAGGCTGGTCCCATGAAAGCACTCCCAGGGCTGGGGTTGATCTCATTGTGTGTCCCCAGGTTTGTCACAAACATTTCACACCCTTAATTTCCAACCTGGGCTTCACCTGGCTTTATTCCAGAATAAAATTTCCACGGCTTCTTCTTTCCAGGATGCTTCATCCTGAACTTTGTCCATATCTCCTGGCTTCCTTTCACTTCACCCTCTTATCTGTGTAATTATTAGTGCTGGGAGAGCAGAACTCCTCTCTGCTGTAGGTTATCTATATTTCAAAAGCTTCTCATCCCAATACCTACCAGAGCCTCTTCTCTGCCTTCTGCCTCTCTCTGCCTGCCCTTTGAAGCATTTCAGCTCCCTTTCATGTGCTGCCAATCCAACTTTACTCCTTCCCTACCTATGCTCTGAAATATGCTGCTGTACACACGCAGATGAGATAATGTGCAGCTTATTAAAAGCAGAGCTATCAAAAGACCATCAGCAGCTCTTAATAACACGAGGCAGGGGCCTGAAAATTTTATGCAAAGGAGATATTAAGAAGTTGTTCCTTTGAGAAAAGGGGTGAACTGATGTTTGGGTTGGGATCTGTTCTGCATAGGATGCAATTTAAGATAAAAACACAAAACAGAGTGGTGGCTTAAGTATGAAACCCCATCTTGTTGCCTAAAAATTCCTAGACATGTAAATAGGCATTTTCTCCATAATCACTCCTAGAAATAAGTGTCATTTTCCCTTCCCATGCTGTAACAAACAGAAGCATTAAACTGTGGGCTGTTTGTACCCTGATTTCTTTTCTTTTCCAAAATAAATGATAAATAATTGCTGCCCCTTTCAGTTACCTGTTCCTTGCCCCAGCATCTGTTGGATGGTTTAGAGTGTTAGAGATAGGCCAAAAAACAAGGCTATATCCACTTAAGGTTTATTTTATCTTATTTCAGGAGGAGAGGGCAAAAAGGGGATTAACTCTTTGCTGGCTGCCCATGTCTAGAGTGAGTAAATCAAAATAATGCTCTTCACAGCCTGCACAAACCCTGTGTGTTCCCTCCATGTGTCACAACACTTTTTAAAGCAACTTTAAATGTAGTACCTCTGATAAGCATAATTTCAGTTATCTGGGGCTCAGAGGCAGAAAAAAATAAAACGAAAAAGACTCAACTCCTTTTGCATACAAAACAGTCCTCAGTGATTTTTTCAAAACAAAACATCAAATGCATCGGTTCCCTCAGATGTTGGAGATGAATGCAGTTGTCACCCTGCCAGTGTGGGAGGATCTTCTCCCCAAGCCCCTGCACAAGCAGAACAAGGGAATGGGCCCTTTGCAGCCCCCAGGAACCAGCTCTGCTCTGTTTGTGTTGTACCAGCCTGATCTGAGGCTCTGTCCCCTTTCTTCTCCCCCTGCAGGCTCAGAGCATCTCAGCCTTTCAAAGCCGAGATGTTTGTCACTCATCCAGGATTTTTGCTCCTCTTCAGCTTCAGGCAGTGGCAATTTGTGTAGGTGAGGGAGGGGAAGAACCCTCTGATGGATTTCTGCAGTAGGGTGGTTTTTTTAAATCAGTGTCTTTGGAAAGTGAGTGGCTGGGGGAGATTGAGGGATGGAGGAGCAAGGCACGTGACAGGCACAGGTCCCTCACAGCCCAGAGCTGGAGATCCTTTCATTATTAAAAGAAATGAGACAAATAATTTCTTACTTCTGATTTTTTCCAAGGGAATTAGCAAAAGCGAAGTTTACTAACACAGGGTGCTCAGAGAAGCTGTGGCTGCCCCTGGATCCCTGGAAATGTCCAAGGCCTGGCTGGACAGGGTTTCAAGCACCCTGGGATAGTAGAAGGTGACCCTGCCCCTAGGGGTGGAATGGGATGAGCTTTAAGGTCCCTTCCAAGCCAAACCATTATTCAGTGAAAACTTTCTACTAAATGCTGTCAAAACTTCACATTTAAAAAATGAAAAATAAAATAAAGTCACTTCTTTCATTTCTTTTTCAGTTTTCCCCAGCTCTAAGGCTGAGTTCTAGGAATTATCTCTGTGATTCCAGCAGAAGTCTCTTCCCCACAATCAGAAAATGATTTCTGAAAGAAGGATATAATGATGCAAATGAATCAATTTGCAAAAGGTCTGCTCTGATACAGAACATACATAAAATATACATGAGCTACCCTGAATAGCAACTATGCAGTTAGGGAAGCAATAAGTGTAATTATCATCCCGGATTACTTAAAATACAAATTGGCATCAAATTCCAGTAGCCAATACAAGTGTAATGACAATTTTGGTTACACATAATACTTTTTTGCCTTTGAATGGGAGATAACAAATAAATGCAAAATGCAAACCATCACAGTATGAAGTAAATTCTAATTTAAATATGAAATATGGGGCTGCAGCTCTTGTTGCTTTTAGATTTTTGGGAACAGTTCACTGTCCTGCTTTTGGGGAAGAAGGGGAAAGAAAATAAATTCAGGATTAATTTGTGTTGATTTCATTGGATCTCAAATTGAAATCTATTTGGAAAAACTTAAAATAATTACCAGGACAAGCAATTAAAAAGAAACCCAGAATCCCAGACTGGTTTGGGATGGAAGGGACTTTAAAGCCTATGTGGGGGCTGAGATTTTGGGATTAAGGGCAATGCTCACCAGAGCTGCCTCATAGCTGCCCCTTCCAACTGGGATCCTCAGAAAATAATGAGTGGCCAACATCAATAATTAACAGATCATGGAAAGACATTAAAATGCCATGAAAAAGCAGGATTTGCTCTGCCACAGACGTGTCTGACATTCCAAATGCAAGGAGCAAGTGCAGCAAGCTGTGTCCTAAGGGTGGCTGTTACTGGAGACAAATATTGTGATCTTTAATTATTATTTGTTGGACACCTCTGCACTTATAACATCTGCACGGTTTGTGCCTCCATGGGATTCCTCTGAGCTGGGGAGAAAATATCCCTGTGGTATTAATTACTTGCAAATTGCCCTGAGATAACACTTTACCTTCCAAACAGAAATCCTACAGCATTCCACAGCTGGCTGCCCCAGGATACAGGGTGGTGTTTGGAACCAGAACCCTGCCCAGGTGACAGAAACCAAAGCTGGAGAGTTTCTGTCAACTCAAAAACCCTCGGAGAACTTCCAGCTCTGGAGGGCTTTGTCCCCAGTCTCAGTTTAAAAGAGAATCCTTTCTAGAGCACGCTCAGGCTGGAACAGTTGCACAGATTTGAAGCCATCAGGCTCCTCTCAATTTAGGAAAGTTCTGCCCCTCCCACCTCGAAGTACAATATGAGGAATCACAGGCTGTGAAAATGGGAAGCATTTGAGATGGGTAACTGCAAACCTTGAGTCTCAGAAACACAGCAGCACAAGCTTGGATTGACTGAGGCTTTTTGGAGACACGGGGAAATCAGCCTTATCCACAGAGCCTTTCTGACCTTGGAAATGATGGACAAATTGAGATATTAACTTTAACCACTGCCCTGCTCATGGGTCACTCAGCAATCCCACCCTGGGAAGGTGCTCAGAGACCTTTCCAGCCGTGCCCCTAAACCCCAGCTCCTCGAACCAGACCCACCAAACCTCCCCCCTACACAAAGTTTGTGCTCAGCATCCACAGAAATCCAACCAAGGCAGGAAGTTTTGAGGGGATGAAACGTGGATCCTGCTGTGCTGGGAGGGGATGGGCAGCTCAGCAGGCAAACATTCCTCAAGGGAATGGTTTTGTCCTAGAAAGCAAATCCCTCCTTGGCACCGTGGGCTTTCATCAGCCCTGCTCAGTTTAGGATTTGAACAACAAAGCAGGAGTTTGGCCCTTCCACACACAGAACAATTCCAGAATGCAGGAGGATAATTTCTGAGTGATTTCTGCTGTTCCTGTGCCCGTGTTTCAGCAATATTGAAACCCCAACGGGGAAAGGATGAAATTCATTAAATGCCTTGTATAAATCATGGATTGTTTTGCTCCCTGGCCGGCTGAGAAGTTAAAAAATAAATGAGTGTACTTTGGCAGCTCTGCACGTGGGTATCACCTAGTTCTGAATAATATTTACATCACTTAAGAACGGGCCAGTCCCTTGGACTGAAAATGTGAGTTTAGTGTTGAATTAAAGAGGACTAGAAATAATTAATGCAGACATCCTGAAACAACAGGATGAAGGGCTAATCCTGCCATACTTGGAATTATAAAAAACTAAATCATTTTATGTAGCTGTCAAACCAGTTTACTCGGGGGGTGAAAGAAATGCTGATATTTTTTTTTTTTTATTTGTCAGTTCTATACTTTTCATCTGAATATAGGTCAGAGGTTTGAGTGCTGAATAGCAGGTGATCAGAAAAATGGTTGATTTCTAGGATAAAATCCAGGCAGTAGGTAAGGTTAGAAAACTTCCTTCATTATCTTCTCCCAATTCCAACATCTGGAATGCAAAAGCACTGAAAGCACAGATTTTGGATAAATTTTTTCGTGGTGCTCCTTTTTTTCAACATTAACTCAAACATTGCTTGGATTCTTACTTCTTACCAGGACTTCCCAGGTGGTTATAGGAATATATGGAGTATATTTCCTGCTCTTCTGTCAGCCCTTCCCAAATTGCCCCTCTCTCTGGGCCCTTCCACAGCTCCTGTTCGTGCTGATATTGCGAGTTCAGGCCTGTGCATGATTGGTGTCATTAGAGGAAATATTTTCTGCCAGCTACATGCTGGGTTGGGTCACGATGCTCCATCCTGGAAGTGTTCCAGGCCAGGCAGGATGGGACTCGGAACAGCCTGGGATAGTGGAAGGTGTCCCTGCCCATGGCAGGGAGTGGAATGGGATGAGCTTTAAGATTCCTCCTAAAGCAGTCTGGGATTCTGTGATTTTACGATTGATCTGGATGGGAATATTCTGTTGGCTATATTTTTATTTAAAGAAAATAAATAAAAAAATAAATAGAGAATTGAAAGTAAATCTTTCATTTTGCATGACATGGAGATTTTTCTGATTGGGCCAATAACTCCAGTTCCCAACTTGTGCTATCTTGGAAAAAAAACCAGTTTCAGCCACCAAAAGAGACAATGCTTTGTTCTCAGTCAGTTCTTTGCCAGCTGCTGCCCTCCCAAGTCATCCCTGAGACCCCAAACCTGAATTCTTTGTACTCTGATAAAACCATGCAAGGTGGGTGCCTGAATGACACACCGGGTACAGAGCTGAGGCCTTGCTTTGTGAAGGACAATGGCCCATTTGGGATGGGAGCCTACAACCCCACAATTGATATTGGGATATTTTCCACCCAGGAACACGAAATGCAAACTCCCTGCACGTGTGTGGAGCCATCTGGCACCGGAGCTGCAGCTGGAACACGCAGAGGGAGCTGGTTGTCATCACCTGAGCTGCCAGCGTGCAGCAAAAACCAGCCAGGCTCTCTCCAGGCAGCAGGAATGTTTGTGTGCTGCAGGGAAGGGAAAACAGAATGAGAAATCTCCGAGGAAAGCCTAAAACAGGAAATTAAGAAAGCCCCCTTTAACGATGCTCATGGATTGGAAAGGGGGGAAAGGCAGGGCTCAGCATATAAAGCTCCTTCATGAAAATGAGAGCAGGCTCGTGATGTAAAGGCTAAAAAACATGGCTTGTGCTGGGAATGGGACAATGGAACAGGGAGCTATAACCCAAAGTCTCACCTTGCCATAATTCAGGTGTTGCAGCTGCAGTTTGCCTTAAAAAAAAGTAAATTCCTCACTAAAGCAGAAGCAGATTTCCGATTTTCCTGCGAGAGCTGGTGAATGCATGAGAGGCTTTGTCAGGTTTGTGTCACAACCACAAAGATAAGCACCTGTTGCCTGGGGAAATACAACCATTTCCTACCACCACGACACTCCACACTCACTGGAAGGAGCAGCAAAAGGCAAAGGAAAAATGAAAAATGAACGTGGTAGCTCACGGCTCGATGAGTGGCTGGTAAAAAATTGGGAAATACCAGATTGGCTTTGTGTAAATGAGGAAACGAAGACAAACCCAGAAAATGAGGATATTTTTACCTCATAAAACTCGCCGACAGCAAGAGGAAGGGAGATTGCTAAAAGATACATTTTTTAAAATGCTGTTTATGTTTCTGCCCATCTGAAATGATCCCCCTTGATTTATTGGTGCAGGATTTATTGCTGCAGCAGCTGAAGTGATGATAATAGCCCAGGAAAAATGTTGATGCTGTTATTTGATGATGGATTGAGGCCCTGCGGAACCAGCGCGGGGATTTGTCAATGTGAACTTCGCAAATGATGCTCCTGGAACTCAGTAAACAAAGGGAAGTGGGGGAGAGCTGCCAGCACCTCCCACTGCTGAGGTGCACAAGGACTCCTTCAGGGGGCTGCTTCAATTAGGGATGATTAATTGCAGCAATGACCCACACCTGGCCAGAGAGAGGCAGAAGGGGTGGTCACTGCAGCCATACAGGCCTGAAACACCCCATAATCCCAACACTGTCATTCCAACTGTTCCCAGGGTTTTATTTACCAACCAATTGCCACAATCATGTGGTTTTTCCAGTTACTTATTCCCCCAGTTTGTTTGATCTTCTAAAAATATTTGGCACTTCTGCGTCTCCCAAAGGGAAATTCCTCGATCCGTGTAAATACTTATTTTTGTGTCCTAAATGTTGCACAGAGAAGCAAAAATCTTCACAAAAATTAGTAAAGAAAGATGTCTTGCCACCCATCAATCCAGTCCATGGAGCGGGACCTACACTTTTTTCAGTTCATGTGCTTGTAAAACTCTTCACTAAAGGCACAGCAATGAAAAAACAATGTCAAAATGTTGTGTTTACCGAGAGAAAAGCGAAGGACTGCAGCCGTGTGACAATCCTTGAGGACTCAGGAGCCAAGGCACTTGTCAATCTGCATTTCTGGAATTTCTGCCCCTTCTTCTCAATTATGGAGCAGGGCTTTAACACACAGAGCCCGTGCCACTGCTGGTGGTGATCACTCCACTGAGCACCGCGGCAGAGCCAGGGCCAACCCCCAGCTCCCACACTCACGTCACAGCCTGTGAACCTCAGCTGGTGTTTTTATTGATACTGGCAGACAAAAGGATAAAAATAATCATCAGAAGTGCTGCAACAGGACAACAAATAAAGGATTTGATAATTGTGGGTAGAGCTGTCAGATGGATGTCGGAGCTGCCAGCAGATGAATGTTGTGTTTCGGTGTGCAGAGACCCTTCGCGAGTCGTCAAACTTCACAACAATGCAGATTCAAACAAATTAATGAGGCGACACAATACTGAGGTTCTAACTGCTCCCGTGGTGCTCTGGTTTAAAATTCTGGGTTCCAGGAAGAGCAGGTGGAGCACTGGGGTGTTTTCTGGGTGTCACAGACCCCCACCACTGCCCTGTGCAAATCACTCTCCATCAAAAGGCAGCAAAACATTTGCATTCAAGCTCAGGTCCCAGGAGCAACAAGCAGGAATTGCTCCTTCCTCAGCTGGGGAGTCCTGCTGGGCTGCAGAAGCAAAGCTGATCCAGCAGATTCGTGCTGCTGAAGCACAGATCTCCCAGTCCTCTCCTTCCCTCCCTTCTCTGAAGCCTCCTGGACGTCTCCCATGAACCAGGTCAGCGCACGAGCCAGTGGAGAACTCTGAATAAAAGAGTTCTCTGCCAGGTTAAAACCACAAGAGAAGGATCTGACGAGGGCTGGAGCTGGGAAGGTGAAGGGAGGAAGAGAAAAGCAGGACCTTTTCTTCCTGTGGGGACAAGCTGCAGGAGCCACATTCCTTTAGCCTGGGCAGCCCACGGGGCTGACCTGACCTGCTCCAACAGCCAAGCCCTGCCTGTTATTGCCACTCAGGTGTCTCTAAATAGTGTTCAGTGCACAGTAAAGTCATCATCTGATGGGGAAAAATTCCACTGACCCATCCTCACCCACACCCTTGGATGCCCCAGGTGTCCGTACCCATGGCAGGGGGTGGAACGAGACAAGTTTTAAGGTCCCTTCCAACCCAGACAGTCTGGGATTCTTTGATTCTGTGATTCTCTGATTTGTATCTCAGCTTATGAGAAAAACAAATATATTTCACCTCCTTAAAAGGAGCAATCCTTACAGTACCAGGAGTCTCTAAGCAATGACAAATGGATTAGCAGAATGAACAGCAGAAAGCCCCAAGATGGATTTTCCGGGATGGGAAGGAGAAGTGGAGAATCAGCAGAAATTATTCTATACCTCAACTAAAATTTGACATTCGGGTAACTAAACCAGAGCAATCAAGTTGTTCTGTAAAAACTTGGGAAGGCAGAGCAGCTCCTCCTGCCAGACCCAAGCGGGGTGGGAAACAACCTGCTCTGTGATTTTGGCTCCCCAAACGCCCTCCCCTTACCCAAGGAAAAAGCATTCCTCGGCACCAAGTGTCCTGTGGGGTGGCACTGGGATGTGGCACACAGGGCACAGCAGGACAAACACAGGGACACAACTCCAGCCAGCACCACCTCCGTGCTCCAGCACCGGCCCCGCTTCCCTGGATCCCCAAGGATTGGGAAGGGAACACCTCACCGACATTCCCAAGCACTAAAAAGTGCTGGGAGCTCAGCTGGTGCTGCCACAAATCTCCTGGTCACTTCCAGCACCTAAAGGTCCCCAATTAAAAGGGCAAACTCAGGCTGCTGACCCCCAAAAAAATCCCTTATTTGAAGCTTTAAACTGCTCTTGGAGTCACTCCAAGATTTTCCTCGGCACCGATAGGAATCTTTTGCTTCTATTTTCGAAAAATCAAATGAAAATGACGCTGAATTGATTTGAAAGGAAAAGCAGCCCCCATTTCCATATTACCTGCCTTGCAGGAAGCGGCTGCTTCTTGCTGCAGGGAGCTGGGGGAGCCCGAGGGTAAACAAACAAATAGGCACAAGGAAAGAGAGGAGATGAAACACACAGGGGTTGCTGGATATACATCCAAATTATTTAAAGGAGGCGCCAGGGGAGGCTCTGCCTTGGAGCTGGAGCTCAATTAGCTGGGATGAGTGGCACCTCAATTACTGCGCCGGGGTTACCCAAGGCGGGCAGGAGGATCCTCCCTGCTCCCCATCCCGCAGCCTCCCGGCGGCATCTTGGAGGCATCTGCACTCCCTTCCCGTGCCAAAACGCCTTGGCATGGCTCTGCAAATCAATGGCAAGGAAAGGCTCCGAGGAAGGAGCGGAGGGGGCGGGAGGAACCCGGGGTGAACAGCAGGAGATGAAAGAAAAACGGGATTGATAAGAAAAAGTCCCGGAAGAACAAAAGAGGCTTTCCAGGTGTCTTGTGAGGCTTCTCCCACGGGCAGAAATCTCCCTGCTGGCTTCTCCCTGGGGATTGTTTTGTTGTTTTGGGTTTAGGTTTGGGGATTTTTCAGTTTTCAGGGGGCAGAGCTCATGGGGTAGCAGGCAGCAGCAAGGAAGGCAGCACTTTTTAAGGTATCTGTAAAGAAAAAGTGGATCTGTGGGCTCAGTCTTGAGGGTGTTGGAAATTGGGGTGGCCTGAGCCACTCCTGTCACTTACGGAATCATGGAATATCCTGATTGGAAGGGACCCACAAGGGTCATCGAAGTCCAACTCCATCACTTTCCTTCATCCCTAAAAAATTCCAGGCTTTTTGTCTTTAAAATAGGGTGTGGTCCCTTAATGCTGTTTAAGGTCCTTACAGACTATGTTGTCTGCAAATTAACAGAGGTATTTGGCACTTTAAATTGGTTTTATCACTGAAAAATGTTACGTTTCTGAGTGCACTGAATTTTACATTTTAAACTTTAGATTTTATGCCTAGACCTGAAAAGCTCTTTGCCATCTGGAGGTCAAGTGGTAACCCACGTGTTCATACTTTGCCACAGACTTGCCTGAGAAGAATTAAAAAGCTAAACCTTGATATACATGAGAGTAAAGCATCCAAGATTTTTTTTTTAAGATCTGCCCTGATTACTTTCAGATGTGGAATTTCAGAGCCTACTCAGGCAGAACTTTAATCACAGAATCCTGGAGTGGGTTGGGTTGGAAGGGACCCAAAAGCTCATCCAGTCCCACCTCCTGCCATGGGCAGGGACACCTCACACTGTCCCAGGCTGCTCCAAGCCCCATCCAGCCTGGCCTTGGACACTTCCAGGGATCCAGGGGCAGCCACAGCTTTTCTGGGCACCTTGTGCCAGGGCCTACCCTCCCTCACAGCCAAGAATTTCCCCTCAATATCCCACCTGTGCCTGCCCTCTGGCAGGTGGAAGCCAATGTCCACTCCAGACCCTTTTCTCAAGTCCCTCTCCAGCTCTCCTGAAACCCCTTTAGGTACTGGGAGGAGCTCTAAGGTCTCCCGGGAGCCTTCTCCTCTCCAGGCTGAACAATCCCAAATCTCTCAGCTTTCCTAAGTACATGGAAAAATATTTTCCTTCCCTGCTTCGTACCAAAAATATCCCAGAGCACCAAGGGCACCACTGCTCCACCTAAAGCTGAGAGAAGCTCTGCTGGTTTGTGAACCCACCCAGAGCCAGGCAGGTCTGATTCCCCCTGTCCAAACTGCCAATGAGTGCCATTAAGGAGCCCTAATTGATCATTTCATGGCGGGCTGAGCTCGCCGATAAATCCCGAAACGCTCCAGTTCCTTCCGAACAATCGCACGATTCCCTGGGCGCTGCCACGGAGCCAGCCCTTGCCACAACGATTTACTGGCAGTGCCAGTCACCTCCTGGCTCTGGGACTGCCTGGACATCCTCTCCTTCAGAGCGACCGATACCCTGCAGCGCCCACGACACAACAAACAACTCAGCCGCACGACGCAAAAATATCTTGACAAGTTCGGTTCCTTTATCCCCCGGAGCCCCAGCTCGGGACCTTCCCGAGGAGCACGGCAGGGCCTGGAGTGCCTGGGAGCTGCCAGCTTGGGAGCATGTGCTCTGGAACTCGGGGAGTTGGGAAATTCGTTCAGCACAGCAAGGAAAAAAAAAAAAGAATAAAAAGAAAAAAAAATCGCAACTTTTCAAGTAGGCTCCTGAGTTGCCAGGGAGGGGAAGTGTGGGAGATTTCTGGCAATTGTTTTGAGTTTGCTTGAGGCTTTTAATGTTCTCAAATTGAAATTAGCAAAAAACTGGGGGATTTAAGCATTTGCTTAGGTATTTATTTAAATTAATTACTTTATTCAATGGTAAATATATTTTTCCCAGTGAAGTTGCTATTCCAGTCAATAATATTTTGTTCTGGTTAATGTATGGAGGTCTTGCAGTGAGAGGACAATGGGGAATGGCTTCCCACTGCCAGAGGGCAGGGATGGATGGGATATTGAGGGGAAATTCTTGGCTGTGAGGGTGAGGAGGCCCTGGCACAGGGTGCCCAGAGCAGCTGTGGCTGCCCCTGGATCCCTGGCAGTGCCCAAGGCCAGGCTGGATGGCACGTGGAGCAACCTAGGACAGTGTGAGGTGTCCCTGCCCATGGCAGGGGGTGGGAATGGGTGATTTTTAAGGTCCCTTCCGACCCAAATATTCTGGGATTCCATGACAATTGCCTTCATCCAGCCCAGGCCGCAGTCTCCTGTCCTGTGGCTCCATCTCCAGCAGGAGCCACTGATGGACAGAGCAGAGAGGTTTGCACAGGTTGTGTTTGGGGATTCTGTCCCAAACAACCAGAGGTAGCAGGCTATGGGTTCTACAAAGTGTTGGGAGCTTTGAATGTCTGTCTGTAGGAAAAACAATTATTTGGTGGAACAGAACCCTCCCCTCATTTTCCTGGCCAGATGTTGCACTTTTAAACCATCTCAGACATCCATGTACAACTAAAGGCATCAAAGCATAAACACAAACTGGATAAGCTTCCAGAGCATTCAGTCCTTAAATTTTATTTCCTTACCAGTATTGGTAACACTTTTTCGTCTTGCCTAACATTCATTTCTAATTTCCTGCCTCTGGGACTTTGAGATGTGCTGGAACTGCAGGAGAGCTCCACAATGCCTTGATCCCACCTCTCCAGCTTCCCTCTGACACCCATTGGTAAAGCCAATGGAAGGTACAGAGTGGTTGAACAGTGAAAGAAATCTTCTGCTAATTGGCTTTAGGCTGCAGCAGGGAAACCTTTCTAGATCTCTCTCCAGGCAAAGAGGAAAAAGGAATATTAGATCAAAACTGAACATGTATAAGCCGGTGCTGTGGCTAATGCTGGAGGATGGCAGAGGATCAGACTGTGTTAGGAGAGAGATTCCAACCCACTTTGAAATCTTTCAGTGGAAGCCTTTAGTTTTAGCCCATAAACACTCCCAATGACAACCAAGAGACAAGCCAGAAGATTAGGAGAACATAAGTAGGATAATTATTTCACACAGACACCAAAGCTCTGCAAGACTTTGGAAAATTAATGATTTGTTCATGTTGATGTGGCCTCCTTCCCTTGCTCCGGTTTTCCCAAAACTTGGGCATGGAACTCAATTTGCAAATCATTTTAACCAACAGACTGCTCCAAACCAGGCACAGAAAAAGAAAAACACATCAGGGGCCACAGAGGTGGATTTGGGAGGAATAATTAGAAGCATTTCAATTAAATACACATAGTGAAGCCAAGCAATACCTATGGGCAATACATCTGTCAACACACACGTGAGGGATGTAAACAGAAAGAATGGAAAGGAAAGATTTAGTGCAGCTCACTGAGTATAGCTGGGAGTGGTATGATTAAATTAAGAAAGATAATTCAGGTTGAATCTGAAGAACAACTTCCTGACAGTGAAAGGTTTCAGCTTCAAACGAGCTCCCAAGCAAGCAGCTAATCCCCACTCTTTAAAACATGACTGGGCAGAGCCCTCGTACCTGCACAGTGGGGAACGGGGCAGCTCCTGCCAGAAGATGGATTGGGAGATGAAGTAAGCCTTTAATTTCTTTAATGGCTGTGAATCTCCCAGTGGGGACAAGAAAACAGAGAGAACGAGCCAGATGGGAAGCAGAGAGGCAGGCCCGTCCTAAAGTCAGAGTTCACTGGATTTGTTGGAGAAAATAGTTTAGTGTAAAAGGAATAAAAAGTGATGCCAGGGAGAGGGGTCAGAGTTCAGTATAACCCTGGCAATTTATTATCAGAGAATCATGGAATGGTTTAGGTTGGAAAAGCCCTCTGAGACCACTGAGTGCCACCATTCCTCAGCACTGCCAAGGCCACCACTGACCTATGTCCCCAGGGGACACATTTTGGGGTTTTTTAACAACTCCAGGCATGGCCACCCCACCTCTTCCCTGGGTAGCTGTGCCAATGCCTGACCACCCTTTCAGTGAAGAAATTGTTCCCCGTATGCAATCTAAACCTTCCCTGGCACAACCCGAGGCCATTTCCTCTCATCCTGAGGATTTTATTTCCCTCAAGGTTTCCAAGCAGCTGTGCCTCAGTCCACAGCAGCACCTCTCCAGTGTTATACAGATTTTCCTCTTTTGCAACCTGCAAACACAGGGTTGAGCAGCACAGCTTAGTGAAGGCTCAGCCTAAGCCTTGCTTCTCCCGAGTCAATCCAGCAAGGGATGTGTGGATCCCTCCTCCTTCCCTGCTCCGCTCTCCCTCCATCCTCCAGCCAGCTTCTTCCATCCCCTCCACCCTCTCCCCACCACCATCCCAGCAAAAAAAAAAAGAAAAAAAAAGAAAAAAAAAAAGAGGGATGAGACTTGCTAAGTCTCATTATCCTGCTACACAAATTAAATCAACTAAGGAGAGGCAAACTGAAGAGCTTTGCCCAAGGTTACAATCATATTCAGAGGCAAAGCCAAGACTAGAGCTGGAATCCTGCTTTCTCCTGGAATGTTTAGACTACAGCTCCTGCAGCAAATGCTTTCACACTTTATAGTGTTTACTAACTTCATAATGTCTGCTCACACACTGCTCTGCCTGGAGGAGCTACACCAGAGGGAATTTAATCAATGGAAAATAAATGTCATTATTAGGAATTGGGCAAGGCAGCACTTAGGAGATAGTTGGGCAGATTCTGTTGTTCCAGGAGAAGGTTTTGGTAGTGCTGTAAGGGAAAGAAAACCTCACAGGGATTATTCAGGCTGCACTTGGAAGGTCCTGGAAGTGCAAATCACCATCCATCATCTTTATGGTGCATCACATCACCTGAGGTATGAAGTAATCATCTAAAAATGCACTGCCTGACGCAGCCATCGTTACAATCAATAACCTCTACGATTGGAGAATGTAAGGGAAAATCTTTTATTCTACTGATGTCTTGTTTTCATACAAAGGGCTCCATTATCAGCATGGCAAGAGTGCAGAACCCACCTGACGAGGATTGAAAAGCATCATTTCAGAAATAAAAGTGCACGGCTCAATAAATGTGTGAATCATCGCCCCGAAGCTCTGATCGGCTCTAGATTAACTCTTGGAATATCAAAGATGCTTTGAAAATCAGCCCTCTCCATGTCTGCACAGAGTGTTTGCTGAGTTCATATTTATAGACATGCATTCAAAAATACATGGGAAAAGGGGAAATCGATGCCACATTCCTGCACTACCAACCCAGGGATCTCAAGTGCCAGCTCATGCCCGCTTGGAGATGATTCCAGCCAGCAAATCCCAGGAAAAAATGGCAACTTCACAGGCTGGAACAGCTAATGCTGCAACTTAAACACAAGGGTTTGTCTCTGCAATTCAGCTCACACAAACCAGAAGCTGCTTCTCAAAGAGAATCCCAGGAACTGAGTTGGGAACACACCCCTTTAACCACCCATTCCACGCAGGATCTAGGGAACATCGTGGGCAAACACCCAGCATTCCAAAGGTTCATGGCTGAATTGCCACAGACTGGTCATTAAGAGGAAAAATGAAGGATTTTGGAATAAATAGAAAAATATTCTCCACACAGGAGTAGCACACAGGCAGGTCAGGCCCTACATGTAAGTTGAAACCACATCTATCTGAATTATATATCTTATATTATATGCTATATTTTATATTATATTTATGTATATATGGGTGAGTATAGGGTGTGCAAGTGCTGGTTTTTTAGGGAAGGGCCCTCCGCTGCTGCTGTTTGAGAACTGGGGCAGGCAGGAGGGGAGGTGAGATGGGTGGGGATGGTGCTGTAGGACTGCACAGAGCATGAAAACACAGATTGGGGCTGGGATGTGAAACCTAGCTCTTCTTTTACCTGTTGCTGTTTCTAAAGGCAAGAGGCAATTCACAGGATCGTAGAATTATTGAATAATGGAATATCCTGAGTGGGAATGGACCTACAAGGAAAGGACACCTCCCACTATCCCACGTTGATCCAAGCCCCATCCAACCTGGCCTGGAAATCATCATCCCGGGAATCTTCTGTCTCAGTAACTTTTTCCCACGTGATCAGACTCTCTCTCTCTCTCATTCTTTTTTCACTCTTGCAAAACACTCCCAGCTTCAATTGCAGTGTTTGGAGCCAACACGTCTGGCTGGAGCTGCTCTGTCATTCAGAGTCTTATTATGCAAATAAAACACAGACAAGCTGTAAGTTCCAATTGAATCCAAACACCCCGGAGCATCCAATAAATGGAGACGTCTAAAAAACAGAACTCCATGGATGACACACATTTGTCATCCAGCTGAGAAATCTGAGATAGGAAGATGAATAAGAGAGAATTTACAAATGTCAAGAAGCTTCAGGATCCTTTCCCCCGTTTCTGTTGCTTCAGGGAAGAGTTGAGACCCAGGAATACAAAAAAAATCCCCTCATGGAATGGCAAGCTGTGTTTGCACTTCTTTCTTTCCCTGGAAGGTGATCTGGGGAACAAGGGGCTTCACTTGGGGGTTATTGTTTTTGCAAATATTTCTTATGTTCCTAAATCGGAGATGAACAACTTCAACAGTCCTGTTCCAAACTACACTTCAGCTGCTTTACAAACAGGAACGAAAAAATAACGAAGAAAAGAAGACAAAAGTCAAATATTAAACATTTTCTTAGTGGTTTGAAAGCAAAATTATCACTAGATCATGGACTGAGGCCTGTGCTAGAACAACCAATATTTTAAACAAAGAATGAGAGTCACAAAATATCAATAAACATTAATGGACAATGGAAGAGATTCTAATTAATATTTATAATTTTGCAATAACCTGTTGTTAATATTGAAAATATTAACGAGGAAATCACCAGTCTCTAATTGGCAGTATTAACAAGGTCAAAAGGCCTACAAACAGCAAAAGACACTGATATTCCTACCAATTCAAGGAAAAGTCCTGCTGAATCTCTGGATCTATTTTCCCTCTTTACAGAATTTCTATAGTAGGGCTGAAAAGGGCATTTAGAAGCCCAGTGAAACAATTTAAATTTTGAAATGCAACCTTTTCATACTGCAACGGGTTTGGAAGTTGCTGGGATGTCCCTAAATCCCATCAATATTTGTCAGTGAAATGTGATCCCGACGGCTGCTGTGGGTCACTGGGAGGCTCTAGAGTGGGCAAGGAAGTGGTGCTGAGCAGTGATGGGTGCCACAAAATGAGTGTTTATGGAGGTTTGCAGCTGGTTTTGGATCAACATCAGTGGATCTGTGGATGTGGTGGACAGAATATTTGTGCCTCGTCCAGAGATGAGCAAAGCAGGACCAACCCAAGAGTGGTGAAAGAATTCCTGCAAATTCAGATTTCTTTATCACCTGGATACACACACTGTGGGGTTGGCATCTGGAGTGTGAGTGGATGCTCCAAAGGTCACTCCAGCTGCCCCAATCCCAGGGCTGTGGAGCTGGCAGGGCCCCCAAGATCCCAGGGCACTGAGGGGTTCTCCCCTTCCAGGAGCCTCTCCTGTGCTTCCCCAGGCATCAAAGCACCTCACTCAGAAACTCCTCTATATTAGTTTATTCCTGCTGGCCAGAATAACATTCTAAATTATTAAAAACATGAAGAATTCCAAGCTCCATCCCCTCAGCTGCCACAATAAATCAGCAGAGCTCCGAGTGCTTCAGCAGCCCCAGCTCGGTTTACACCAGATGATAGCAGGGCTTTGTCTCCATTTCCTCCAGCGCCTGCAAGGCTGCTCCCGCTGGAAAAGTCACAGGGCACCAATTAGCTGAGGGAATTTTTTCACACATTCGTTGTCAGCGCTGCCACGTTTCCCCAGGTCGTCCTTAGCTTCCTAACAACTGCGAAATGAGGGCTAAAATGCGAATAACGAGGGTGAGATAAAATCAGGTTCCGAGATTATTTACTGTCTCCAGTGGTTTTCCCACTGACACAAGGCTGCTGCTGTCCCCTCGGTGTGCATTTCACTGGCAGCAGTGACCTCGGGAACAGGTGGTGCTTTGGAGCGTTACTGAAAACAAGTATCCATAATCATCACTCCAAAACAAGATTCTTTTTTTTTCTTCCAAGCATATTCCAGCATGTAAAGAGGCAGAAGGGAAGTGTCTTGTATTTACTTTTACTGGAAGAGCGTGACGGACTGGTCCTGACATCACTTTGTTTTGCAGAGGCTCAGCTTAGATATAATTACAGTGACAAAGAGAGCTCCCCTCCCTCGGAGCAGTGCCAGGGAATTCAGGGATGCCTGCACTCAGCCAAAAAGGTTTTAGGGATTAGAGAGCAGCCGGAGCCTGCACCAGGGCGTTGAGGAGACCCCAAAAGGTGTCAGCACTGGGAATGCCTTCACGCTGGGATTTGTACTCACCCAGGGAGCAAGATGTCTCATCAATCACTTATTTCCCAAAATAAGTACATTTAAATGATCAGTGGCTGAGTAAAATTCTGTAGTAAAACTCTGCTCGTAGCAGCAAGTGGCACTGCAACAAATAAAAATTGTTGCTTTCGGTAACAGCAATGATAAGGAAATTCAACCAGTTTCATCACTTTTAAGGAGGGATGGACTGAAGGATGGGACTGAAACAGGCATCTCCTGGAGCATCCCAGAGAAGGCCATCCACATCCCCCTCGAGAGAGGAGGATAACCTCCCTCTCCTTCTCTTACACAGCATTCAGCCTCTTCTCACAAGTAACAAGAGGAGACAGCCTCAGGTTGCACCAAGACCCCCTTAGTTTGGATATTAGGGAAAATTCCCTCATGGAAAGGGCTGCCCAGCCCTGGCACAGCTGCCCAGGGCAGGGGTGGAGTCCTCATCCCTGGAGGGATTTCAAAGCCCTGTGGATGTGGCACTTGGGGACATGGGGCAGTGCTGGCCTTGGCAGTGCTGGGAATGGTTGGACTTGATGGTCTTGGAGGGCTTTTCCAACCTCAGCCATTCCATGAGCCCTTCCACTGCCTCTTCCCAGGAGCCACATGTTTTGGCACGACAGGGAACATTTAATACTCTGTGTTTGCACAGTCCCCAGCTAGCAGAGACCTCCTCCTGGACAACCTGGAGGTTGTTGGAATAAAAGGATCGTTAAGGAATTAGGACAGCATTAGAACTCAGCTGGGGGCTCACTGAGGTGTGGCTTCATGCTGGCACCCTTTGGTTTAGTATTAGACTGTCCCATTATCATCACAGGGTGTCAAATAAAGCCTTTGCAAGAAAAACGTACCAAAAAGCTTAAGAAAAATGTGTAAAATGCTGAATAAAAATCATTAAAACTGTGAGGTGTAAAATATTCTGATTTTGCCACCATCTCATTTAATGAACTCAGAGCATTTCCCAAAGCCCTGGTGAATTTTAACTTCCTGAGATCCTCCAGCTGCTAAAAACCCTCAGTGGGATTGACAAAACCTGAACTTCAGAGTATCCCAAATGGGCTCCTGGATGGTTTCTGCTATTGTGTAGAGGAGAGCCCTGAGCTTTTAGGCTTTCTCTCTCTTTTATTATATTTTTTCCCCAAGAATGCTGACTTTCATGAATATTAAATCCCATTTCCCAAAAGCAGCTATTTATTGAGCCTGTTTGCCCTTTATTACCCGAAAAACAGAAAGCTTGTATTTCTCCTCGCTGTGTAAAGATGCTTCCTAAGTAATCCAAGACGCTACTTTCATGTTTGTTCAATAAGTATTTCAAGATGTTGCTATTTTGATAATGTGCTGACTGATACATAATTCACAGCGATGTGAAGTTTAATAATATCTCCGAACTCTGATGGAAAATGAGCTCTCAATGCTGACGTGCTGAGCCCAGCTCTGGAGCGAAGCCTTTCTCATTTGTTTGGGGAAACGATCCAGAACTGCTCTTACCCAACGCGGTTCCTACACCGGCACATTAAAAAAAAAAAATAAATCACTTAATTCCTGAGCTCACACATGCACAAACACACCTCCTGCAAGGGAGGAGGATGGAATGGGAATCCCTCACGGAGAAGATCCCTGCCCATCTCCAAGCCAACACGCACTGAAGAGGGAACCGCTCAAGACATCATTCCGCCCGCGGATCCCTTCACCGATTAATTCTCCATCAGGAAGGATTTTAACAAGGAATTCTGACAAGGAAATAGCTGAAAGGACAAGAATCACAGATGACAATGTCATATCCTGGGTCTCTTGGAGGCTGTGCACTCAGGAACGTTTGCCTTTTGCCACCTGTTCTGGAGTTTAAACCTGCTGGAAATTTTCATAGAACCACAGAATTCCAGAATGGTTTGGGTTGGAAGGACCTCAAAGCTCATCCCAGCTTTAAAGTTCATCATCAGCTTTGCCATGTTCTACCCCATGCCATGAGCATGGACACCTTCCACTATCCCACATTGCTCCAAGCTCCATCCAACCTGGCCTTGGACACTCCCAGGGATGGAGAGTCCACAACCTCCTTTTGTTGGCTAATGAAAGACAGAAGGGATTTATCTGCCTTTAAATACCTGCCATTAGATGCACCCTAATTAAATATCCCCTAATGGTTCAGTTTCTGGGATTTTCAGAGCTTTCATGCATTTTTTATCCCGGTCTGGTAGGAAGGTATTGCTCTCCACATTTAAAAGACAACAAGCAGAAATTTGGGAAATTTGCCACTTCCACAAAATCAGAACATTTGACGGGCAAGGTTCAATTTTTGCCAAGCACAACCAGAACCCAGGAGGATTTCTGAAGGACAACCATCTTCACCTGGAGACTCCATAGTGATCAGGCAGGATGACAGAGACCCCTTTACTCCATGTGAGAATAATCCAGACTCCAGCACCTGATTCTGTTCCACGAGAGGAGCAAAGTCCTGGCAGAAAAAAGGTAAAGACCTCGCGTGATGTCGGAATGCCTTGTGATCCCCTGGGACTCACCTCACCAGTGTCACACACTTCCCAGCGGAAATCACACCGGATCAGGGCATGACTTCATCCTTCTCCTGACTCAGCTGTGCCCCGACACGTGTGAGGAGAGTCAGATCAGGGCTGGGAGAGACGCAATGTTCCAGGCTCGGCGCTGTTGCCGCGCGCGGTTTTTGCCTCCCTGCTCCAGTCAGGGAGCCCCATCTGTGCCTCGGAGCCCCATCTGCCAGGCGGAGATGATTCCTCCCGCAGATCCTGGTGATGGTGGCTTCATGCTCAGACCCACGGGAGAGGCAGCACGGGGAAGAGGAAGGAATTATGAAGGTGTTTCGAACACACAGCGATCTTTCCGCTTGGGGGATTTATTTCGCAAGCCGAGTTCGGGGAGAAAATTGATTCACTCGTAAGGTGAAGCTGGGGGGGAGAAATACGGAAGTAAAACTCCAGTCTCACTGCTTTCCTTGTTCCTGTCCACAATTCATCTCATCCTGCTTCCAAGGGACTGGGATGTCTTGGCATCTCCCCTCAGATTAAATATTTTCCTTTGTGGGCAGGGAAATAAATCAGGATGAGGTTTACCTGCTGCTCCAGCACTTTTCTCCTCATTCCATTTGCCTCACCCTCCAACTGCCTTTTATCAATCTCACTAAAACAGAGCTTAAATAAAACAGAACTTGGACAACTTCACAGAGAGATCCTTTCCTTTAACTACGTGCAGAGTACTTTTCCTTATTAGGAGTAATTATTACATCATTTGTAGGGCTACGAATCCAATTTACACACCACAGCGGGCTTGCAGCTACTACAAATGCTGCAGTCAATGGAATTATGGCAATTTGGATTGGATATTAAGAAAAATTTTACCTCTGAAAGGGTGGTTAAGCATTAACCGGTGGAAACAGTTTGCCCAGGAAAGTGGCGGAGTTGCCACCCCCGGAAGTGTTCAGATTATGTGTGGATGTGGCACTTGGAGAGACAGATCAGTGGTGGCCTTGGCAGTGCTGAGAGAATGGTTGGACTCAATGGTCTGAGAGGTCTTTTCCAACCTGAACCATGCCATTATTCTAATTTAGACAAGCAAAAAATCTGCTCAGCCGAAACACGATATTTTTTCACATTTTAAACTCGTTGCACGTAATAAACCCTCTGTAAACTCCCAATTGTTCCATAATAACCTAAACATTCCAGTCTCTAACACCCTTCACCCAGGAGCCCTCAGGAACTTCTCTATGGTACCAATCTCTCCCCAGCTGTACATTATGAGTGAGCAAGATGTAACAAATTAAAGAGTGGTTTGAGAACATTAAAATGCCAAACATATTGAAAAATGCTAAACAAAAAATCTGGGTCTTCTGCCTCTCTGCATGAATCACTGCCAGCAACTACAACCTGATCTGTAGCAGCAGAAAATTACAAACAGGAAAAAGGAAAACAACAAAACCAGCCCCACTCTGGCTCTGCTGCTGCGCCAAGAAGAACATCAAAAATGGAAATGGGACTAGCAGAAGGACAGGGTCATGAGGAAAACAAATGGGGACAGAGCCTCCAGTCATTCACAGAACAAATATTCTGGTGTCACAACTCGAGCAAAGCTCGTTTTCCAGCCGTTCCAGTAATCAGCTACACTAAACAAACCATACTTTATACTGAAAACTGCATAAAATTACCTAATTCTCCCATTATAGACAGGAGGATCTATGTATAGCACGGAAGGAAGGAGCCCTGTGTGCCCTTACCAGACTGTGCTCCGTTGGCAGTGTTGTGTGGGATAAATCTCTCCTCTTCGGAGCTCTCTCCTGCTTCCTGTGCTCCTCTTATGCAATTCACACCAAAATAGGAGAGTTTTGCTTGCCCTTTCCCAGCTGTCTTTCCCCAAAGACACTGAAGGGTTGGGTAAAACCCCAAACCTCACTGAAAGCAAAGAACTGGGATTGGGAAAGGTTTGTACCACCCTGTGAGGTTGCAGTGACAGGGGGTGGGTGCTGGACAGACAGGACCAGGGAAGGGCAGGGATGAAGCTGCTCCTCTGTGAGAAACAAAAATTCCAAACCCCACAGATGGGATTTCCAGGCCTGGGAAGAACTCGAAGGTTTCATTGAAAACCTAAAATGGTTTGTGCAAAGACAGACCTACATCAACAGCAGAGCTGAACCAAATGGAGCTGAATATTTGGTCAACATCTGACAACCACTTTTTAACTTGTGTAGATGAATATTGATGTCTGGAGAAGAGAAAGCTGCAGGGAGAACTCAGAGCCCCTTCCAGTGCCTTAAGGGGTTCCAGGAGAGCTGGAGAGGGGCTTGGGACAAGGGATGGAGGGACGGGACATGGGGAAAGGTGTTAATCTGAAGCAGGGTAGGTTTGGGTTGGATATTGGGAAGAAATTTTCCCTGTGAGGGTGGGGAGGCCCTGGCACAGGGTGCCCAGAGAAGGTGGGCCTGCCCCTGGATCCCTGGAAATGTCCAAGGCCAGGCTGGAGCAACTTGGAATAGTGGAAGTGTCCCTGCCCGTGGCAGAGGATGGGACTGGATGAACTTTGAGCTCCCTTCCCAAACCATTCTGAGATTCTGTGATTCTACATTAATTTTTCTATCTGCACTTAACTCCAGAGCATCACCAGGGCCTTGTCCCTCCTGCACAATTTCCTGGGAACAGGGAGGAAGCTCTGCAGCCCCAGGAGGGCTCTGGCAGCTGTTGGCCATCGTGGCCACGCAGCTCAAGCTCAGAGCAGGCAGCTCCCTACTCAGCAGACACCTCGATGGGCAGACCCAGCCAGGCCAGACAGCTCTGCTGAGCCAGCACTTCTTCACAGCCCTGCACAGCCCTATCCAACTCAGTCCTGCCTCCAAGCTAAGTGATTTCTCTCCTTATCCTTATCAAATACATCAAACCAACCTGGACATCAGTGGGAAGAAAAAGAAAGGCAACAAAATGTTTTGTTTTGAAAAAAAAAAAAAAGATCGCATTTTTAGTTAAAATAATCAGTGTTTGTTTATATTTAGGCTTGTTTCCCCTCTCTTTAGGGCTCTCTGTAGTTTCTGCTCCCTAAATGAAACCCAAACACTTCTTCCCTTTGTTACTATGGGTGAATTTGCATTTCCAAATGCAAATTCCTGTACAACACGAAGCATTGGCTGTTCCATGTATTGAAACAAAATGAAAACAGTCTGAGGCAGTGAGCAAACCAACCAGGGATGCTGAAGTTCACAGGAGAAGAGTCTGAGCTGCCCCAGGTGTGCTGCTGCCCCCAACACCAGCACAGCCCAGAGCTCTCCTCAGCCCATTCCAGCAGATCCCTGGGAGCCCTCAGCAGAACAGACTCACCTGCTCCCACAGGGAATGGATTTCTAAATCTAAGCACAGAAAGGATGAGAGAGCAATGCTGTTTAAGCCTCGTTCTTCCCAAAGAATGATATGGGGAACCTACAGGTCACCCCACAGCACTCCCTCAGCTTATCCTGTAGTTTGGGTTGGAAAGGACCTTAAAGCCCATCCAGTCTCACCTTCTGCCAGGGCCAGGGACACCTCACACTGTCTCAGGCTGCTCCCATCCCCAATGTCCAACCTGGCCTTGGACACTTCCAGGGATCCAGGGGCAGCCACAGCTGCTCTGGGCACCCTGTGCCAGGGCCTGCCCACCCTCACTGGGGAGAATATCTTTCTAAAATCTAAGCTAAAGCTCCTCTTTGTCACTTGGAAGCCATTCCTCTGTCACTCCATGTCCTTGGAACCCTTCTCTTTGCCTTTGACTAAGCAAAATGCTGTCTCACTGCACAGCACCACGTCCTTGTGATTATCCCGAGGAAGAGACAGTAAATGTTCAGCTTCGGGCATTCAATCCCATCGAGAGGGAGGAATTCTTGGCTAATTTAGGAAGAAAGCACTTTGGGTGCTGAGCAGCAGAGTGTACCCAGGACAGACTGCAGGCAGGACACACGGCCAGAATGAACAAACAGCAGCCTTTTGGTGAAGAGCTACAAATAATGATGGTGCCTCAATCATAATTCTCTTTCTGTTCCCCAGGCAGAACATGCTGGGCACTGTTGCTGTGAGGGATAAAGATCCACAGGATTCGCTGGACATTTTGATGCTGGAGCCATGGCTCTGTGTTATTGCTTGTCCTGCTGTTCAGCTCTTGCCCCAAAATTCAGTGCTCTCCAGCTCCTCACATCAGCACAGCTCAATGGCTTAAACCAGTCTGTTAAACAAAGTTCAGACTGGATCAAAACCCTCAGGGTGCAGAGTGAGGCAGGATGGAAATCTGCTCCCTGGAGAGCGTTGATTGCTTCAAGGAAGATGAGGAGGAGCACAAGACTTTCGGTTTGGAAAAAAATTCACTTTGTGTAGTGAATTTTCTGTCTTGTTTTCCTTTCCCATTTTTATTACTTAGTAAGCATTCAGGAAAAACTGGATCTTTGCTTTTGAGATATTCTGCACCTGCTGTCTCGCCTATAAAAATGCTGTTTTCAATTCAAAGCAATAAAACACTGCAATTAATCTAAATCACATCATTACGGTTGGAGCCGAGACTCACAAAATTGGCTCCCTCTACCTCAGCGTGCACCACTTATCTTATTTTCCCAAATATTTTCCAAATGCATTTTGCTATTCTTTCCTCTTGGAATGTGATGGCATGGCTGGATTTTTGATTGTGGTGGCAGGACTCGCACTCTTCATTTCAGATTGGACGACCCAGAGCGCGCAGGGCAGGGATGAGATGGAGACACATCCCTGTGCCCGGGAGAGTTCCAGTTGGAACATTAAAGCTGGGAGAAATACTGAGGGCACCAAATTCCTGCAAAAAACGCTCCAAATGATGTTGTAACAAGGGCCTCTGTTGGAGTCTAGGAAAAGCTTGGGAACTTTTCCTCCTCCTTTGGGTGTTTTGTTTTGCCCTCAGAGCTCCTCAAAAAAGGCTTGGCCTGTGAACCAAGCTCATGGGAGCATTTGCCTCCACTTCTGGATGAGCTGAGAGCACCAAAGAAATGAGGAGATGTTGTTTAGTGCACCACAGAGTGTGCAGTTGTAGTTTTTAGGTTTTGCTAGATATATTATATAGAGCCAACATGGAGATTNTCCTGGAGGTCACAGCACAGTCTGTGCCTCTGAAACTTTGATGAGAACAAGAAATAAACAAGCTTTGAAACAGCAGAAAGAAGCTTTGTTTCATCTTTTCGGGACATGGGACACTGAAACAAGGAGCACAGCCTGGACAGGAGTCAGGGTCCAAAGAAGAACACCTCCCCCCTGACAGGCCTCCAAATCCTGGCGGCCTCCTGGCGCTGCTGAACATCCAAGAGCTCCATGGTTGGTAAATCTCCTCTGCGTCAGAATCGCGACAACGACCAGCGGGAAACGCTCAGGAATGAGCTGGGAAAAAAGCATTCCCATGCCATGCCTGGGCAGCCATATGCTCTCTCCAGGGGTCAGCTCTGTGCCACAAACCCAAAATATGAGGAGCTGCACCCAAGGAGTTGATCCGACAGTGGTGGGATTCCACAAGCTCATTACACTGTGTTCCGTTTAAAATCCACGTGCCAAATGAAATTATCTCTCTTAGCCATCCTCTTGGTAATCCCACCTGGAAATCTAGTCAGAGATAACTTTCACTTATGTTTTCTAATTCTGGAATTCCATGGATAGTATTTTTGGGGTTTTTTTTTGATAAATTAATTTACTGACTGCCACGTTCTTCGTTCTTGAAACAATTTTTGTAAATTCTGCTTCTTGCCATCATTAAGACACAAAGGTGTGGACAAACAACACCCAGTGACAGAAAAGAAGGATGAAAAGATCTCTCAGGAATTTCCACTTCACTTCCCAAGCAGAAATTCTCTCCATAGCTTCACAGAGCCACATTGAAAGGACATTCCACCTGAAATGACACAAATAAATAAGTCACAAACATGCAACTCGTGGCTACAATAGAAGATGAATCATTCCTTTCATCAGATTTCCTATCCATCATTCCTTTTTTATCAGATTTCCTATCCTTACTTTGAATAAACCTTGCCAGATTGCCCAGACTCAAACACACAGACAGATTTTTAATCCGGCCTCAGGAATGAAGAAGTTGGAAATTTGTATTAATAAGCTTGAAAGCAGAAGCGAGAGAGAGACTGTTCAGTGGAAGGTTCATTGAATAATGTCCAAGGAAAATAATTTAATTCCTCTTCTTCTCAATCCATGCAGGATTAGGGCACTTTTATTAATTAACTAGCAAGCCAAACATTGAAATATGCTCTGTGACAAGGACCCACAAATAAGCAATATTTTTCAGACTTCACCTTTTGAACGCTGTTAAAAGCTTCTGAATTCCATCCTTTGGTATCTCACGAAACTCCTCAGGTGGCAGCACCAATTTTTCCAGGTTTTTGGATGCCAGGCCTTTGATACACTCCTCCCATCGTTGTGACAATCCTGCCACTTGTTATTTCCAGCACCTTCTTAGGCCTCTTCCCTAGGCCCAATCCATCCTTGAGCTGTGTTTCCCATAAGGAATGGGGAGAGAAGGATGATTTCCAGTTTGGATATAAAAAGCTGTCAGGAATAAGGAAATTTGCTGTCCATATCCTGCCAAAAGGGAGGATAAATAAAGTGCTGAGGGGTAAGGGATGAGCCACCTCAGCCACGTAGAGGAAATGAGCTCCTCTCTCTCGCATATATTTCCTCTGATAGCCCCTGCTGACACTTTCCCTGAGACCGCCAGAGGGGTTTTATGGCATTATTCCCTCATTTTCTCCCTACTTCCTTCCTTTAATGACATCAAGAGTCTTCTATTTCCTCTGTTTTTCAAATTAATCTTTCCCTGCTATCTCAGGTCTCCAAACCAAGCCTCTCCTGCTCCAAGGAGATCCCAGGAAAAACAGATAATTTAAACCCCAACTTTCCATTTTTCCATTGAAACCTGAAATTTGTTTGTCTCCTGGCTGCACTAACAAGCAGTTTGTGGATTTATTTTGGGGTAAAATACATCATAGAAGACAAAATTTTTAAGAAAAATCCTTTAGCTACGTCTTTTATAGAGTTTGCAGGATTTTTGGAGAGGGATGCTCTGGAAATATGATCTAGGGATTTGTTTTAGGAAATATCCTAAATTAATTTTCCCCCAGATCTTTACATCATCAAAAACAAATACTGGAGCCCCTTTAGGCCCTGCAAGGGGCTCTGAGCTCTCCCTGGAACCTTCCCTTCTCCAGGTGAGCACCCCCAGCTCTCCCATTTGTTGTTAAAATGCAGATCAGGAGCAGAAAGAGGAGGTTTGAGAAAACAAAATAAATGAAATACTTTTGAAAGAATGAAAGCAACCAACCAAAAAAATACTCTCCACACCACAAAACCAAACCAACCCAAAAACATGAAACAAAGATGGGAATTATTCCCACCATCAATTTAGAAAGCCATGAGTGATGCTCTGATGTGGGACAGGTTTGGGTTTTCTTCTGTTGCACAAAGGGCTTTTCAGAAAGCCAAACTTTCCCAAACAGAGCGATGCCAGCCTGAGTTCCTTGGCATTCAGCAACACTAATTGTCCCTTTTTTCCTTGCTGCTCTTTGCCACATTTCTTGGAAAACAACAGCTGTGTTTACTCAAATAGCAGGATCCTGATGACTTGATGATAGGCTAATCTGCTGGAATTCCAAGAGTCACTGTCCTGTAGGAATCTTTGCCGAGCACCACACAATTGCATCAGGATGACACAAATCCTTGGAAAGACTTCCATGCTTCTGGCTGGTCTGGAAGGTTTCCCTTATCCTGGTTGGTTCCCTGAATTTCTTGCAGCACGCTCTGTATTTTTCAGGGGCTTTCGGAATAATTTCCTCATGCATCAATGTCAGGAGGCAATCCCACACCATAAACGATTTCCATGCCATGCACCCCGACCAGAGGGATGGAGGCAGGACATTGAATTATAATGGAAACAGGCTCAGCATCCAGGAAATCAGGGATATAAATCCAGCGGGACTGGCAGTGTTCTCCACGGAACAATACAGACACAGTGCCTCAGCAGGCAGTTTACAGAATATATCAAATGATCCAGGAGGAAAGCAGCCATATGAAGGCAGAAGAATTAATGCCATGGATTCAAGGAAGGAGCTTTCAGACGAGTGCTCAGCCAGTCAGATCCTTGTCTGCTCCGTGCCGGAGGGGATGCCCAGAAAAATCGCTGAGCACCAAGTCTTATTTGCTCAGCACCTCTGCTAAAAGGAGGAAATTATAAGTAAGTGGCATTTTCTCCACACCTGAGTCCTGTGTTACTGAATACTGGTTAAATAACAAAGTGCCCAAGGCCAGGTTGGATGGGGCTTGGAGCAGCCTGGGATAGTGGAAGGTGTTCCTGTCCATGGCAAGGGTGGAATGGGATGGGCTTTTGGGTCCCTTCCAACCCAAACCAGTGTGAGATTCTGTGATTTCGTGTCGCTTTAGTTTCCAACTTTTTGATTCTGTTTACATTTTTATTATAGTTTCTTACATATTTCATATAAACAAAGCAGTGTTCCTGTAACTGTCTCTCTTGTTTTCATTCCATTCCTGATAAAAGAAGTTTTTGATAAACTTCTACCTGAACCAGTGGAGTTGGAGAAGAGAAGATCTCACTATCCAATCCGCGAGGTTTATATACAAAATTGTATATAAAACAGAAAAATTAAAAACTTCCCACTCTTCTTCCTTTCACCTCACTGCGTGTGTGCATGTGTTTTTTCGTACTCTCTAGTAACAATTGGGATTGGGAATGAGGAGTGAGGCAGGTAAGAAACAGGAATGGTGGGCGAGGGGTCAGGATGGCCCTGTTGGGCACCCCAGCCGATGCCACAGGAACACACAGGTAGGCACAGAGCGATGCACACACGGAGGAGACCAGGCCACATTTCCATATTTCAAACCCCAAACACCATTTCAAACTACTTTTTTAAATCTACAGCACATTCAGACCCACTCCCAGGCCAAAGGCACCTTAGTTTCCTTAGCTGCAATTTAGGCCATTTGGGCAAATGTTCATTTATCCAGAATTTATTGCAGAGCTGTTCCCTGATCTTTCCACCTGCATTACTGGTTCCTACAAAATGCCTCTCTCCACCGATACATTGAAAACCCTTTGGGGAACACCAAAGACTCCCTGAGCACAGCCGAGAACAGGACTGCAAGAGCCTCTTGCAAGGCAGTGAAGAAGGAGGTGTTCAGCGTTTCCAGCTCCACATTAATTTGACATCTCCACCCTCAGCCACTGAGAGAACACAGCAGATGCCCTGCTTCCAAACCAGGCAGCAGGGAGATAAAAATCAAACCTAACGTGGCACTGCACCCGGAGCCCATGAGAATAATGATTAATCACAGGCATTTTTAACAAGTGCACCTCGGCTTTGCTCGGTTACAGCTTCTCCTCCTGGCCTGCACCACACCTTTATCTGCTCAATGTTTTATACACCACAGAGTTTATTATAGATGAGGCCGTTGCACAATTTTGATAAGACAAATACATCATCTTCTCCACCTAAAGAATATATACTATTTCTATAAAGCCATTTGCCAGGGGTTTAGTGATGCTTGGTAATGATTTCCTGCTTCCTTCTAGGTCATTGATAGAAACACCTAGAACCAACCTAAAAGTCTCCCTAACAGGAGTTTATTTCTCAGTTATCATCTCCCCAAGCTCCCCTTTGACACCAGACAGCTGCCAGCTCAACTTATTTAACATGTGCCAGGTAATGATTCATAGTTCTTAATCAACATTTCAAACAAACCCTACTTCAAATGTTTTATTTAAGTTTAGGTTTATTATATTCTCTTTTTCAGCTTTACCTGCACTCTCAGAAAAACTAAAAATAGAGTAAAAGATCAAGTTGGCTTGACCCTCTCTAATTCCAAAACACCTTATTGACTGGCCATTTACTACTCCCATTTATTTCTTTATTCATACCATTTTATAGCCTTTCCTATTATTTTTTTCCCTGAACTGAGGAAGCAATTTCATCTCCGCTTTTGTCTGTAAGTAGGTATTTAATTACGTAGCCCCAATCTGCATAGAAATAGAGTCACTTAATCATTTCCTTGCCCATCTCCAAGACATAATTCAGATTATTCTCACGCTGAATCCCCAACCAATGAAGAATTTTAAAACAAAGCTGATGTATTCTTGTTTTCCAATATCACAGACTAGTCCTTGCCTTACCTCTCCTAAAACAACTATAAAATTAATCCCAAATATCTCTAAAAAATCTCACCAAATGGTGATGCAGGAAAAAAAAATTGATTTATGTGCACTTGTACATAAATCCAATCTTATCAATGCAGATGGTTCTCTCCAAGTGTATTATCAGTGCTGATGGACTGAATAAAATCAGTGCCATTTTCCCTCACATGACTGAAATCCTCTTGGCTGGAAAATTATCCATAAGTAATGTCTTTGAGCTCTCCAGATTGAAAAATAGGCAAGAGATTTCTTCTGCATTTCAAATATGCAGCCAAAAGAAGTTCAAACATTTACAGAACTGAAGAGCGAAACACCTCAGGTCTTAAAAATAAATAAGATGTCCTTAAATCAATTAGGAAATTCCCACCCTCTTGGTGCAAAAAATGGGCCTTAAATATTTCTTTCTAGAAAGATATTATTTTAGTAATTATATCATTGCTCTTCATAGAACTGACTCTCCAGACCCTGGGAAATTTGATTATTTCTGCAGTTCCCTGCTTCTTTCTGTATCCACCAAGCACAGGTTTCCAGGGATTTAGCTCCATCAGCTCCCAGCTCTGCTCCCAGTGCCCAGCCAGGCTTGGCCACGTCCCCCTGCACAAAGTTGTTCATTCTCTCTCTAAAAGAGCCACGAAGATAATCAGATCATTTACAATGCTCTCTATAATTAAAATACAGCATGACCTTAATGCCACGGTGCTTGTTCCCAGTTCATTCCTCATCAGGCACTGCTCAAACCAAATCCCTCATCTATTTTTTATATTCCCAGGCTGGTCAGGAGCTCGCTCCAGGCACTCTGCAGGGACAAAAGTCTCCAGCTCAATTCCTGCTTCTTCAGAGAGCTGAGATTCTGAGAGCTTTTCCTGCTCATCTCCAGACCCCTTCCTTAGCAGGAAACTCTACAACTAGTCCAGCCACATTTTTTCTGAGGGAATTAATCCTTGCACCATTCCAGGCACTTGCCATCATTGAATGAACCAAGGCTCAGGGCTGCAGGAGCTGCCTCTATTGTTTCACCTGTGGTGGGGTTGGAAACAACTCCATGAGCTAAAGGGCTTGAAGGAGCCACAGAATCTCCTCCCCAGCAGGGATACGAGCAAGGCTTTCACAGAATCCTGGAATTATTTCTCCTTGCAAGTTCAATATTAACATTTCTGCTCCTCAAGAAGGCTTATGAAAAAGCAGGAGGGTCATTTTTTTTTACAAGGGGAGATACTGATAGGAAAAGGGACAACAGTTTTAAATTAAAAGTGGAGATATTTAGATGGGATATTAAGATGAAATCCTTTCCTGTGAGGGTGGGCAGGCCCTGGCACAGGGTGCCCAGAGAAGCTGTGGCTGCCCCTGGATCCCTGGCAGTGTCCAAGGCCAGGCTGGATGGGGCTTGGAGCAGCCTGGGACAGTGGGAGGTGTCCCTGCCCATGGCAGGGGGTGGCACTGGATAAGATTCAAAGCCCCTTCCAACCCAAACCATTCTGATTCTTTTATTCTACAGCTCCTAAAACATTATTTTTCACCTTGGTATTAAGCACCAACAGAAAGTCACACCAAGGGAGCAGCAGCCCAGCTCCCAGAATGGGAAGATTCAAAAAAATAAATATAAAAACCTTCCAACCTCAGAATGTAAAAACCAATTGGTATTTCTTAATGTCATCAAGGTCTGGGCTTCTGCTGCTCCTGCAGAAAGCCTGGCTGGTTGAGCTGACATCTCTGCTCAAGCCCTTTTGCAGCATTGTAACACAAATGGGAATAACCAGTAATACAATGTATATTTATGCTATAATTTCAATCATTAAATAAAATGTCACTGTATACACACAGCTGCTTTTTGGAGAGCAACAGTAATTTCCTGCTTTTCAATGACTTGAACAAATGTGGTAAGTTTTATTTAAAAGTCTTTTTGCTTGTTTCTTAATTGGTGAATTCTTGTGCCAAAGCACCCAAACAATTCGGAGAATTGCGAGAGAAAACTGAATTAACTTTCCAACGCTCAGTGGCACAACGTATCTGTAGGAGTTGGAAAAGCACAAAGGCAGGCAGGAATCTCCTGGTTTCCTTCCTGCTGGTAATCCTGGGCTGGCTTGGAGAGGGTTCTTACACTTCAGGTGGAGCAGCTGACAAGAGCCTGGTTATCTGTGCAACCTCTTGGAGGTGATGAAATCACATTGTCACTGCCTGAACAGACTTTCCCACATTGTTATATTTTTATAACCCTAAAATACCTGTTTTCTTCGCAGAAAGAAGAAGAATAATCCTTTATGGAAAATGATTACACAGAAAAAAAGAAACATTTCCCAGTGACACCTTATGGTCCTGGCCTAGCAGGAATTCCCCAGGGCCTATGGATGAAGCAGAGATCAAAACTGTCAGGACTAAATTATGTCCTAAGCCTTCAGAGTCACCTGAAATTTATAAAACCCACAAGTTTACAAAGTCTGAATAAGACAAGAGTATCCACTAATGTTCAAAAATTTAATAATTAAATAATTACTCTTAATTTAATTGCCTTCTCCCAATTTCCCATGGAAGCCTTGGCTCCGGGTTAATTTCCATAAGAGGTGACTTTCACCTCCCGGTAAAGATTTACATTTGATCACCAGAATAGTACAAAGGATTTCACACAAATCCTCCTAATTTACTGTGCATACATCACTGCCATCACTCCTCAGAAGCACTATTTTGTCTGCTACTTGCAGTCCTCTTTAGCTCTCACACACACATACACAGATCTATGTATTTATGTATGGTAAATACGTGGAGTTCCTCACCAGCTTCCTAAAAATACAGCTCATCGAAATAAAGCTGGTCCCGTGGGAAACACACAGATATTTGGGAAAGGCAGAGAGGAGATTCAGTCATGTTTTTATTTATTAATATTAAATTTGGACATTTGAGAGGTGCTGTCCAGTGCAGGTCACACCTGGCAATGGAGACCGCCGGGGAAATGGTTTGATTTTGTTGATTGGTTTTAGGATTTCAAAATGTAACATTTTGAAATTCTGAAAGATTTCATATCCTTTGGTATTGGATTCATTTATAGGCCAGCCAATGAAATCTGGATTTGAGTAAGAAAATAATCTTAATGAATACTGACAAGAATGTCACAGATCTGTCCTGGCAAGGAGACCAAGGGCTTGGACAGGAAGTCTGAGAAGTCCTACAGCACTTATTTCCTTTAAGATTTTGTTAGTGAGATCATTGGCAACAAAAAGGCTCCAATTAATTACAACCTGGTGCACGTGCTGAAACTGTAGATGAAGGTTATCACAAAATTCATCTGAGCAGAAAAACAAGCAAGAAATTAAAACCCTGAGCCCTTTCCTCAGTGACACAACAGATTTCTATTGTCATTATTTGTGCCCTTCCTTATTCTGATTCCTCAGTCATCCAGTAAGGCCCTGAATAAAATAAATAACCTTATTAATTATGTACAGACAGGTTTTGTTGATTTCATTAATATGTATTGAATTCTGTGTCTCCACGTAAGGTCAGAACGAGGAAAGGATTTACTATTATTATTATTTTTTTTGTTCTGGGAGTTTGTCCTAGTGATGTGAGCATGAGATATGTCCATGCACACATTCCCATCCACATTCCCACATGGATGGACAGGCCAACCTCAGGATGTTTCCAGCATCTGATTAACAACATCCAAAACTGTCAGTCAAAACACAAATAACAAAAGCTGTGTGGAAATACCCATCCCTTTTGGAGCAAAAATTAGCATTTTTCAGTCAGCCCAAACCCTGGCTAATGACACCAACACTCCACCAAACATGACCTAGAGGGTGGCATGTTGGAACTTTGGGGTTGGAACTGGGTGATCTCTACAGTCCCTTCCAACCCAAATCATCCCAATTCCATGAACAGATCAATAGGAGCAATAAGAACCTTTAATTGATTTGTTCAGTCCTGCACAAAGGAGGTGAAATTCCATCCCTGGAAAGCTGACAAAGTCCATTTTTCCAACTGCTAATCTGGTAAAACACTGCTCCTTTCCATCACTGTGGGGAGAGGAGAGGAGAGGAGAGGAGAGGAGAGGAGAGGAGAGGAGAGGAGAGGAGAGGAGAGACTGACCCACCCCTCTGGATTTCTCTTCCCTTTATTGACTTCAGCCAGCTATAATTTATTAAGCAAACTACCTGGCACCAGCAGACAAACTCCAAGTCTCCGTTTCTCCATTACCACTCGGAGGAGAAAGTCTCCAAGACGTGCGCCAGGAGCACCAAGCTGAAGGGATCGATAGGGGAGGAGGAGGGCAGCTGAATCACCCTCGTGTCACACTCTGCCCCCAGAGCTGCTCCATTTCATCTCCCCCCCTCGTAGCTGTGCCTCTTCTGGTCCCACACAGGTGTTCCCAGGCCATTCTGTGCTCGCCTGGCGTGACCCGAGTCTGGTTTTAATTGCTTAACAAAGGTAATTTTATTAGCCAGATAAAGATATAGGAACAGTAATAAGCTGGCTTCGAAATATCAAGAGCCTTTCAAGATTGGATTTTTAGTTAGCTTGCTGCTCTTTCTTTAGGATCTAATTGATTTTCTTGACATCTCTTTAGCCTGGCATCCTGCCTGCCTAAGTACTTTATCTGACCTTCAGGCTCTTTGCCAGGTATCGATCCAATCCCTCCGATGGCTGGGTTGGAGCTGCTCTCCCAACTTTGATAAGGCCTAAAACCTCCCAGCTCCAGCCAGACAGGAACTCAGTGGCCACCAAATTTCTCTCATCCTGCTCTGCCTCTCTTCTTCTTCTGAGCAACACTGAAATCAGATCCTAAGCAGGCCATATGTGCTTGTATTCCAAATTTCTCTTCCAGGAAATATTTTACCAAAAAAATACATCCTAAAGCAAAAGTGTTTAGATAGAATTTTCAACAGAGAGCTAAAATAAAGCCTTTCTGAAATAGAAGCAAACTTGAGCTGTTAAATAAAATATCAAAACAAAAAGAATGGGGAAAAAAGGAAGTTGGATTTTTCAGTAGCAACTCATGCACCCGAATCAATGAAAATATTTTGGACATCGCCAAATCTTAAAGGAGAGTAAAAGGATGGTTTTTGTATCCTTAGTAACACTTCCAAGGCAGCAATTTATTATAAATTACTAATGGCAAAATACAACACAAACATTAAAGAGGAATAAAGATGGAAAGTAAAACTTGCAAAGTTACTGCAACAAGAGTCGAGGTTGAGTTTTCCCAGATCTCACTTCCTTCGTGCAAGGCCTTGTAGCCACGTTTTCAGAGCCACTAAGATAAGATTAGTATTAACTAATTAATAATCCAGAAGTTTTATTGTGGAAGGGCTACAACACAAGGCAGGAGGGAGCACATGGATCATGCCCAGGGAGGAGGCTCCTGAATCCACTGCAGCTCATTAAAACAGCAGCACACGACACAAGATTTTGGGACTTCAGGACAAGAGCAGCAGCCAAAGCCTTGAGATGGACAAGAGAGATCCAAAGAATGGTTCAGATTTCTCCCGTAGAGTTTTTAGGTTGGTTTTATACCCCGAAAATGCAGTGAGGAGCTGTGGTTTCGTGAGGGAACTCAAGACTCAGGAAGCATTGGTTGAATCCTGACACTGTCCTAAAACGCTCTTCCCAAAAACTGAATATTTCAGTCTCCCTAAAATACTGACTATTAATTCTGCCAGAAAAATACATTAAAAATTGTAATCAAGGACTTGTTATAAAACAAGACAAATACGATGGACAGACAAGAGCCATGCTGGGAAGAAGCCCACCATGGGCATTACTGCCCTAGATGCAAAACATTCACTAAAATATTCTGCATTTATATGCTCCTGACATTTGCTCAAAACCATTAAAATAGACCCCATTTCAAAAGTTAGGTTTGTCAGCCCCCCTTGGAAAGATAGAGACTAACAGGAGAGTAAATAGAGGTACTTGAACCCCAAATTCTCATAAGGAAGAGGGGTTTTTTTCTTCTTTAAAGAGATGATAAACTGCACTGAGAGAAAACTTCAGCAGGGAAAGTCAGGGATTTTTCAAGTGATGAGGAAAATTATCCAAACAGACCAACCCATTAAAGGCCTCTTTCAATCCACCTTGGTCACCTCTTGCCCTCAGATATTTAGGAAGCATCCTCCCCCTCACCTGCCCTTCGTATCTCCCCACCTCCTTCATACCAACCTGGAAAGAGGTTTTAAAAACACCTCTCATGTTATCAAGGACTCGTCTGTTGCCCTCCCAAGGAAGAACTGCCGTTACAATTAAGATTTCGTGGACTGATGCACTATTTAAGTTCATTTGGCCTCCCTCCCACAAGCGCCGAGCTGCTCCATATAGAAGCAGGACAGGAAGACGCCGTGCAGACACTTTGGCACGGCCCCAGCAGAGCATCAGACCCTGCAGAGAGCCTGTGGGAGCTTTGACTGAGACTGGCTGAGGTCCTGGCTCGTAAAACAAACCCATCTGACAGGGCAGTCAGCAGCAGAGCTAAGGGGATCAGCAGAACAGGAGCACTGATGGACAGGGCTCTCCAGATGGATCCTGGGGCTGGAACAAAGGGATTGAGCTCAAGGCTCCCCTCGTCACCTGTGCTTCCCAGTTCGCTCCTGCTGCAGGAGATTCCTGCTGGAATTCCTTGGATTCTGCTCAGGTGAATGAGCTGGAAATAAGGATGGTGAGGAAGGATCCTACTGCAGCTCAAAGGGTTGTTGAAGTGCCCACTGTTCCACCTGGAAGGGGAAAATCCCACAGGAATTGCCATGGGATTGATCCCCAGGCAGGAGCTCAGATGGATGTGACCCCCCAAACTCCACCAAGGGCTGTTGAAGTGCCCACTGTCCCACCTGGATGAGGAAAATCCCTCAGGAAGTTCCATGGGAATGGTCCAGGCAGGAGCTCAGATGGATGTGACCCCCCAAACTCCACCAAGGGCTGTTGAAGTGCCCACTGCCCCACCTGGAAGGGGAAAATCCCTCAGGAATTGCCATGGGAACGGTCCAGGCAGGACCTCAGACGGATGTGACCTCCCAAACTCCACCAAGGGCTGTTGAAGTGCCCACTGCCCCACCTGGAAGGGGAAAATCCCACAGGAATTACCATGGGATTGATCCCCAGGCAGGAGCTCAGATGGATGTGGCCCCCCAGCCACCCTGCAGGAGCAGCTGAGTAGTCAGGGGGTGGAGAGAGAGAGTGGAAAAGGAATGAATGAAAATTTAGAGGCTGTTCTGGAAAGTGGGCACATAGTGACTGTAGCTGAGGAGAAATCTGGATTAGGGAATGTGATTAAAAGGAACATGGGGCCAGCAGGGGTGGGAGAGATGCGCAGGATCAGGTTTTCTTATCTTTAGGGAAGGACTAATTTGCTTTAGTTGCAATCAGCCTTTTTCCCTTGTAGGTGCTGACATTTCACCCAGATTTATCCATTTCTGTGGGGATATTGCCACCAGATTCTCCAGAAACTTCGCTAGGGCTGGGAAATTTCTTTATCATCAATGACCACGATATTTAGTGCCAAACCTTTTTTTTCCCTTTCAACACGAGGCGTAAGTTTCTCCAAGCTTTTGCTAAATTGTTTCACTGAGAGGTTTGAGAACTTAGAGCCTATTTAATTGTTAAATTCATATTTCACAATCCTGTTCTTAAATGGCTTCTTCCTCTCTCTGATAATGTTTTACCTTTGGTTTAGTGCATTTTTAAGTTTAGGCTGAACGTGCTTTTTAACAGAGATCACTTAAGGGAACTTAATGGAATAAAACTTAAAATTTGCTTATTATCTCTGCATCACACAAATGTGGAGTGAATCCTCAAGCTGAGACATATTCTGTTCTTAGACAATCTGCTCCTATTTCCAATTATTTATCTTCTCTGAGACATTCCTTACTTTGTGGGTTTCATTTTTATTGGGATCCCATCCTGCCCCAATCGTGCATTATCACAGACCCTCTTAGAGCAACACAACTTCCTGACCTGCTATTTTAATACTTGTTTTTCTGTATTTATCATTCCTTAATCCCTGGTTTCATTTATTTCTCCTCTTCAGGATCTTTTACACAATTTGCTCTACTGATGTTTCCCAGAACTTGGAATTTCCTACATATTTTACATTCAGTAAAGATCACATCTTACACAGAAACTCCCCAACAGATGATTTAAAACACAAGTATCTGGCACCCACATTTGAATGTACAACAAGATTTGAGGTGGAACTCATCCAGTTGAGTCTGCAATGACACCGTGCCCCTTTTCCACAGGATGGGATAATGGGATAATGTCTATCCAGCTTCAAAAGGAACAAAAATCATCCAAACACAGATATTATTTAAGAGGACTGGAAAGAATTAAAAGTCAAAACCCTTCCAGGTGCTACTTCCCATTTCAGAACCTACTATAGATTTAAATATTATATTTTTTTGTCAAAATAAAAACAGCAACGGTCCCATGGATGCACTTTTGAAATCCAACAGCATAAACCCAAGCAAAAATCCTGATTTATTTTAGTGGGATCAGAAGTTTACTACACAGAAATTGAAGCAGCTGAATATCACCATGAGGATACATTTAATAACTTGATTACACCCTCACTTCTTTAGAATCTGGCTCAGATTGGACTGAAACACTTCCCTCCCTCCCAAGAGTCCTGTAGAATCACAAAGGGCTTTTTCCACACCATCCAGTGCTGACTCTGGAGGTGTCTTGGCCTTGGGTTGACTGGAAGGAGGTTCCAGATCAGATGAGGTTTATTGAAAAGCCTATTCAGCCCCTGCTTCTCTTGCAGCATCCTCAAAATCCATGTCTGTATCTCTTTCAGGGTGACTAAATTTCTCCCCAAAGAGGGTTTGATCCATAAAAGTGCTGCTTTAATCATCATCAACTTAATGATTCTTTTGCAATGTCAATTAAACGGGATGAAAAATTAAACCATTTACAGAACACGAGGACCTTTTAAATTACACATTTCAAAAATATTATTTAAAATTCGAGTTATATAATCCTTTTAGAACTGTCAAAGAATAATGCTGCTCTAACATTTGACTCATTACTCATGCCAATGCTTGTTGGAACTCAGAGAGTTGGCAGATATTTAAATACCAAACTCAGTAGAAGCGAAGAAATTAGCAGGGTGGAACAGCAGAATGAGCTGGTGCTCTGCAGGAGGGGGGCTCACACCATGCAGGTGACAAAGCCTCTGTAACATTACATTTTACACTGCTAATGGCACAGTAAAGCCCCTAATTACCCAAAAACTTCAGATTTCTGTAAATTAAATCATATACCCACTGCAGGTTTCTACTTTTGTTCTTGGAAAACACGGCGAGCCATTTTCCTGGGAATATTTCTCCTCCTTTCAGCTGGTTTTTCCCCTCTCCATCCATCCCTCCCTCCCCACACCTCTGAATGGGGGTTTTACTCTTCACTCGTTCATTTAATTCCCTCAGAATGTTCCCTCCATCCTGCTGTCTGCCTGGAGCAGCTCTAGAATCCCACATTTTCCACTTCAATGTGCAGTGGAGCATTTGTTTTAGCCCCCAGCAGGGACAGCCATCAGCTCTCTCTCCTTGCTGCTGCCTCTCTGATGGGAAAGGGAATGAGAGGTTTTATCTGGGACCTGTAGGAATGTGGGATTTCCCCTGCAGGGAAACACATTTAAATCAACCCAAACATACACAAGAAAGGCTCCTTTGGCTTCTCCTCATCCAGCAGATCCCTACTCCAGATCACAGGGGGTGTCATGTGAGTATCAGGGGGAGCCTCACCATGAAGGGAATGAAATAAAATCCAACAGTTACGTTGGGAATAAAGGACACCATTGATGGAGCTGCCCGATTTCCCAACAGCCACCATGAAATCCCATCCAGAGATAATGAGCAGGAGGCAGTGAAAGCATTTGGCAGGCAGCCAAATTGCCAGGATAAATTTCCAGCTGCGCTGTCCATCGGCGTCTCCGGTGAGTTTGGTCAGGGTGAAGTCTCATGGTTCTTGTGGAACAGGCACCACCAAAACTCACTCAGACCTGTTAAATCATCAGCATCCTCTGGAAATGACTCTGCCCCTTCTCTCACTACACCTTTTATAGACATGGATTCATATAAAAGTATAAAAAATAAAGAGGAAAAACTGAGAGGCCCAAGAACAAAAAAAAAAACCCAAATCAAATATTCCTAAAAGACTTCCAAGGGCCAAACTTCCCTTTTAATGAATAGATTCCTTCAAAACACCTCACTTGTGTTAGTCTATCAGCCCAGGCTGCTGGGGGTCATTAATTTAGGAAATGCCAGTACTTAATAGCAGTGGGACTGATGTAGAATCACGGAATATGCTGAGTTGGATGGGATCCATGAGGATCATCCAGCCAAGCTCCTGGCCCTACACAGACACCCCAACGATCCCATCCTGGGCATCCCTGAGAGGTTTGCCCAAACACTCCTGGAGCTCTGGCATCTTTGGGGCTGTGATCACCTCCCCATTCCAGTGCCTGACCATCCTCTGACCCAAAATCCAACCTAATCCTGCCCTAACTCCATGTTGTTATATCTGGAAGACGTTCAGGCCAATTAGGTTAAAAACCTTTGCACGAATGACAAACTCCAGGTCAATTTATCTGTATATTTATTAACCACCAGTGACACCAGCAAACAGACCCTGGGCATTTGTCCCCGTGGGATCCCACACAGAGAACACCTGACCTTGTCCATGTTCCCTCATCCAGAGTTTGGATCATCCCATCTCCATGGAGGAGGAACAAGAAAAGCACAGAGAGTCAAAAATCCCAAGTTGAGATGTGATTGTGTAAAATAAAATCACCAACCTCAGGCTCCAAACCACAACACTCCCCGATTAAAAAGTCCCCTATACCCATCTGTACCAGTCCTCCTCACACCACTGATAATCAGGTGAAATTATATCACTGACAACAACAAGAATATTCTGGAAAGACCATTTTTTAAAGGTCTGTCCCTAACAGTGATGAACTGTAAATGAAATTTTGAAGGGGCAGAACACTTTTTGTTCCACGGGGTAGGGAGTTTATCCCATACTTGCCTGTGTTTCCTGTACTCCTGATAAGTTGGATCTCAGGCTGTGCAAATGGAGCATGTCCTGCCCACACCTCAGCAGGCAGTGACATTTTATGGCTGAAAGGTTATTCCCCAAATGACCCTGTCTGGGTTTTTGAAAGAGAATCTAATGGAAACTTCTCTCAGGTTAGCAACTTTCATTCTGCTCTCTCCTGGCAATGTCAGCTGAAGGAAGAAAGGAGAAGCTGGGAAGTTTGGAGTTCTTCACCAATGTGAACGGAATTTTGTGATCCCCCCACCTCAATTCCCACATTTTCCCCTGCTCAGTTGGATTAAGTAAACTGCAACATCCCTGAAATGCTTCAAAGCACAGAAGGACCCAGAAATAATCCATCATTTCTAGTTACAACATAACAGTCTGTGAATGCCTGCTAATAAAAACAAAAGGAATCTGTCCTCTCTGGTAATTAATTATCAATAATCCACTTGCAGAAAGATCTCAGTGAGAAGAGCTTCTGGTGTCTTCATGATATGGAAAATCCTGGCTGTGGGGTGTCCCTGGAATTTGTCTTCTGGCTTCTACTAATTTATAATCATGGAATCATGGAATCATGGAATATTCCCTGAGCTGGAAGGGACCCATGAGGATCATCCAGTCCAACCCCTGGCCTGCTCAGGACAGCCCCACAGTCCCACCCTGTACATCCCTGGGAGTGTTGTCCAAACATTCCTGGATCTCTAGCAGCCTTGGGAATGTGCCCATTCCCTGGGGGAGCCTGGGCAGTGCCCAGCACCCTCTGAGGGAAAAACTTTTTCCTGATTTAGAACACAATTACCTAAGATATCTCCTAAGGACACAGGCAGGAGCAGCACAAACACTTTGGAATTTGTTTTCAGTTTCATTTTGCCAAAACTAAACCTTCTTACCTTCTGAACACACTGTGAAACATCAGCAGTGTTCCAAAGTTCTCAAGCTGGAGAAACATTTTTGCTTTGCTGAATGAACACTCCATATTTTTGGCCTCTTGAGACCAAAGGACCCCCAGGTACCTCCTAGGTGGGATTCATTTTCACAGGAAATTCCACTAAAGCAGATAACTCTTCTTTACTCAGACACAAGGAGTTTCACAAATCATTTTTCTCAATCACCACAAACCCTGCTGTTTGATAATCCAACATTCAAAAGCAACAAGATCATGACTGAGCGTGAAAGAAAGGATGAGCTCTGTTAACCACGGATTATTTCTTATTAGCCATTAATACCCTTTTTTCCCCCTGCACTTTTTACAAGACAAGGTACTGGATCTTCCTAAAACACTAAAAAGATAAAACCCACTCAAGATTACACCCAGCTGGGAAGGTGTACAAAAGGCAACTGAGCACGGGGAAGGTATCACCAGAAATTTAAGCTTTTTAGATTTATAAGTAGAATCTGGAAGGTTAAATGAGGGGAAGCCTCCAAACAGCGCTGAAAATAATTTCAGAGCTCTCCCAGCCGTATTTAAACAAGAGGATGGTAACAAGTAATTTCTCAGCAAGGAGTGATAGTGATTTCTGATGTTATCACAATTATCGAGCCATTACTACGAGATAAGCCAATATATGACTTTGTGTTGCTCTGTGCATCACCCTGCTGTGTAACAGCCACTTATTTATATGTTCCTCACAAACAGCACTGGTATTTAGCAGCTCATTTTTTTCCAGCGTTCTCAAGCCCCGTTACATGCTGAGCTCCCATCTGAGTAGCCACAACCAAAACCCATTTTCTCAGGAAAATTCAGCAACTTATTTGTAACTGTGGGGCAATATCCTCGACTATAATTACCATTCCTTAAGGAGAGAAAGAACAGAAAGAAATAAATATCACCCTAATTATTTCCCAGCCTAACTGTGGATTTTGCAGGAGATGGTTATTTTAAACAAGGGGAGCATCTTGCAGCAGCAGTTTATTATTATGAATTCTAATCATCTACCCTGCCACCCTCTGGGAGGTGAAATACCTCCAGGAGAGGTTAAAAACAGGAGGTTTGTGATGTCTGAGCTGTTCACAGAGTGGCCTCTTGGTTTAAATGGCTGATATGGTTGGGTTTGATCCATGATCCAAGCCCTGATGGAAGCAGTTTCCCTTCTGCCAGTCCTGCCATGGGCTGGTGAGCTCTGGCAGCAAAACAGAGCAAAAGGCTCCTCCTCCTGAGATCCAAGCAGCTCAAAGCAGGATGAGCTGGAACTGGTTTGTCAAAGCTCTTGTGCACCACCAATTTAAAAACATGTATTCTAATGCCCCAGTGTCTGAAACAAAGCCACTTCAGAGCAGCACCTCTGAAATTTAACTCTTATCAGAGTGGTACTGAAAACACATCCCAGCGTACACACCATGGGAGCTCCATCCTGCATTCAGGGAGATTTCTGGATAGGTTTCCATAGCAGTTTGTTGTAGGTTGTTCCCTAATGGCTGAGGTGCACTTGCAACAGTGAGATTTCCATGGTGCATTTCATGCTTTGGAGGAGGCACAGAAAGGAAAGGTGTTGAGAAGAAATAATTCCTTTTAGCCATAATTTGACAGCTGGGAAGAGGCACTGCCATCCAGCAAAGAACCAAGGCACCCTGCCCCTCTGCCCAGCCCTGGGGGCACCCCTGGGGTGCTTGTCCAGCTCTGGATCCTCAGCACAGCAGAGGATGTGCAGAGGCTGGGGAGCTGAGAAGGGCCTGGAGCATCTCGGTGCCCAGGAAAGGCTGAGGGAGCTGGGGCTGCTCAGCCTCGAGAGGAGCCTCGGCTGAGAGGGGCCCTGAGCCCTGGGTGAGCCCTGGGTGTCCCCTGGGTGTCCCTGGGTGTCTCTGTGTGCCCCTGGGTGTCCCTGGGTGTCCCTGGGTGTCTCTGGGTGTCTCTGGATGTCACTCTGTTCCCCTGGGTGTTACTCTGTGCCCCTGGCTGTCTCTGGATGTCCCCGGGTGTCTCTGAGTGTCTCTGGGTGTCACTCTGTGCCCCTGGCTGTCCCATGGTGTCCCTGGGTGTCCCTGGGTGTCACTCTATGCCCCTGGGTGTCCCTGGTGTTGGAGTCCAGGAAAAGCCTGTGAACATTTCCTGCACTTCTGGGTGAGCTGAGAGCACCAAATAAATGAGGAGACGGTTGTTTAGTGTACCACAGAGTGTGTAAGCTCTCCCTCACTGGGGATATCTCAGAACTGCCTGGACACCATCCTGTGCCACTGTGGTCCCTTCCAGCCTGACCTATCCCAGGATTCTGCAACCCAGCAGCTCAGAGGGGCAGCCCCAAAAACAACAGAGTGAAGCTGCTTCGTGAGTGAAACCTCCTGAGGGAAGGGCTGGAGAGGAGCTGGGTACCAGGGAGATGTCCAGGCGAGGAGCAGGAGGAGCACAGGAAGCTCAGGCCAGGAGCAGAGCAGCTCCAGTAGCATCTGGGAGTGCCCAAGGGCAGGAGGAGCTTGCAGCACCCAGCACTCCCTCCGGGTGCTCCTGGTGCTGTGGAGCACTGACTGGGATAGTGGGATAAAGGGATAGGGAATAGGGAGCTGCTTCCCAGGTCAGGGATGGTCACAGGGGCAACAAACTCTTCTCTGTTTCATGAATGATCATCAGCACTTAGGTCTGATGATCCAAAACTGAACCCAGTGTTTTCCCTTCCTGTGAAACACTGGTGGATTTTTCTCCCCATCTGTTTTAATTAATCTAATTAGATATGAATTAACAGAATATTGCTGAAGGAAATTTTGTTTTGGTTTGTTTTGCCAACTGAATGCTTAGTTCCAATAAACCCTTTCTGTTCTCTGGATTAAGTGTTAAATATTTCCAAGCCAAATATTCAGCAGGGGAAGATACACAACCCCTTCCCCCATTCCAATTGTCAATACAAACACTCCTTTTGCCCAGAGTTAATGGAATTAATGTCACTTGTTCAGTCAAGGGGCATTGCAAAGCCTGGGTCTTATCTGTGACGTGCACAGATAAACAGATTTACAAGGCAAGAGCTCCCATGGCACCTTGTCTTTCAAGGTCACAGGTTACGCTGCAGAGGAGCCAATTCCAAGACACCCTCACAAATGTACCTAAATCAAAGCTAACAGAACATATCCATCTATATATTCATGGAGCCTACAGACATGCCCAAAATATCAGTGGGGATAATTCTATTTTAAATTGCATTTAAATCCTGCCTCTTTTACCACACCTCTGTCTGCCAGGAAGCACATCAAACAATCAAACCACTCTTTTGTCTAAAGTTATCACCACTTCTTTTTCTAGAACTCAAATGAAAATCCAAGCAGAACAAAATTAAGCCTAACGCTCATTCTGTTGGTTAAATTAGGTTGCATCTAATGCACTTGTTCATATATCTGATTTCTTCCTGCAGTGATCAAAATAAGTTATTTCTTTCAGGGAGCAAGATCCTATATGAAATACAAGTGTGTAACAGCACAACCACTGTCAGGCTCTGCTCTGCCTCAGAAACCCTTGGCCTTCCCTCAGTGAGCTGCTTACAAGACACAAAAAATGAGGTGAACAAATAACTGTGACATAATGCCAGTAAGGCACCCTGGAAGAGTTTTCCATCATTTCTATGATAACGAACACCTGCCTGTGGAGCTTTATTTCTCCTGGACATTTGCAGCAACTTCAACCAACAGAAGGGAAAAGAAACTAATTTTGTGGCCATCTTCACAGAGTGCCTTAGACTGAGGAGCTGCAACTCAATTTTCTAAACCAGTTTAAAAACTCTATTACGACGAATTTCCTTGTTAAAAATAAATAAATAACCCAGCATGTATAAGCTGAAGCCCTTTTTACAAGCTCTTAAAAACTGTGCTATGGGCTAGATCTTAGATTAATGTTTGTGATGCACACTGAAAACCTGTAAAGCATTTATGTAATTGCTGAGCATTATTATTTTTATTACTGCAACAGATGGAACCAATCCATCTTCGTAGATAATATCTCATAAATGATTCATTATTATTCCTTTAACCTAAAGTCTTTTATATTTTGCAGATCCATGAGAAATAACTGTTAGGAGGCTCCATGCATAAAATAGTACATAAACTACCTAATGTCTTGCAAATGTAGTAGCCTTGCTGATATTCAGGCCTTTTAATGTTCTCATGGCTGCTGTTCCTCTCACAATCTGCTACTCCTCCTCATTTTCCATCACTCCTTTTCAGGTGACGGAAAATATCACTGCAAACCAGGGGTGAGTAGCAAATATGGGCCAGAAAAATGCAAGTATCTCCCCAAAACGCACAAAAAGGAGTTCATAATGCAGCACTCCTGTCTTTGATTGCTGAAGGAGCAGAAAAATACAAATATCTCCCCAAAAATGCACAAAAAGGAGTTTATAATTTGATACTCCTGGCTTTGATTGCTGAAGGAGCAGAAAAATACAAATATCTCCCCCAAAATGCACAAAAAGGAGTTTATAATGCGGCACTCCTGGCTTTGATTGCTGAGTTCTGTGATCACACTGCCCATCCTCCCTCGGCCCAAGAACTTTTGGGCCAGTTTTAATCCAATCAGAAAGCCAGGTAGACATCTCCCAGATATCATTTCCTATCAGCCTAATGAAAACTGATGGCTGGCAAAGGGCACAAATTGGTGCTGTCACTGGGAAAAAGGCTTAAATGGGAGCTCATCAGTCCCCCCCAGGCCAGGGCTGCCTCTGGCCACGCAGACACTCTCAGACAGAGCAGATGCCATCTCCTGCCCACCCCAGAGCTGACAGACAGGCCACTGATGATGGTCTGAATGGGGAAGAGCTTGTCTAAAAATGTTTTAAAGCTTGGCACTAAAGCAAAATAATCATAATGATATCAGTGACTGATAAGATCAACATTTGAAATGTGAAAAAAAGCTGATTTACACACCAAAAAAGCATTTCTTGGATTGTTAGAAGAAAGCACGGAGACAGAAGCTAAACCCACCACATCTAAATTATTATTTTGATACTGAGCTTGGAAGAATCTATGGTCAAAACAATTCCCAGAGCCCAATCTGAAGCACTGGGCCAAATAATCCATGGGATGGTTTGGGTTACTCCATCTGCTCATTGCACATGGGATAATTAACCAGCGTAATGGGAAAAGCTCATTGCTACTGATGAGCCCTGATGTGATACCTGAAATATTTATGGGGTTTATCAATGAAAGAATAAATGTTCTCCATGTAACACAGACATTTTGGATGGGAGCTAAAGGTTATTCTGCTTACATTTACCCCATGAACTGTCCTGATCTTGGGGATCTTTTCCAACCTAAACAATTCCATGACTCTACAGCCCAGCTCTTCCCAATTCCTTGACTCAATCCATGACTAAAAGCCACAGCATCAGGAGTTTCCACAGGTACCAGCTCCTCTACCTGTTAATTCTTCCCACCTTCACACAGAGAAGGGAAAGAATTCTCAATTCTATTAAACTGCCGACCTTTAACACCTCCTGTTCAACCCACTTCCTACAGAGGAGTTTTATTCATCATTAGCACATATTTAGATGGAAAGATGAATTTGGGGGCTGAAACAGTGGAACTTTGCCACCAGGCACTTTGACATTGGCTCCCTTTTAAAAAAATGTTACAAGGAGTTACTATTTCCCTTGGAAACCACATGAAAGCATCTCTTGAACAAGTGGAGCTATCTTTGACTTGAAAAGTACCACGTGATCCCAGCCATTCCACTTCCAACCAGTTTCCAACCCATTCTGACTCACAAAAAATAGTGAGCTGCCTTGAAAGCTTGCCTTTAAAAATCTAAATTCATCTCCAATTTTCATGAAAATTCATGCAAAAACGCAGTTTTCAATCCCCCAGAAAAGGAAAGTCAAGTGTAAAATAATCTGTTTTCTAAGCAGCTTCAGATTCCGCGTTGGAATGAGGGAGTGTGGAGCCAGATCCTCCTTTGGTCAAAGAGCTGCCAGTCTTGGAATGACAACGCCCTCCTAAAAATCCTTCCCAAAGAGGAACCCTACGAAGTTCAGGGTTGAGGCATCCCAGCAAAAAGCCAATCCTCAAATCCTTCATCTCCGGTCGAGCTGTTCAATATCCCACCGGAAGGACTGGCATTTACAAACCGACCCTTTCAAAATAATTCCTTTCCCATTCCTCTTGTCACAGAAGAGATGCATTCCCCATAAACCCATCCCCAGATTTGTTCTTTTTGTGGACACCTCAGTTAAACACCACGAGCTCCCTTTCAGACCCTTAGATGAAATGACTTTGCTGCAAGCATGTCAAGGTGCTTGGACCCCACCGGCTCCCGGCCTGGCTGTGTTCCTTATTTCAATGTCCCATGTCCTGAAAAGATTAAATGAAGATTCTTTCTGCTGTTTCAAGGCTTGTTTTATTTTTTCTTATCAAAGTTNAAGAAGAAGAAGAAGAAGAAGAAGAAGAAGAAGAAGAAGAAGAAGAAGAAGAAACCGACACCCTGAATTCTCCATGTTGTCTCTATATAATATATAGAGCAAAACCTAAAAACTACAACTCTGTGGCACATTAAACAAAAATCTTTTCATTTCTCTGGTGCATTCAAGTTCTCTAAAAAAGTGAAGGGGGTTTCTCCCACGAGCTTAGATCCCAGGCTAAGCTATTTTGTGGAGTTTTGAGAATAAAATCAACACCCAGAGGAGTAGGAAAAGCTCCCGGGCTTTTCCTGGACTCCAACACAAGCAGAACAAAATTTCCACCAGTTCCAGACAATCCCTTTTAGGGACATTTAGAAAATCCCTCAGAACTGGTACCAGCTGACTTTGAGCAACGTGGGCTTGGTGAGCTATCAAACCGAGCCCTGCCTAGGAGAGCGATGTGCCAGCATAGCTCTGCTTTTCCCAGACGTGTTTTCCATGTTTTCCTTGTGCTCCACTGTTCCTGTGAGGACTCACATGGCTCTGTTACACCTCTCTGGCCCCTGAGCGTGCACACTTTAACTCTGTTACTTAGTTAATTCTTTTACTTTAACGTGAGGGGTTTTAAATACAACTCCCAGCTGTTCAACATAACGAGGTTTCATTTACAAACTTCTAACGAGCACGAGGGTAGAGAGAAAAGAAAAATCCCAGCTTTAAAAAACACATTATTTTACAGCAAGGGAGAGAACAGCAAGCACTCATCCGAGGTGATTGGTTAGGATGACAGCTCTGCAGTGAAATATATTTTCATTTCAGGAGCCCCACAGCTATTTTGAATTTAATTGCATGGAAGACCACCAGGATTTCTTTCTCAAACACAAACCCAAAACCTATCACCACAGAAACAATTATTACGTGCAGGAAGCCAATCTTTCTGAAGCCTACCACCAAAGAAACAATTATTACGTGCAGGAAACTGATCTGAGATGTTGAAATGGTTTAAAAGGAACCAAAAAGAAGCAAAAACATGACGGGAAGTGTGACTTTCAAGTGTGCACCAAACTGGGGTTTGGTGCTTTGGTGAAAGGAGAAGTTTTAAATTAATTTATTAGCAGGGAGAGAGCTGTACAGGAATAATGTCCCCACATGGTCAGGGAGAGGTGGAACAATGGGAAAAGGGGGTCATCCCTTCTTTTTGTATCCCTCAGGAGCAGAAATGAGACTTAAAACACCTCTGAAGGTGCCCAGCATTGTCTTACCTCGCTGGAGGTGGGCTCAGGGACATGGAGGGCTCCAGGTTCAGAGAAACTTTGCAGCTGCCGAGAGAGAGAGAAAGNCTCGCTGGAGGTGGGCTCAGGGACGTGGAGGGCTCCAGGTTCAGAGAGAGAGAGAGAAAAATGAGAATTACATTTTCCAGGTAAATTGGGGCACGTTTTGAAACAGAATAGAAACAGAATTTTGAGAAAAGAAACAAGATTGTAAATTAATTCTGCAATGTTTAATGCAGAAAATGTTCCCCCTGCTTGGTCACGTTAGAGGACGTTGAATATTTGATAATTTGGGAGCAGGGAATGGCTGGAAAAATGGGAAAGAGTGTGATAAAGGCAGGTAATAAAGGGTGGGTCTGTAGATAACCCGCTCCAGAGAAAACGTGTGAAATTAGAATTGCTGAACTAGGGGGAAGGAAACACAAGTTACTAAATTGTGCTACTCTGACACTTCCCATTCTCAGAGAGCACATGAATCACGGAGAAGGCTGAATATTTGTCACAGCTGTGATTTCAGCATCAAAAAGAAATAATTTTAGCTCAGATTTTAGGGGAGTTTCCAGAAAATTTGTCAGTTCAGCCAACCGGATCCTAAACTTCTCCATGATCTTCTGCAAGGGGAGCTTTCTTTGGGGTTGGACCCACAGAGGAACTCTTGAAACCACCGTGGTGACCAAACGTGGTCAAGGGCCTCGGTGGCTTCATGGACCACCCTGAGCTGTCACAAGGTGCATTTTGATGGCTTTGGGTGCTTTTAAACTGATGTGTGAGGCGAATATTTTTAATTTCAAAGACGAAGAACCGTCAGCAATACAAAAATATCAAAATGCTGAACCACAGCTTTTGGGTTTTGATGATAAAAAATGATGCCCTTAAGTTTTCTGCTCTCCAAAGCAGTGGGGTTTTATTCTTGGCAGTGACAAAACTCCAGTTCCACCCGCAGTCCTGACTCACTGGGAGTGTTTGGGAGGGGAAGTGGCCTAGCTCCATGAGCCTGCACTAGGAGCTATAGCTGGCAGCAAAAAGGAATGGTTTATATTCAAAAAAAAAAAAAAAAAAAGTAGGATTCTGGAGTAAACAAACTATTTTCAAGTTCAGATTGGATTTTATAGCAGAGCAGAGGAGATATGAAACTTGGAAAGTATTTAAAAGCTCAAAGCAAAATATTTTATGTGAAACAAAATGTTGCATTCAATTCTAAGTTAATAGTTTCTGCTGGGAAAAAATGCCAACAATTCTGATTTTATTTTTCAAAGTGAATTTCTCTATATTGTTCTTACAAACCCTGCCAAACACAGGCACACGCATATGAGGATATCCAAATTTTATCCCCCATGAGTCCAGGCTTTCTTCCCACACTTATTTGAGCCATGAGCTGATGCAGACACTTGTATTTTCCCAGATTCCTGCTACCACCCAAAATTGCAAAATGGCTTTAAATCCCTCAAAAATGTTAAGAAGGAGATTTTGATGGGGGTTAAATCAATCCAAGGTGAGCTGCGGGGGGAAGGAGGTGTCCTGCTGGCTCCCTCCACTGCTGTGCTGCCCACACTCCACCTCTCCTCTCCTACCTCTGGCATCTGCCTCACTTGGTGGTGAATCAGTGCAGCAAACGAGGCAGCAGAGAACCAAGTCTCCAGAAAACTCTTGTTTGCTGCCAGCTGAGCTCCCTGAGTCAGCTCCTTACAGGGCAAATGAGCTCTGGGACCACATGGTTTGGGCAGCAGGAGGAAAAAGATGATTCCCTGGTATCTATGTAATGTTTTTACATCAGCTGAGTTTGGAGCTGTCTCATCTCTAACCTAAGGCCTCACGGCACCCCTCTGTTTCAGATCTCTCCTATCAGGTCCAGATAATCTGGTTTTATGCCCACTGAGAGAAGGAAAATAAACCCTAAAGCTATCTGCAATTTGAAAATTTCACAAAAGCACTTACAAGGCTATTCATGCAGTGGTTGTTTCTGAAACATAAAGGAGGCTAAGACTATGCTCAGACGTATTTTTTTGCAATGGCTCATAGGTTCTCTGTGAACCTTTCTTATTGGAGCTCCCCTTCTCAGGCCCTGTGCATTCAGCATTTCAGGGACAAAGCCTCAGATATTTGCCACAGGCTCGTGCTCCAGTCCCACTGGAGGCTCAACTGGCAGTGCAAGACATCCCCAGCTCTCACTCCGAGAGCAAACTGCTCAGGGAACAGGACTAAAACTCCTAATATCCCCCAGGATGACTCTCAGGCATATCCTTGGGGATTGATCCGTCAGCTGCTTCACAGCTTGTGTTTAGCAAATACATTTTTTCCTGTGGAAATCCTGCCTAACAGGTTAAAAGGGGATTTCCATTTCTTTTTCACTCTATAACCCACAGCAAAAACCGAAGTGTGATGGCAGAAATAGCTAAAGCTGACCTGAGACCCCCCCCAAGTCCTCCTTTTCATCTCCAGCTGCATCCCCAGCACCTCCCCTGCGGCACAGGGAACTCAGGATCAGACCTAGAGCTCCGCTTTGGAAAGCTCAGCCTGAGGGACGGAGAGAAAACCCCAGCTCAGCCTCATCCCTGAGCGGATCCAGTGGATCCCCGACCCCATCCCCGGGGAGGTGTGGGAGCGTGGGAAGAGGTGGGAGGACAGGTCTGGCCCCTTCCACACTTTCTGGAGCTGCAGGGAAGAGCTGGTCCGAGACAAGAACATTCACAGGAAACCTTCCGCCTAAAATAGGCGTTGTTCTTCTACACCTCCCACTGAACAGTGGGTACAAGCCAGGAATACAGACTTTGGAAGCCGATTCCGAAGAGCTCTGAGGAATGTATCAAAAAGTCCATATGGTTTTGCCAAATCAAGTGTGCAGAACTGGGTAAATTTAGCCGAGCGCTGAGGAGCTAAAATTTGTCTTGTTTGACCCAAGTGGAAGGAACGGAGTCATGAGGCTCTTAGACACAAATCCATCTGACTGAATCAGCTCGGGGAGGGCAAAAATTGATGAGTAACACATTATTTCATGTGTGGAAACAAAGGGACACCTTGGCTCCCAGAGGAGTGCCGAGGAACAGGAAAGCACTCCCCAGACAGGTCTAAATAATGCGACTTTCTCCAACATATTTAGGTGGTGAAATTCCGAGTGACAAGCGCTTGGCGCTCCGACAGCTGGGCCCACGGCTCCAAGTTTTCCTCCTGTAGTTCCAAAGAGTGAAAGCTTTGTTTGAAATGAAGGTGGAAATTCTCACAATGAGACAGGAGGTGAAAGCTCTGAGGAAAGTGACGCGCTGTTCATTGTAAAAATCCCCGGTGCTCCGAAGAGCGAGGTGCCAAGTAAATAAGGAAAAGCTTCCCAAGCCTCCCAACACCATCCTGTTTCCATCTGCACTGGGATGGCTCAGCCTGGCACTGTTCAGGCCATGCCCCTGGAGAGCCCTTCAGATTTTCCCTGTCACATCCAAAGAACACCTCTCTGGAGCCTTTGGAAGCTGTGCTCCAGGTCAGGCTCAATTCCACCAAGTTCCAGCACAAACTTATAGGAGTAAACCTTGAGTATGAGCTTCTTCTTCACCTTGAATCCTGGGCTCAGTTTTCGACCTCTTTTGACAAGAAAGGACACTGAGGGGCTGGGAGGTGTCCGGGGAAGGGAAGAATTCCTGAGGGAGCTGGGAAAGGAGCTCAGCCTGGAGAAAAGGAGGATCCAAAGGGGAAAATCTCTGCAGCAGAGCCCTCCCCACACTTTCCTCACTTTTTTTTCCCCTCACATTTTCTCCCACTTTTTGATCTTCCCCTCACAGCGAGGGAGACCCTGAGGGGCTGGGAGGTGTCCAGGGAAGGGAATGGAGCTGGGAAGGGGCTGGGGAGTTCCTGAGGGAGCTGGGAAAGGAGCTCAGCCTGGAGCAAAGGAGGCTCAGGGGGGACCTTGTGGCTCTGCACAACTCCCTGACAGGAGGGGGCAGCTGGTGGAGGTCAGGCTCTGCTCCCAGGGAACAGGGACAGGAGGAGAGGGAACAGCCTCAGGCTGGGCCAGGGGAGGGGCAGAGTTGATATTGGAAAAATTCCCTCATGGAAAGGGCTGCCCAGCCCTGGCACAGCTGCCCAGGGCAGTGGTGGAATTCCCATCCCTGGAGGGGTTTAAAAGCCCTGTGGATGTGGCACTTGGGGACATGGGGCAGTGCTGGCCTTGGCAGTGCTGGGAATGGCTGGGCTTGATGACCTTTGAGGGCTTTTCCAACCTTTATGATTCCCTGATTCTGTGATTTCTGAACACCTCTTCCCTCCCTCATCTTCCCTCTGTGATCAGAGGTTTTGGCAATAGCTCCCTGAATTCCCTCAGAGAAAGAGGAGGATTAGGATCATACCAAAACCCCGATTTCTGGCATGTCAAAAGAGTGGAGAATAATCAAACACCACACGCAACATAGTCCCCAAAATCCACACAGCAAGAAAAAGTGCAACTAGAAAGGGAAGGGCACGTTAAGCACCAATAATAATTTCAATATAAGGCAATTATTTATAAAGCTGAATACAAAACAGTGAAGGGCAATGTCTGTGTAATGAGAATTGCAGGTGTGAACACATCTACAGGAAAGAAATACATGAAAGTCCTTTGTGATTGAACTTGCAGAGTTATCTAGAAAAAAATTAAAGATTTTAAGCTCATTTTTAGTCACACTAAGCTAGCCCTTTCAACACACACAGAAATGTAGGAGCCTGGTGGATGGAAACTCCAGGATGTTGTTCTGTGAACAGTGAAATCCCAGAATCCAGGAGCTGCAGGTCAATCCTGGCAGTGAACAAGTTTTCCCTCCCAAACCTGTGCTTTTACAAATCCTCATGTATTGAAAAGCATGATATTCAAAAATATCAGCCCATGGTTCTACAACTCTTGCCATCCTCTTTTCTCCCTTGAACCTTTAATTAAGTCTCCACTCTGCTTCCAAGCAGCAGCAGCAGCCTAATGGCTTCAGAATATTTCCTTACAAACTTCAAAACACCCAGGCTCGCTGTGAGTTGCAGGCTTTGAACACGAGCTGCTTAAATAATCCCTTTTATTTTTATTTATTCTTGAAAATATCAGATCCTAATCCTCTCTAACCAATGCATTAAAAAAAAAAAAATTATAGCTCTTTGGAATACTTTCCCTTTTTTGCCAGGTTTGTGGTGAATCCATGTGTAACTCCGTAGGATTTCTCACATGAAAAGTGTTCACAGCTGCAAAAAAAAAAAAAGTATAAAAATGGTTTTCAGCAGCAGATCTTAAAGAACTTTTACAAAGCACTGTTTCTGACAGATGGGGAACCTGAGGCTCAGGCAGGAACTTCCCCAAGTCACCCAAAAAGGTATTGCAAGTTGGGTTTCTGCTGTGGGAGCACTTTGCTCTCGTGGCTCTTTAGGACTACCCGGAATAAACCCTGTGAGACCTTCAGGAATGATTTTATGGTATCAGATTGGGAGTTTTCTTTGGCAGGAGAGAAACACACCCTCAAAATCGGCATCTTGGGAAGCTGAGGGAAGGAGAGAGGCCAAGTCCAGAGCCTGGGGTAATGTGAAAATAAACCTGCCACTATGAGTTTTAAATTGTGCGTTTTGTACAATAAAACATTGAATTCCACACTGGCTTGGGGTGGAAGAACCTTCAATCCATCCCATTCCACCCCTGCCATGGGCAGGGACAGCTTCCACTATCCCAGGGTGCTCCCAGCCCTGTCCAGCCTGGCCTTGGACACTGCCAGGGATGTGGTGGCCATGGACAGACACCTGAACGCAAAATTGGAATTTCTACAGCTGTAGGAATTGTCCTGTATTTTGCTGCTAAACAAAAACATGCAGAAGAAGTGAGCTTGGTCTTTCACATCCCCACAAGCAAATATCACCTTCCATTTCGAGGTAAACTGGGTTTTGAGCAGCTGAAGATGAGTACATAAATCTATATTTCTATTTACTGTTGCAGAACATTCGTGGCAGTTTTCTAAAAACCTCCTCTTATCCTGCCTGTAGTGCCGTGCTCCCATCAGATTCTCCTGATGGATTAATAGAGCAGAGCCTGCTGTGAATGCAAGACACATTTCCTCACAGATTTGTTTGAAATATAAACTCGGGGCTTAGTTTGCTAAACATTTGTTTTCTTCCCATTTCGATATTTGGAAAGAAAATAGATAGCTCATAATTAGTCAAACATTCACTGGAGAAGGAAAAAACCACCAGTCCCTTTAATCTGTTGTTCAGAATTCTGCAGGAGCTGGAGCTCTATAAATAAACCCCTGCTTGCTCTTTTATATTTGTACCAGTGGCAAGAAATCCTTGACTCTAACTCGCCAGCAAAGACTTTATCACTGTTTCCTGAGGTATGAACCAACAGGGAAAGTTGCTATTTTTTATGACTTGCCCATTTAAACAAAAGGAGGCAAAGTCTGAGGCATTCAGGTTGGTGACATCAAAGGAAGCTCTGCTCCCTGGCAGATATTTAATGAGGGATCCTGAGCCAGGCGTGGAAAACACAGAGCCCACAGCTCTGTAAACATTGGCCAGCATTACTTGGTGGTCTGAGGTCACAGTTTTTTTGTATTTCAAAGGCTGGGAGTGAGGAGATTTCCAGCTGCACGTGTCTCCTGGCCTGAAAGGGATCTTTAACAGCCCAGCAAGTGGCAACTCCAACGTCCTGCCCACCTCGGCTTACAGGGGAACCAGGAACATTTGCAGTGGGATTTCTGATGGGAATAACCCAACACTTCCAGGCTGAGCACACACAGCACTCAGCTGCATGGTTCTTTTTATATATCTTGGTGGGATTTGTCCAGCTGGAAGTGTGCAGGAATTACATGGCAGCTCCCAGCAGTGGCTAATTTGCAGCAGTGAAAATGAGAGGTTTGAAATAATCGTCCACTTTCCTCTAACACAAACCAATTCCCACTATTCAGATGTTTTCAAAGTCCCAGTCACAGGCTGGAGTGTGACACTTCAAAATTGCTCTTCCAGCAATGGGAAATTATTTTAATAAAATTTAGGCAACAATCGTGAGTTCAACAGAATAATCTTCTACTCAAGATCTACTCGAACACCTGAGATGGAGAATAAATGTTGAACCAACAGATCTGGGAACTGACTTGCTGGTACTTCATGTTTTGGAGGATGGGAGAACATGACATTATTCTCCTTTAAGTTCTGTCCTCGATTCAAACCCACTGAAGAAAAACTCTTGAAGTCTAACCCAGTAAATTATTTTTCAGTCCCTATCAAGTTTTTAATTTCTGGGTGCCAGGCCAGGGTAATGCTGTGGTGAAGGAAATGAGATTTCTGAAGGAAATGCTGCAGGGCAGGAGAGAGGGATGGGAGCTTAGGCTGGCCTAACTCAGTTATCAGAGAACACCAGACTGGTTTGGGTTGGAAGGGAACTCAAAGCCCATCCCATTCCATCCCTGCTATGGGCAGGGACACCTTCCCCTATCACAGGCTGCTCCAAGCCCCATCCAGCCTTGATGGACACTTAGGGGATGGACACTTCCAGGGACACTTCCAGGGATCCAGGGGCAGCCACAGCTTCTCTGGGCACCCTGTGCCAGGGCCTCCCCACCCTCCCACAGAAGGATTTCTTACCAATATCTAATTAAAATCTCTTTTTTAGTTTAAAACCATTCCCCCTTGTCCTATCACTACCTGGCCACGTAAAAAGTCACTCTCCTCTGTTTTATAAGTCCCTTTCCATGCTCATCCCCTGTACCTGCCACCCAAACCAAGTCACTAATTGAAAGATGATTTCTGGTCTGTAATAAACAGCACACATTAATCCCATTCATTATTTGGCATAAAGAATGCAGGTCAATTTGTATTATTTATGTGAAATTAGAACACTGGGGGTGTAAAGAGTCTTCAGAGTTGAAATTTGGCCGTTGCCTAACTGAGTAATTCTGTGTTTGCCTTAACGACTCGCTAACATTTCAATCAAGTAGAAGAGGTGATTACAAGGTCTCTGCCAAAGAGGTTTAGCTGCTCCAAAAACTGAGGGCAGAAAAAACCCAGGAAAAGAAGTAACCAAAGTGTGTTGTCCCAAAGGCAAATAATTCCAGAGGCCAGGAGCACGGAGGGCTCACAGCAGAGCCGGCAGAGGGATGGCACTGAGCCTCTCCTGCCCGAGGTCTGCCATACCAGGCAGGGGCTGGGGATGAACCAATAAATAACCACAGGCACTGAGGGAACCAGGGCCATAAGGGATGACTTTTGGGATTTGAGAGGTTTGGAAATGCAGGGGAAATGCAGAGGGTTTCTTTCCTCTCATCTCCATCATGACAAACTTCCACAACTGCGTTCATTTTTTGGGGATTTTTGGAAAAGTCTGATTTTCTTTTAAGCTGGTGGGATCAGGCAAAAGTCAAGGCAATTCTGCCCTTCAAAAATAGCTATTTTAGGATAATGAGAGTGCTCTCATCAGCTCTTCAAGGTACAGAATTTCTGGGCTGCAGGGCTGGTCTGAGGAGCCCTTGGGAGGAATGTCCTGCTGTGATTTTCATCAGCCAGCTGATAAGCTTCCCACAAACACCATTCCCGCAGGACAAAGACCTTCTGAATCCCAAGCAATTTCATATCATCACCCAGAAGAAAGTATCACCCAGCACAGGTTTCAGAGCAGCAGATTCAAACCTTGGGTTCTGTGAAAGACTGGAGAAATTGGGAAGACCTTTCTCTCGCACTTTGATGCCCAGGATGAGGAGCTGAAGCCGTGAGAGGGCAACACGAGGGAACAAAAACCACAGTGTGGGCAGCATAGAGCAGGAGTAAACATCCAAGCCCTGTACAATCAGGATCTCCACTTGCACCCAAAACTGATTTCCAGGGCACCCTGAGAGTTGATTCCACCTCCAACCAGTTTAAAACAGAGATAAACTGGGAAATGTGGACAGTGTGACACCTCCACTCCTTTTTGCATCATCTCGCTGAAACACCCTGAGCCAGGTCTGCTCTGTGGCTTAGGACAGACTTCCAAAGCCCCCTGCCAGGACTAAATCATCCTGAAACAATTATTTCCCTGAGCTGAACCAACATTTGTCCCTAAAAGATGTTTCCCTGGAAAAGCACTGTGCCTACCTTGTCATGGGCAGACCAGGATACACTGGGAATTTCCAATGTGAGAGCACGAGGATACTTCACAGGATGGATTTGGGATGGATTTGGGGTGTTCATCTGTAAGACCTGGCAAGAAGGCGATGGCAAACCCCCCTAAAAATCAGAACACAAAGGACAGGGTGAGGGTTCAAGCCCTCACCTCCAGCTTTAGGCCCTGCTCTGGTTCCACAGAGTGAAACTCCCAGGGGAAAAGCTGCAGCCATCAGTACACGAATTCCTGCAGCACTTCCACTCTGCTTTCGGGAGAAAACTGAAGTGGGAGTAGCAGTAGTTTCACACATACAAAAGGAGCCCTATTTAAAAAAAAAAAAAAAAAAAAGGAAAAAAGTAAAAAAGAAAAGGCTAAAGAAGCAGGAAGCGGAGGAGTAAATGACAGTGGTAGGGAGAAGAGATGTCTCCTTCCATTTAGACAAGCAGACATACTCTTGCAATTTAATGGATTAGAAGGACTCAGAGATATTTACTGTCTAGCCACGTAAGTACATTCCAGCTCTTGATTTGCTTTTAGCATAGAAACCAGTCATATATTACATCAGTGGTATTCTTGTTTGTTGAAATAAGTGAATAATTTGGGCACTATATTCAATTCATTCTTTTTTACATTCCCTTGTTTCATCTGGGCTCAATTTCCACGAGATGCTGTTGGGAGCACGTGGCCAGCGAGACAGGTTGGTCAAGAGCTGACATCTCCCCTCATTTGCAGGGCTGCCTGTTAAATTAATCATGTTAATGTTAAATTAATAACATGCAGGCTGAGTCGTAACGAGCTTGACGTGCATCACTTTAGGGGGTTTGGTGTGCAGAGTTCAGGGACACAATTCAGCTGAGCCAATTTCATTGCTCATCTTTGCCGAAAGGAGCTTCTTCATCCCCTCATTCTCATCCTCCTCAGCCCCACGTCCCCATCCCACATCCCCACTCCCCATATCCCCCCAGAGCCAGCTGGGGGGACTAAAATGGCATAAAACACCTTTTATTTTTGTTTTGTCAGTGTGGATTTTCTGCTGGTTTAAGGCTCTCAACTGGCTCCTTGAAAGGTCAAGAAGTCAGCGCAAAAAATAAAGCCCAAGCCAGGAAAAGAGGAAGGAACAGATTGCTCTATCATCAACCCCACCATCAGAGTACCTGGCAACGACTTCACACTTGTTCTTCTCATGGAAAAAAAAAAAAAGTGACAGTTCTGAAATAGGTAGAATCTTGTTTCTATTGCTAAAGCCTGCGACTTCTGAAGTGACAACCTTCTGATGCTCTGTGGAACAGCCACCACGGCAACTTCCCCGAAAAAAACCTTAACCCATCGTTCTTTTTTTCTATTGCAGGGCTGAAAATTCAGCCAGTCAGAGATAGCCAGTAAAAACAGAAACATCAGCCATCTAAATTCCCATAATATTGACTTGAAACAAAATACACCAGTGTTTACTCTATTGCTTTGGCGTGGGTTGGTTTGTTTGCAGTCAAACCGTAATTTATACTGGCTCCTCACATATTGATATGTTGAGGAAATAAACAGTAAATACTATTTCCAATCCATCTGTTTAACTTGTTAGAAAAACAACAGTCAGAGGCTTTTCAGAATTGTAGTTTTTCTGTACAAACCCAAATTGGGAACTGGAGTTTTGTTTCGCTCTGAGAGCTCTGTGTGGGTTTGGATGAAGTGTGGCTCCAGTCTGACTTCCCAGCTCTTGCTCCAGGTCCTGGCAGAGGTTTGGGGAGCTTGCAGAGATTGTCTGGAGGGACCCCACCACATCTGTGAGCCTGGCTGGAGCCACCCCACTCCTCCCTGGTTCTCTGTGTGTGACACATGGTTGGGTCTTTTAGGGAAAACCTCACCCTCCAACCAGGAGCTTTCCATGAACTCAGCTCCTTCCTTATTCTCCTGCTGGCTCTGGAGTGGAGGCTCTCAGCTGGGGCATAAAAAAGGAGTTTCCTTGTAATCCTCAGCTCCTCACAGAGAAATGAAGGTGTTTATGTAACATTTGTTCTTGAAACTCACCAAGCACTGAGCAGCTTTTGTGGGCAGCTCTGTCGTAGGGGCAGCACTGCTCCGAGGGCTTTACCTGGCCAGGGATGCACAGGGATGCTGCTGGACAGGGAGGTCTGGGGAATTCATTCCACTCCAGCCCCATTGTGTTTAAAGCAGCCAGGATGGACAGGGCTGGGGGCAATCTGGTCTCGTGGAGAGTGTCAGGTTGGAAATAGAGAGGCTCTAAGGCTCCCTTCCCACACAAACCATGCTGGGATTCTGGGTTTCTGTGGAAACAGAAGCAAAGCAGCCCCTCAGTGCCCTACCTTGACATTTAACTATTAAATGTTTTAGCAAGTTGTCCAGCAGGGCACAAACACCAAAGAGTGGCATGGGACTTTTTTGGCCTGTTGAGCTAATCCATCCTTTAAGCCAAAGAACTTTATTTGAAAAAAATAAATAAAGAGAAGGAAAAAAAATTAAAAAGAGAAAGGAGAAGGAGAAGGAGAAGGAGAAGGAGAAGGAGAAGGAGAAGGAGAAGGAGAAGGAGAAGGAGGAGGAGAAGGAGAAGGAGAAGGAGAAGGAGAAGGAGAAGGAGAAGGAGAAGGNAAAAAGAAGGAGAAGAAAAAGGAGAAGGAGAAGGAGAAGGAGAAGGAGAAGGAGAAGGAGAAGGAGAAGGAGAAGGAGAAGGAGAAGGAGAAGGAGAAGGAGAAGGAGAAGGAGAAGGAGAAGGAGAAGGAGAAGGAGAAGGAGAAGGAGGAGAAAAACAAAAAGGGAACAAATGAGATGAACACCAGAGCTTGTTGGAAGTAGCAGCTGGTTACCAGTAAGTGAAGGTGGGATGAGTTTGTGGTGGGATGGAGAGGAAAGGGTAGGATTTAAGGAATAAGTTTTTCACAGTGAGTGTGGCAGAACTCTGGCACAGGGTGCCCAGAGAAGCTGTGGCTGCCCCTGGATCCCTGGAAGTGTCCAAGGCCAAGCTGGACATTGGGGCTGGGAGCAGCCTGGGACAGTGGGAAGTGTCCCTGCCCAGGGCAGGGGTGGAACAGGGTGAGTCCTAAGGTTCCTTCTGACCCAAACCAGACTGGAATCCCTTCTTCGGTCTCAGTCACCAGGCAAACAAGGCAGTGGAGTCCTGCCTCCATCAGGATCCATGCTCTGCTGAAAGATGGGGAAAAAAATTCCTTCTCTTCAGGCTGTCATTGTGTGAGTGCGAGTAAAGCACTGCCAGGGATCAGGAGAGGGAAAAGTGTTTGTTGAGTTCTGTACAACGGGAGAGAACTACCAGCTTTTAAAGGCTCAATTAAGCTGCTTTCAAGATCTAGGCCAGCAAGTTAGTACCTTGCTTTAAATATTAAAACCGTGGAGATGGATCTGAGCCTTACACTCCAACCCCGAGGTAGGTAATTTAAACCATCTGCACTGCAGAGCTGCTGCTGGAGCCAATAAAAATATTTCATAATTACTTTTTGCTTCCTTTTTTCACCAGCATCAAATATCAGCATTGTTAAAGGTCAGAAACATTCCACTTTTCAACACTTTGAGGAAAAAATGCTTCTCTATGTAGCCAGTAAAGAGTTTTCATAGCAGGAATATCCTCAGCTGTAGGTTATGAGCTTTGGAAGAGCAAGTTCCAGACACTCATCAGATTTCTGATACCAGGAGATATCCCAATGATTTTATTTCCATTCTGTAATTTCGAGTGTTTTCCCCACAACACCCACTCAGAAGAATCTTTCAATGTATTTTAGATTCATTCCATATAAGCCAAAAACTCTTGATAAATTTTGAATTTCTTTTCATAGCCTGTCTTGGTCAATGGCAGAAATTTTCTAAGAAAACAGAATTTAAATGCCCTTAGCTTTTTGGGTAATTTCCAGCTCTCTAACAATGGATTAAAATACATAAACAGGCTACAGCTGTGCAGCCTTCCAAATTCTGACACCTCCTCCCTCCGTTTGGGACTCCAGTCTCTATTTCTTTTTGTCTTTGACTTTTTGTGGACTGAAATCCAATCCTTTTGTCTGCATCTGCTGCTAAAAGCCATTTCTCCCCAGCCCCAGCCCAGTTCCCTCGTGTCTCATTAAGCACATTTACATTTGGCTCATAAAATCCCAACCAGAGCATTTCATGCCCAGTCACAGTGCACTGATGAGAGGAGCTCTCTGCTCGTGGCTTCTGGAATGACACGTGGTGCTACCCCATTGTTTGGGGGGAATCAAACAGAATCTTTAAAATTGAACTTTTTTTTTTTTTTAATTTAAAATTTAAAAAAAGTTAATGCCCTTTTATAGATTTTTTTTTTTAATAATTAAGTTTTCTACAGTAGGCAAAAATTAAACTGAATTGAAACGCATATAAAAAGTGAAATTTTGTGTTTATTCAGTGGGTTGGACACTTTTAAAGCCAGTCAGGAAGGATTATCTTCTCAGGAAGGTTTTACCAAGGAATGGCAGCCGTTTGGTGCCAGCAGCCTTCCCAAGGCACCACCATTCCCTTGGGAATAGCAGGAATTCTGGATCACCACCACATGATGAAGTGCCATTCACCAGCTCTGAGCCCATCCCTTCCAGAAGTGCCCAGGGAAGCTGCTCAGGTGGCAGGGATGTCAGGAGCTCCTGGTTCTGGCACAAAGCAGTAGGAAACCATTCCAGACCAGCTCCTACAAGTCCTGCTGGCTCCAATTCAAGGCTTCTATTGATCATTCCCGTGGCAGCACGGAATAAACACGGAAAAATAACAAAGCAAGAGGGAAGGGAGCTCCCAGGAGCCCAGCCCTGAGTCCCTGGGGATTTCACCAGGACAAATGGGATCCTGGGACTCCAAACCAACAACCTGGAGGGCACAGGTGCAGGTAACTGTGCATCCCAGTGACATTCCAGCAGCTCCCACACGAGGCTCCGAGAGAAACGAGCAGCATCAGAGTGATGTCGAGCTAATGAAGGAAGTCAGGGCTGTCCCCAGAGTGAATTGTCACGTTCACCTTCACGGGAGCAGATGGGAGAAGCAGGCTCTTGGAAGCTCCTGTGGGAGTTTGCAGCCAACAGCTCGAGGACTTGCAGACCTTGAGCTTTCAAAGCGTGGCTTGCAAAGAACGGACAGCTCTGGGTGTCTCCTGCTGACAGCACCGAGCAAAGCTCTGATTCCTGCACAGAGCTGCCAGCAGTGCCACTTGGAGCTGGGTCAGGCCTCGGGGCATTGTCACCACCCCCAGACACAGCAGGGTCACAAAGGCACAGCAGAGACCTCGCCACTGTAACGGGGATGGGGTGAGGATGGGCTCCAAGTCTTTGTCCATGCTTTGGAGAATATCCCTAACCCAGCAGCATTTAATGGTGATCCAGCTGCAGAGGCAGAGTAAAATCAAGGAATGATGCATAGAGTCGTGGATTGGATGGGAAAGGACCTTTAAAGGTCAGCTAGATCAACTTCCCTGCCATGGGCAGAGGCAGCCTTCACTATCCCAGAGTGCTCCAAGCCCCAATGTCCAACCTGGCCTTGGACACTTCCAGGGATCCAGGGACAGCCACAGCTTCTCTGAGCACCCTGTGCCAGTTTGTTGGGTTTTTTGCCTCATGGCAAAAAACTCCTTCCTGATATCTAATCTAAATCCACCTAAATCCTCCAGTTTAAATCCATTAACCCTCATCCTGTGGCCTTTAACAGGTCCTGCTAAAAGTCTGTCTCCTTTCTCTTCCTTGCAGGCCCCCTTGAAGAACTGGGAGGCTTCAAGAAGCTCTTCCCAGAGCCTACTCTTCTCCCATTAAGAGCATTCATGTTGCTGACACCAAACCAGCCATTCAACAAATATGATCCATCACGTAAAAAATGTGAGATCATGCAAACCCAGAGACTTTCAATTAACATCCTCTCAAGCACAGCTGGCTCAGGAATATCAACCAGCCCCACCACGGTCCCTCCAAGCCAGCAGACACAGTGAGACCATGACACCAGCACAAGCCTGGCACACCCTCCTCCCTTCCTGACTCCCGAGCCAGAAGAAGGCTCAGTTCAGCCCTCTGGAACATTCTTCTCCACCCACAGGAGCTGCACATTTTACCCCAGACATTCCCAGGCAGCAAATTCCTCAGCTGGGAACAAAGGAGCAGCGCTGGCGTCCAGCAGGGTGGGTGAGGAACTTCCTGCCCCCAGGCAGCGAGGAGCTCCCCTGTTGGTGCTGCCAGCAGTACCCTCCAGCCCTGTCTCTGTTCTGGGGCCAAACCTGCCTCTGGCCAGGAGAAAAACCAGGCATTCTATTCCCTCAGTTTCCCCTTTCCCACCCTTACATATGCTCACAGAAGATAAGAACTCAGAAATAATAAATACTCAGAGAAGGTCAAATGCAAGAGCCCTCTGATTTCTGTTTCTTTTAAATTCTTATTCCAAATTCCTTTGTTTCCATCACCTCTGCAGAATCCCTAATTTGAAGATATTCTCTGCCACAGAAATCACCTGTACAGCCCCTGGTACCTCTTATCCAGCTTCTATTTTCTGTGTCAGACAAAAGTTGGAAGCATCAATGCCTTTTTTTGGAGATCTTTGGACTCTCCTGTCCTAAAAAACCCTGTAACCTTCATCACAAGCATCCATACAATTCTCAGGTAAAAGAAATTAGTCTGTCCACACTATTTAAATTAACGAAAACACTGCAGTTCAGTACTTCCAGCTGGTTGTGCATGGAGCAGCAGAAGGAAAGCTCTTCTTTCCCTCTTTGACCCAGACAGGCCTGGAACTGAAACAGGTATTTGAGCCTGAGTTCCTCTTCCTGAGCAGATCCTCCCAGCTGGGCCTAACTGATGTGAGTAAGAGAGCCTGGAGAGTATTTGAGTCCTTTTCCCTTCACGTGGCTTTATGTCTGAACTGGCAAACAGAGAGAAGAAAAGAAGTGCTCTGAGGTCTGACCTGCTGCAGAGAACTGAACAGCACCAGCCTCAGAGCTCAGTCCCAGCTCTGCTCAAATCCCTTCTCCAAATTTATTCCTTCTGCTGGTACGTGCAGAAAGTTGGGCATCAAGTTATGCTCAGTAAAAGGTAAAAGACTCCAAAATCTTCTAAGCATGAAGTTGTGTCCTACCCTGCCTGGAGCAAATGTGACTCAGGAGCTCTGATGGGGCACAGAGAGATCAAGATTCAAAGTAAATCCACAAGTGCATAAAGTTCTCTTGGATAACCAAAAATATCACAAAGAATTTATAAACTTCCTCAGTTATTCCAGATTTTTCAATGTTCAACAAAGTGTCAAATATTCAACCACTGGTTGAATCCACTTCACAGAAATGGAGATGATAATTTATTTCAGTTTAATACCCAATTATCCTCTGACATCTTTAGGTGCCTGATTTTGGAAACAGAATTCTATCCAAAAGTTCAGAGGAAGGAAAACTAAAGCTCCATGTCTAAAGCAGGACTAAATATTGCAATCACTTTTCATGCATTTTTTAAATGTTAACTTTGTTTGAAGTCCTTGTACCATTTCCTCACACCTATGAATAAATAATCCTGTGCCTGGGCGTATTTTATTTGTGTGCACAGGAAAAAAATACAGCAATGAATCCTAATTCTTCCCTGCATCATCCAGCAGGCTGCAAACACCCAGCAGACAGGAGCCAAAGGATGTGAGGTGGACTAAGATTTACTTCTGAGAAAGAAGATTTTGGAAAATCCAGGTGAGAGATCATTGATGGCACCATTTTTACAGGCTGCTCCCAAGTGGAATTTTTCTTTCCTGGGGGAGTTGATAAAACTTGTAAGGAAGTTACTGAAATTTTCCTTTCAGAGACATTCAGAAGAAGAAGCAAAAAGCTTCTCAAGGTAAGCGAAGTGCACCTGGTAAAAGTCTCTGCAAGAAAAATGGGAACCCTGTGGTCTCAACGTTATATAAAAATGAGGAAAAGGGACAGGGAACACTTTTCCTACTGGTTCTGGTGATCAAAGGAGATCAGAAGTAGTGAGCTATTTAAGAGCCATTGAGTGCTGTCTGTAATGGTGCTCCTTTTTCCCAAAGCCAGACACTGGAAATTAAAGCCAAGTTTACAAGGCCTTGCAGGAGAAAAGACTGAGGAAGAAATTGGTAGGTAAAAACCAATTACAGGTTCCATCATGGGCAACCTGGGCCAGGGAAAGTGTCCCTGCCCACGGCAGGGTGGGATGAGGTGAGCTTTAGTCCCTTCCAACCCAAACCAGCCTGGGATTCTCTGATTCCATGATTCTATGATTTCTCCTAAATGCCACATTTCAGCAATAGAACCAATATTTAATGACCCAGCTTTGTTAGCACATCCTCAAACTGCTCTTCTCCCCAGCAATATCCTGCCTGAGCAATTCCCAGTGATGAGGCTCTGCTGCAGCCACTGGGGACCCTCCTCCCACATTTGATGGGTGCCAAATGTCACCTCCTGTCTCATCACCTTGGTCCTGGCTCACACAAGCTCAGCACAGGTAAGAACCAGAGTCCATTAAAAGAGAGGAGGGGAAAAAAAAAAATAGATTCTGAGCTGTCTGGGGGACAGATAAAATTTAGTACAAGAGCCAAGCAAGGGAGAAAAACTGTAACAGTTGGAATGCTGATGTCTCTGCTTAATCTCTCTCGTGCTGACCATTTCTGCCTCATTCTTCCTGGAGGCCTTGTTGGGAAAAGAACAAGTGACAATATTTATAAAAGGCTGCAGGGGGAGGATGAGGGAAGCACCAAGTGTTGATTTACTGGGGGTGGAAGAGGCAGCCCTAACATCAGCTCTGATTTTAAGCTGAAACAGGGTTAGATGGGATATTGGGAAGAAATTCCTGGCTGGGAGGGTGGGCAGGCCCTGGCACAGGGTGCCCAGAGCAGCTGTGGCTGCCCTTAGATCCCTGGCAGTGTCCAAGGCCAGGCTGGATGGGGTTAAGAGCACCCTGGGGTAGTGGGAGGTGTCCCTGCTCATGGCATAGGGAGGAATGGATGAGATTTAAGGTCCCTTCCAACCCAAACCATCCTGGAATTCCATTACTTTATTAGCATCTCCTGGTGCTCCACATGTCACAGGATGCAGTCCCAGGTCCCACCACCTCTCGCACTCTGGCCCCTATTAAAAAATGTCCTGAATATGTCAACAGAGACTGGCTTGAAATGTACAAGCCAGGCTGACATCGAGAACATGTTGCTACTGCTTCCAGTCCAGGAAGCCAGGTCATTTTGGGTTCCCATAAATAGAAAGTGGCAAGCCAGGGGAAAAAAACCCACACCGTTTCTTGTTGCAAAATTTTTCTCCTCCTGTTCTTGATTCAATGCCAATGTAACCAAAAGATTGACCTACAAGAGCTCAGATTTCCTTCCTGTTTCTTCCCTCCCATGTCCGAGTTTCAAACTCCTAACTCTGTGTTATCTGCAAACCCTGCTGGAGCTCCCTACAACGAAGTGAAATGCTCTGAGAGCAACTCACGGGGAGGCTGGTGGGCCTAGCAGGCATGGTGCCTTAAATGGCTCCCTAGAAACAGAGACCAGACAGGAATAAAGGAATAAAGGAGGGATTGATTGGAAAGGCCTTCAGAGGTCACACTCTGGGCTCCAGAGGCTCCTGCCTCAGTGCATCCCAACATGGACAATGCCAGCTCCCGAGTTCTTCCCACTTTGCTATCAGCATCAATTGCCCAAGCAGAAGCCAGGCAAGGATGGAATTTCCCCAAGCTTGCCCCCCTCTCCCCAAGATGAAGGTTTGCAGTTGTTGGGCCCAGGAGGGGCTGGGTGTCCTTGGAGAGCGAGCTGGAGAGGCTTTGTTATGTCAGTGTGAGCATGAGAGAACAGCACTGAACGAGCTCCAGGGACCTGCAGAGTTACACTGGGCACTGCAGGAACACACTCATGCCAGCATAACTCAGGAGTTCAGCATTGACCAGAGGCAAAGAGACAGGAGGGAGTCTGTGGGAAATGCAAAAGGTGAGAAGGTTTTTAGATGGAGTGAGAAAAACAGGTTTTGGAAATAAAGTAAATATTTTAAGTTCAGCTGCAGCTGTAAAAGTTAAAATGTAGAAGAAGATATAATTATTTAGGCAAGAGGACGTTAAAACAAGGGTTAGTGTTTTTAAGTTTGACTCAGAGAAGCCTTGAAGCTGCAGGAAATATGTTTAGCAAGATAGTTAAGCTTTAAACTTAATAATGGAATATTGTGCATTGTTATTACAAGCATACAAGTGAGCATTGTTTATAACAGGTGTATGTGTGCTTTTCACTGATTCATTAAAGCAGTTATCTGTAAACTTTAGAATCTTGCTATTGGCTCAAAAACTTTTAAGAATGTTCTGTAACAAAGAGATTTTGGGCTGTTGGTCCAGGTGTGAGCTGTGTACCATCTATAGCGTAACTGAGGCTGATGCCTGAATGAAATAATAAAAAACTCCTGGAACGTCTGCCTGGGCCCCTGTCCCATTCACAAAATACCCCAACAGGGGTCTTTGTATGGAAACCTGCAGGGTTTATTCCACAGGGGGACTGAATACAGAGCAGCCACAGAGCAGAGAGGGCCCAGGGGTTTTATCTGGGGGTGGGAAACGGTGGGAAGAGGGCAAAGGGGAGGAGTAAAGGCGTGGTTGGGGTACACAGTCCAAGGGGAGTACAAAGGAGGAGTGGCTGAAAGGGGATACCAGGGAAGGTGGGAACATTCTAGAACAGGATAGGTGCAGCGGCGACACTGCTTTATGGAGAAAGCCTTCTCTTCATCACATCCTGGGGGAAGGTTGTCTTAAACTTCTGGATGGTCCCACCAGTGTCTTGCTGGTTCAGGGGGGATGCAGCCTCTCTGGTGGCCTCAGCCCCAGGCTGGGCCACTGCAACACAGCACCGACGGAGCGACTTCATTTGGAGACGCCTCTGTGTCAAAAACAGGTTAAAAATGGTTATACTGTTAATGGTAGTATTGTTAGATAGTTAATAATTGTTATGTTGAGAACACAGCTGTTATGTTGAGAACATAACATAACACATATACTGCTAAATAGTGTTGTTATTATAGAGGTTGTAAGTTAAAGGAAATAGGGCATTCAACTTATTGTATTACACCTAAGTAAAGTGCAGCACCCAAGCAAGCGAGCCAGGCTGGATGGGACTCTAAGAACCAGCCAGTGCCTTAACCTTCATACAAATGAAGGATCCAAACAGAAACCAATCCAAAGGGACAAAAAACAGTATAAAAAGAGGGACATCGAGGTCCCTGGGTGTGCTGCTCGACGTTGGACATCAGGAACATCCCTGCTCCGGAGAAGAAGATCCAGCAGCATCAACGCTCGGCGCTGACCTGGAGCACTCCTGCTCTGATTTCCCAGACCCTGGGGTGTGCTCTACCCGCGATCCCCTGTGCTTTAGGCCACACAATAAAAGCTGAAATCATTTAGAACTGGAAGCGCATTCCCGTTTTTAACATCTGGAAGGTTGTGGCGCCCACTACCCTCCCACCGCAACGAGTCAGAGCTTCCAGTCTGAGCCGAGCCCATCCCAACGCCAGCAGAGCTTGCAGCAACACAGCCAAGGCTTCCCAGCCAGCTTTCCCAAGGAAACACTGTGGAGATCCAGCAGTTACCAGGCTGTGCCTCTGCTCTCCCGCTCCACCAAAGATGTTTTTGAACCTTTGGCCAGTTTCAGCTGTATTTCAGGAAAGGACAGAAATCTCGATGTCATTAAGGGAGGGTGGAAGGGAAAACAGAGATTCCTGAAGCAGAGCTCCTGCTCTGGGCATCAGATTCAGGATTGGGGTGCTGAGATTCCTAAATCTCATCTGGAATTGGTTCTTACTCTGTTTGTTTCAGAGCGAGTCATAAGACTGACCTCATCCTGGGAAAGACCAAAAGGATCCAGAAGGTCTTGTTTGGTTTCTATCTAAAAGAGACTGGGTTTAGATGGAATATTGGGAAGGAGTTCCTGGCTGGGAGGGTGCTGAGGCGCTGGCATAGCATTCCCAGAGAAGCTGTGGCTGCCCCTGGATCCCTGGAAGTGTCCAAGGCCAGGCTTGGAGCAGCCTGGGATACTGGGAGGTGTCCTGCCCATGGCAGGGTTGGGACTGGATGGGTTTTAAGGTCCCTTCCAACCCAAACCATTCTGGGATTTCACGATTCAGTGATTCAATGATTCTTTGATTCACTCAAGCTCCACAATACTTCATCAGGGCATTTGCCATTAGTAGGACACCAATCCTTGAGCAAAGGCTCCAAGGTGACCCTGCTGTGCTCCCAGACACGTCCTGGAGGAAGGACTTCACCTGGAAATCCACACTGAGGTTCCCAGCCAAGTCCGAGCTCCAAAACCAAGATCCCAAATCCTCATGCTCGCAGAGCTCGTTTTACCCTGACACCACAAAGCCTCCTCCTCATTTAATCCTTGACAAAACAGAATCCTTGAGTGTTTCCCAGTCAGAAGGATGTCTGTGATCACACCCAGCTCGTTAGCAGGGGCAGAGCCCACCCTGGCAGCTCAGAGCTGTGACAGTTCTGCTTTCTGACTCCTTCCTGCGGCGTGGGGAGAGATTTGATTCCATCATTAACTGCTAATGGCAAGCCCACACTGCATCTGATCCAGCACGTCCTTTATTATTCCTATTAGAGCCAGCACAACAAGCTGAGGTGGCAGACAAGGCCTGGAAAAAATAGCTAAAAGGTATCAAAAAAACATACATATGCTCCAAGTTGCTGAAAAACATGTTATGGGCAGGCAGATATTTTTAGGCTGCCATAAACCGACAGGTGCCTACATTATGCTACAAGTCTTTAATCTATAAAATTGGATTTACAGCCAGTGCTTCCAGGAGAATGAATGTGCCTAAGAGCCACAAAGACCCACATTCTCTGAGCTTTGCACTGGCACAAATTTAGGGCTCCCTCAGAACTGAAAAGGAGAGTGCACGTGCTCTTTTTTTACATTTTCTCCAGGTTTTAATGGCCACGGAGTAAAAGGAGCAGAGGGAGTGTTGGATTTTTTTATTACTGTTTTGGGTGAGCTTTCACTTAATCAAAGCTGTAACAGCAGGTAACGTTTTCCTTGGAAAGCTGGCCTGGAATCAGCCTCTTTAAATAGCAAAGAGTTTACTATTAACAGAATTTACCACTAATGACTGCAGCACGGGTTAAAGCCAACCATTCCCAGTGGCTGCCCCAGCCAGTGCATCTGTTTTGACTGCAAAAACAAAAACTCACCAGCTGTACAGAAAGGATTTTTGCTCCAGTCTGCAAACAGAGCAGCTTATTTCGACCACAAATGCTGTCAAGTCTTTGTCTGGCGGGCAGAAATCCATCCCTGATCGGATCTCTTCACCACTGCCCTGCTGACAAAGACGTTGGCAAGGTTTTACTTACTACAGATAATATTTTGTTGTATTAAATGACTTTAAATAATCATTGAGTTCGTACAGCTCTGAACACTCGATTACTGCACCAGGATGAGCCTCAAAACCAAGTCTGGAGTTCAACTCAAGTGTCTCACACTCAGTTTCCTCTGTATTCCAAACTACCCAGCATCCTTTATCATATGGATTTCTTTTTCCACGTGTACAACCTCCTTCAGACCCCAAAACACACTCTTCAACAGAGTGCTGAGCTTGGTTACTAGCCTGGTTATGTATCTGTAAATATTTCAAAGCCCAAAGAACAGATTCCTTGTACTGACTGTAAAACAAGAGCCACTACAAGGACTGGGTATTGTGAACATCTCTGCTAAACCTCAGGAATCCTCATGGGACAAAACACTTTTATTCATGTGCCTGCGCCAATTTAATTCATGGATTTATTTCACACTCCCAAAGAGTTTTTCTCCCAGTTAAAATTAACTCGTGGCCTTTCAAGTCCAGCTGATGGTTCTACACATGAAATGTGGAACAGGAGGACACCTCATTCCCTTCCCTCTCTCTGCAGGCACTGGGATGGCAGAGGCTCAGAGCTCCAGCTGCCCATGGTGATCTCTGGGGATCCTGTGCTCCTGAGAGATCCTGAATGGACCATTTATCCTGTTTTCCTTGGATCAGCACATTCCATCATTCTTATTTTCTACAAGCACCCTTTTGTCCTTTATCAATTTGATTTCGGTTGTAATCGAGGCCGTTTTTATGGCCCCAGAAGTTACTGGAAGTGAGAAAATCGTTATATTTAAAGCAGGATATGAACCATTTTTTTTATACCTTCAGCAGTGTAACTTGATTTCCCATTAATAACATTGAGATTTAATGTCTTACTGGTAACTCTGCTTCAAAATAGGGAAGCTGAGTCACTCCAAAGTTGAATAGCTTGCCTGGATTCATTCGTCAAATTAGATCCCCAGCCCAGATTCCAACCACTACAATGCCCTATATTTTCCAAATCTTTCTCTAGGAAAATTCTCTGACTATTATTGCTTATTAATCTTTACAGGTCCTGCTACTCAAATGCCAAAGGGGAGCAAAGAAGAAATTACAATTTCTATAATAAACCTGACAATTTTCTCCATGGAATCTGTGTCTCCTGTCTGACCTTATTATCCCTGAACTTGAGGGGCAGTAGGATTTAGTAATTAAAAAATATATATATTTATGCTTTAAAGTTAATCCTGCAAAAGCATCCATCTTTTCTGTCCTTTTAGGAACTGGTTACTTATCCTCCCTGAGGAACTGAGCAATAAATATCAATTGTGTAATTCTGAGCTGTGAAAGGAAAGTGTTGGCTTGGTTTTAGTAGGAGACAGGAGTTAGCTCAAGAGCAAATCATTAAGACAAATCAGTTCCTTATTCCATAGCTGTGGAATGAAAGGGGATGCATCCTTCAGCAGATTCATTCGAACACTAAAAAGAGGGAAAAGAAAAACCACAGAGCCAAGGAGCTTTCACATCTCAGTGACAGAAATAGATTCCAGAGAGAGCAGTGAGAACCAAAATCCCAATAAAGGGTGTCCAGCTCGCTTTTAAAATCCTGAAGGACAACAAATGGCAAAGAGCAAGGAATCCCTGAAATCAAAGAAGTTTCAGCCTGTGAGGCTCCTCCCAGTAGCAGAAGGCAGCATTCCCAAACGCCAGGACACAGCACCCAGTGTGGAATCAGAGGTCAGCCCCAAGGAAAAGCAGGAATTCGCTCCAGGAACGGTGATGTCAGCCCCAAACACGAGCTGGAAAGGATCCAGGAAACTTGTGAGCGCCGCAGCCACTCAGGAACAAACATTTAACTTGGGAATTAGCGAGGAGACCAACGTGGAGCTGGCAGGGGATCTCTGTGGAGAGGCAAAGCAGGGCTGGGATAAGGAATTCAGGCTGGAAGCTGCAAGGAGCTGCCCTGCTCGTTCCTCCAGCTGTTCCACCCAGCCCAGAGCATTTGCATCCATCAGGAATCTGGATTTTGCATCCCCTTACCTGGTGGCTGGGATGCCTTGAGCATGGATAGCCCCTGCCTGGTGGGGAAACAACAACTTCAGTGAAATTCCTGCTCCTTGGAATACAAAACTCACCTGGTTTTGAACCTGCCATGGTCTGATGCTCCCTTCACACCAGTGCCAGGCTGGAAGAACCGGTTTTGGACGTCCACTAATTTCCACCTTGTGCTTTTGGAATTTTTTATGCCCACAGGAGCGGGGCTGAAGAGCTCTCCTGTGAGCAGGTAACAGCTGAGCCTCAGTTCATAAAACCACAGCTCCAGCTTCCTTCACACAATGAAAATTCCAGGTCACTCAGCCTCATTTCTCTCCCGTGCAATAATTTCACAGCTGCCTTAGCAATTGTTTTTTCTGGAATTTCTGCATCAACAACTATAAATCCCTTTTTTGTTTCAAATACCTCGATATTTACAAAATATTCCTCCTTTCCCTGCAGTTCAAAGTGAAAAATCTGACATTTTAGAGCCTCCAAGCCCATGGCCATTTCTGGCCCAAGGTGCAGGAGCCATCCCAGGTGGTTTGCAGAGAATGACCTTAAACAAATCACAGAATCATGGAATCACAGAAGGGATTGGGTTGAAAGGGACCTTAAAAATCATCCAGTTCCATGGGCTGGGACACCTCCCACTATCCCAGGCTGCTCCAAGCCCCATCCAGCCTGGCCCTGGACACTGCCAGGGATCCAGGGGCAGCCACAGCTTCTCTGGGCACCCTGTGCCAGGGCCTCCCCACCCTCCCAGCCAGGAACTTCTCCCTAAGAAACATCCTCCTATGCAATAGAATTCAGATGAAGAATGAGATTTGAGCCCTGATTTACAGAGCTGAAGAACAGAACAGGAAGGAACCACACTGGTCTGGGAAGTCCAGAGCTGCTGCTGCTGCCACCACAGCCGTAAAAGCTGGGAGCACACAGGATGCCACTGACTTTCCCTATAAAATTCCCATCTGCCATTCCCTGCCAGTTACTTCCTCTTCCCTCTTCTTTATTCCATGCATTGCTGTTTGTTCTTCTGCCAGTTATTTCCATATTTTCCTTGTGTGGGTTACTTCTCCACCGGATATCTTGATGTCTGTGGAGCCACAAGGTTTTGCTGTCCCAGATGAACCTTTCAGATAATTCCCAGTTTCCAGCAGTATTCCCCACTCCCAAATGCATTCTGTGTGCATCTGGATAACTCTGGGAGATTATTCCTCTTGATGTGGTGTTTATATCCGTGTGCAAGCACACGGGTGCATGTGCACATCCATCCCAGATAAATCCTGGAGCCGTGTCCTATTTATGGGAGGTGAGTGCAACCAGGTTGGGACAGGAATTCAGGGATATACATAAGGAAGTGCTCTGTTTTTCAGGGATAATGAAGCTTTCTTCCTCACCCCTCAGAATTGGATGAGTCTGTGTGGCAACACAAGCTTTTTGTGTTAAGAAAAACCATTTCTATATTTTTAGAAGACCAGCCTTCCATAGTGCATTATCCACATTGCAACAATTTCCCTAACCAGAAAACCTTTTCTGAGTCACAATAAAACACATTTATGCAGCACTCGGAGCAAATTGGCCCAAAATTCCCTGAACAATGCACACCAATGCTGAGTTTAAGGAGGGAAGAGGACCTGGTAACGAGTTCCACTCTGCTCAAGAGCAAACTGAATATAAAACTCATGTCTTCGCAATTTCAGGGGAAGTGTTGCCCTTCTGCAGGGCTGAGAGCTTCACACTGCGCTGAGAATAAACTCGCAGACAGCAATGACAGCTGTGGGAAGGATGCCATGGAGGAAAATGTTCCAACCTTCCTCACAGATGACAACAGGAGCAGTCACCCCCCCAGAGCATCACCCTGCTCAGGTACAGGGCCGAGGAGCAGAGCCTCGGGCAGGGCTGGGGCTTGGGAAGCAAAACAAAGCCAAAGCTTTTAAAGAGAAGCATAAGGAAGGGTGTTTAAAAATCAGATTGAATGGAGAAATTATCGAATTCTACATCAATCCATAGCAGACATGTCTCGCCAGGGAAAAAGGGAGAGATTCTAACTGGTCTCTAAGAATCGTGGAAAAAGTCAAGAGTGGGGAAATAAATGTATTTTAGGTGTCTGCTGTCCTCAGCATTGATAAATGCAAATTATCTGCACTGAGCCATGTCCATTGGAACTAAAAAAGTAAAAATTAACATCTAGGATCCATAAATGTCAGTGCCCCATCCCTAGAAGTGTCCAAGGTCAGGATGGACACAGCTTGGAGCACCCTGGGATAGTGGAAGGTGTCTCTGCCCAAGGCAGGGGTGGAATGGGATGAGCTTTAGGGTTCCTTCCATTCCAAACCATTCTGGGATTCTGTGATAATCTTTTCACTCATTTCCTTAAAATCATGTTGTAGATACTGCCCCGTGACAGCCTCTGGAATTCCTTCTCACCATCCAATCTGGAAACTGTTAGATTTTAATAAGATCAGAGACAGAAAGGGAAGAAGCCCTAGTTTGGAATTCCTGATTTCCGTGTCATTCTTTGGATGGAAGTGCTCAGAGTCTCAGCCAGGCACAGAAGCAGAAAACACACCCAGAAGGTGTGGCAGGAAGCTGTGGCCTGGTGTAGGACAAAGTTCCTTGTGAAAACCAGAGTTTTTGATAAAATAAAAGAGATAAAAGCCCAGAAAATCCAAGCCCCCATCCATGAGAACAGGAGTTCTCTGCTGTGGGAAGCTCGGCAATGGCTTTTGGAGTGAAGCCACACGACTTGGGGAGAACCTTCCCCTCTCTCCTGGCTCTGGGATCTCCTGGACAGCTGCGAGACTCCTGCAGGATCCCATCCTTCTCCGTGGGAAGCAATCCAAGGAGGAAAGGTGATGTTTTATCCCAGATCACCCTGCAGCCCCCTCTGCCTACACGGCCTCATCCAAGGGCAGAGCTGTGTCTGCACACAGAGCAGGGAATTCATTCCCTCATCCTGGATCCAGCCTCCACAGCCCTTCTAGGCCTGGAGGCTGCTCCAGAGGCTCTCCTAGGATCTGAGGATAAACATCCCAGGCTTTACAGAACCACACCAAGAGCTTGTTGGATGGTGCCCTGTGTGCCTTTGTTTACTTTCCGTGGGGAAGGAGGCCAGGATGGGTGATGCCGACTTCCCTGGCACTTTCCCTTCCAGTGCCTCCCCTCGGCTCTGGGCAGGAGCATGGAGGGTGAAGGAATGGCTGGAATGTGTTTGGTGGAGCAGAGTTTTCTGCTCTGCAATCACTTGGAGCTTCCTGTCAGACTGTAGGGAAAGAAAAAATAAAAGCCCAGGCTTCTTTTAATATCCCCTGTTCAAACTCTAGCTCAGGCTCCATTTTCTTGGGATAAAAGAACGTTTTCTTAATGGAAATTATGCAAATAAAAATACTGCTAATTCATTTTTCCCATTAGTTTGCTCCTTTCTGTACTCAAGCAGGTAGGTCTCCATATCTCACCCATTATCTATTCCTGTGTGCCTGTTTTGCAGAACAAAGCCATGGAAATTGTGGAGCCAGGTCTCCAATCCCGGTGCTCTGTGCTGTCACAGCCACATGAAGAGGCACCAGAGCCAGCAGAACGGGATTCACAAGGAATAACCTCAGGATGAGGGAGTTTCCCAGCTCTCACTGAGCCAATGGAGTAGCTCTGCAAAGCTTCTCCCTTGTAACCAGGGCAAGGAGAGCTCAGAGATATTCCTACTCTTTCCAAAGGCAGGAATGAACCCCTCTGGCTTCCACAGCTCAGCACCCTCTCCCTGCAGGAGATCCAAAATCCCATAGAATCATGGAATGGTTTGGCTTGGGAAGGACCTTTAAAGGTCCAACTCCAATTCCCAAGTTGAAGGCATCTCCTTACTGGATAAGCAGAGCAAACCCAGCCTGGGCTCTGTTGGTGCCACCAAAACCCTCACAAAAAATCAGGATGTTTCAAAATTGGGATTGTTGTTCCTCAAAAAGAAGAAGCATATATTTTAGGGAGAAAAAGAGTGTTTTGTTCTGCTACAATGAATACAAGATTTTTCCTTGCAGGACCAGTTAAATCTTTGTATCTGGTACAACCCAAGAGCAGCTGCCCTCAGCTGTTTAACTTCAAACCCCAGTTTCTCACTGCGAGTCTCTTTCCAGTTGCTCCACATCCAGCATTTTCCTCTCCTAGCTGACATCTGAAATTCGTTCCTGGTTTACAAAGCTCCAGTAGGCATTTTTAGATGTATTCCTTAAATGTCATTTACAGAGGTTACTGCCTTGGAATATCTAAAAGCAACTGCAGCTGTATCTCCCTAAAAAAAGAAAACGAGTTCCATTTATATTGTATTCACGACACCAGAACCAAAAGCATCCATGGATTCCAAATTGTTGAAGGATGTGCCTATTTTTGCTCCCACTATAATTGTGAGGAAAATAATCACCTCCCTCCCCAAAAAAAAAAGAAAAAAATAGTGACATATTTCATAACGAGCAGTAGGGTTTTGAACCCCCATCCTATTTTTCATTGATATTCCAGCAGGATTTTTCAAAACACAAATATCTTGGAGAATCATGGAATGATTGAGGTTGGAAAAGACCTCCAGGATCATCCAGTCCAAGCTGTGACCAATCCCCACCTTGTCACCAGCCCAGAGCACTGAGTGCCATGTCCAGGTGTTCCTTGGGCACCTCCAGGGATCCCTCATGGAGTTCTTACATCCAGTCTCTGTGCCTTGGCCTTTACAGGTTGGGATTATTCTGTAAAATTAAAGTAATCTCAAAGATAAAACTCCAATTTAAATCTTAACCTGTTGGGCAGTTGGGTTTCATCTAGCTCAGAGTAAAGACAAAATAATTCTAATGACTCTACAGCCACCTCTTGGGATTTAAATCAACATTTATCTCCTCTACTCCTGATGGAATCCCATCCATTTCAAACCAAGCTGGACCAAAATATCAGATTTTCTATTTTTTCTATGTTCTACAACCATGTCTGGGGATTTTACTGTTTGGATTTTAAGGCTGCCTTCAGCAATATTTAATCCATTTTATTCATTTTTTGCCGTGACTTATATTTCAAAAGAAGACCACTTATAGACAGAAAATCAATTTTTCCTAAGATCATGTGGGATTTCCACATCCCAGGATTTTTCTCATGCCACTACATGTCCAGTCAAGGCTTGAAATTTAATTTTAATTCAATTTTCCACTACCATACCCTACTGCCACAGTGGTAACAACCACAGCATTTGGCCCGGGAAAAATGGGAAATTTCCCAATTGAAAATGAGGGAAAGTTCCTGGGAGGGGACTTAAACAAAGGAGTTTCCAGTGAGTTGCCAAGACTCTGCAAGCACCCAGCAAATGTACACAGGGATACAGAGAAATGGAATGGGAATGTTAAGGTTTTGCTGGGATGAGGGTGAGGATTCCAGGAGGTTTGGGATGGTCCAAAGGGCAGACATTGGGATGGGATGTGGCTTTGGGATGCCTGGTGGATATTCCTGTTACGCCCCATGGAGGAAATTTGTGGGATGCACTGACCTCCTCGTTAATGCTGAACGAATGAGCTCTAATTGGAACTAATTCTGAGATGAGGCAGGAGGTGAAGTCCAACCTTGTTGTGAATTTGGCTGCAGACAGGGATGGGAAACAAGGAAAGAAGTGGAGGAACGAGAGAATCAGGAATTAATGAACTCCTGAACATTGCACCTACAACATGCAGGAGCTCTTGGCGTCTCCTCAGCATCAGGATCAGTGCACAATCCATGTTGGGAGGAGAATTCCAGTCCAGTCTTCCTCTCCAGACTGTTTCAGCTAAGAATCCACCCCAGCTTCCTCAGAGACAAAACCAGCCAGGCCCTGGAAACCTCCAAGGCACCACACAACATTTCCGAGCAACTCTTTCCCCAGCTTGGCTGTCTAATGAGGCAAAAGGATATTTTTAAATGCCCATGACACCATCAGCCAAGTTTAGCTCGGCTTTGGGTAAATAAACAGAACAAGCAAATGATTTGCTGTTCAATGAGTTAATAGACAGATCCCTGAATGCACGGGAACACCACCTACGGATCCATGCAGCATATGGAACTTGTTGAGAGAGGAGATGCATCTCCATCCTCCACAACAACAGTCAATAACAGCTATAAATACCCCCGGGTTTGTCACATATTTGGGTTTTGCTTTTTGTCATTCAGAAGGTGGGAGAGCCTAAACAAGTGTGGCTGCACTGGGGGAGTCGCTGCTCACGGAACGTGCCGGGATTTCGAGGCACAATTATGCAGATTTGTTCACACAGCCCCACACTGCCGAGCCTGCACAGATTTCTGACTGCTGCCCGTGACCCCAGCTTGGATAATCTATATTTTAGTGCTGCAAACCAGACTGGCAGGCTTCTTCTTGCTGACTGTGCTGAAAATCCAGCTCCAGGCTGCTCACAAACACCTTTTAATTGCTGTCAAGTCCCCCGCACCCTTCTAAAGAGACAACAACCAACAAAGTCAGTGTTCTGTGAGAAGCTAAAATACAAATTTCTCCACTGGACATTGAAATAGTAGGATAATGATGGCAATAAGCTGCCAGGAGCTACAAGCCAGATAAATATAGAGGCTCCTCTTTTCCTCTTGCAGCTCCAGCTCCCGTCCCAAGCAGGTGGCAGCTCTTGGCCTGCAGCTGAGCAGCTCCTACTCACAGCTCCTTGCACATGTGAGCAGCTACTCAAAGGCTAAGCTCCCCATGGAATTCTCTTTACTCTGGCCTTTAATGTCCTTTTTGTACCTGCACTGCACACTTAATGACCTTATTCCTTCTTTTGATATCTGTATTTTAATATATTTTCTCCCACAGTTCTACAGTGCTCTGTTGAATTGAAGGTTGGTTTACAAACAACTGATTTTGCTACAAATAATACAAAAAAAAAAAAGGAGAAAATCAGGTGGGTTTGGTAGGAATGTTTTTGGCAATGCTTCTGCAGTGATCACATTCTGTGATACACAGCCCTTACACCAACCTAGCCCGAAAGTCCTACAGGGTATTTTCCTCCATAAATCCAATTAGTATTAATTGGAGCCACATCCACGTTTTGAAAGAGAAACACACGCTAAGAAGTGACTTATCAGAGTGGGATTAGCTACCTATATCAACTATCAAAATGTGAGGGTGGCGATAAACACCAGGCAGAATTCCATGCTGAGATTATTCCCTGCTCAATTCCCTGTGCTCCAGGATGAGAGCCATCAGAAGTTGCTCTTGCCCTTGAAATGATCTCTTTATAGAAAAACTTTCTTCAGTCATCATCAGATTTTCTTGTCATTTCTCTAATCAGCACATGCTGCTGGAAAACTAATTTGGGGGAAAATACATATATATATCCACAGACATTAAAATCCACCTGCTGACTATATATAGATATACTTAACATTTCAAAGTAAATGATACAGCCACACAGAAGAATCTCTTCATGGCTTTCAGACCCTTTTTGCTAATAAATCACTAATTCTGAAACTTTATTCATGAAAAACAGAAGGGGAGAGAAAATGAGTCTGGTTTATTTTAGGAAATGCAAAGGGAAGGATGTAACAATGGCTCTGGGATGTCTCCCTGTCTTTCCAGAAGGATTTATTTCAGGTTTTTGGAAAACATACCATCACAGCTTAAAACTGGGCTTTGTGGCAGTGTCTGGTGTGGACTGTTGTTAATTTTGGAAATTTTTTTTGAGTTGATTGTGGTTATAAAACTCTTCATAGGACAGGTAAATATTCAGCCAAGCCACCAGAACAATGACTGCTTTATTTTTAAACATTGAGAGTACAAAACAATAAAAAAAAAAAGAAATTAAAATACCTACATTGATGTCCTTTCTTAAAACTGAGATTCAGAAATCAGTCCAGAGACCTTAAGTGAAGTTAAAATTTAAAGGAATTAAATGAAAAGTGGGGGTGGGGCATGACATCAGTTAATTGTGGTTGTATTTTATACATCTATATAAATAGATATGATAAAAATGGGGAACAGAAAATTTTTCACAAACCATAAAACAAGAACAGAAAATCTTTGAGGAAAACCTGGAATAATCAATTCCAACTGCAACCTATTGATGGGAAATTCCTCAGCAGCAGAAAGCTAAAGATGGTAAATTCAGATTCTTTAGGAATTTCTTGCTCATCCTTCAAAGAGAAAGTCCAAAAATGTCCTAAATGTAGGTGCCAAATACAATGTCACCCTGAGGTTGTCAGGGATTGCAATAAATAGATTTTCACACCCATTTTGAACCCCACATCCAAAGGTTCTGTGATAATAATGAAACCCTATAAAATTCCCCTTCCCTTCCATGTGGTGACACAAACAAAAGGGAGGCAAAAAATTCTGGAAAGAAGCATTGCAGCGTTTTTATTTGTCATGAGAAAGAGGAAAACTCACCCTAAACTCATTTTAACTGAATTTTTCAAAGCACAGGACTCTTCCCAAAGCTTTTTGTCCACGTAAAATCAGTTTTTCCTCCTAGCAAAGAAAGAATTACTCAACCAGAAATCCTTTCAGGGGGGTAGGAAGAGAGACAACCATTTATTTTTTAAACTAAAACCTGCTCCTAAACACGGGGAGTGTTTCAGATCCCGATTTTATAGCAGAGTTAAATTAAAAATTCTGGAAGTTTATAATGGAAGTGCTGACAGACCCTAAAATACAGCGACACCAGTGTGTGTCACTATAATAAAGTGGCATTTAAGACTTTTTTTTT
>VZRF01013833.1:292198-357206 GCA_013396875.1 Vireo altiloquus | reverse complement strand
TTTTTTTTTTTTTTTGCTAGACTTTGATTCCTTCAAAGGTCACATTTGAATAAAACTATCAGTAAACCTCATTAAAAGCATCAGCTCTGCCAGAAAGGCCTTTTTTTTTTCTTTTCTTTTTCTTTTTTTTTAACCTAGCTTCGTTTTAAAGACCAAATTATTGTTTTTACCCAATCTTTTCTCCTGTGTCATGCTGGATGGAAATCCATAGAGGCCAGGGGAGGGTGCAGGGTTCCCTCAGAGCTGAATTCCCAGTGGATGGAGTGTGGGGGTGGAACCCAGAGCCAGGCAAACCCTCTTGGCTCTGTCCCAAGCCTCTTTTCTCGTTGATTATATCCCCATGGGGTGCCTCAGGGAGCTTAAACACTACACGGGATTTCCCAGCAAAAAGAAAGGAGGGCCAGAGGTCCCCCAGCCAAAATTCACCATCAGCTTTGCACTAAGGGAAAGCAGATTTCAGGGCACACCTGCCTTGCTTTGCTTTGCTGCCTTTCCACCAGAATTTGGTCATTTATCATGGGAAGATTATGAAGGGTTTGTTTTAACCTGTGGAAGAAGAGAAAGTTCTGCCTAATATTCCGTTTGGTGAGCACTCTTGGCTGGGAAATTCAGCAGAATTCAGAATTTAGAACATAGAATGTAGAATTACAGAACGCAGGATTTAAAAATTAAAATTCAGAATTTACAATTTAAAATTTAGGATTCGGATTTCCAAACCCAGGCATCAGGAGCCCAGAGCGGTTCCTTTTCCCACCAGGTTTTCAATACTCAGAGATTTAACACAAGGAGATTTAACTGTGGGGATGTGGGACTGCTGAAATGAACACCTATTTTAGGATGCCTCACTCCAGGGATAAACCCACAGTTCTCAGCTCCCTCACCATCTAAAGAAGGAGACAAATTATCAGGGAATGACTCCCAGGAGCTGGTGGGCTGGATGGAATATCCCAGGGCTTCAGAGGAGTTAAAAACCAAAGGAAACCAAAAAAAACCAAAATCCCACATATAAAACTACTACACAAATTCTGGTGACTCTTTGGCTTCTTCTCCTAAGGATTTGAATAATACCAGTTTAAAATATCCTATTTTTGTACTGAAAATTATGGAAACTGAAGTGAAGAAAGGCACAAAAAACATCTCCTCTTATCACTGCTCCATGTGCCACTTCCACAGTGCAGTCTCCCAAGTGGGAATGCTACAGCTGGAAAAAAGGGTTCACAAATGCAAAAGCAGAGTATTTATGGATCAGGGGTGGGAAAAAGATTCCTATCTATGTATGCTGAACTCAAATTTGCTGTGTACAGCACTCTTAGAAGGTGGAGGAGAGTAATTTTTAATTTTGTAAAAATTACCTGAACCTAAAAGCAAAGGTCTGCCCTTACTGGCTCATCCCATTGCAGAGTTATCTGCAATTCCCAGCCCTGGAAGTGTCCAAGGCCAAGCTGGAGAGGGCTTGGAGCACCCTGGGACAGTGGGAGATGTCCCTGCCCATGGCAGGAGTGGCACTGGATGGGCTTTAAGATCCCTTCCAACCCAAGCCATTCCAGGATTCTGGGATTCCATTTTTCCATGATTCTGTCCCTCACAGAAGTGCCATAAAGGATGATTTCACACTTTGCCTTTGCCTGTGGAAGCTCAGACTGAGCCCTGCTCACTGTGCAAATACTGATCTGTGTGAGGTGTGATGGGCTCAGAAAAGCCTCCCAAGAAGAAAAATAAGAAATCACAAGTCTCCAAGTAAACCCAGAGTCATGGGATGATCCTTTTGATTAATTAAGGAATACATGGAAGCTCTGCTTCCCACGTGAGTGGCTGCTGCTGGTTTTGCTGAGTCCTTTTGTCCTCTTTGCTGGCCCTGAGCAGGAGTTGCTCTGTGCTGTGCTTGATGCCTTAAATGGCTCCCTAGAAACAGAGACCGGACAGGAATAAAGGAATACAGGAGGGACTGGTTGGAAAGACCTTCAGAGGTCACACTCTGGGCTCCAGAGGCTCCTGCCTCAGTGCATCCCAACATGGACAATGACAGCTCCCGAGTTCTTCACACTTTGATATCAGCATCAATTGCCCAAGCAGAAGCCAGGCAAGGATGGAATTTGCCCAAGCTTGCCCCCCTCTCCCCAAGATGAAGGTTTCCAGTTCTCGGTCTGAGTNCCCCTCTGCCCTCAGCCCCACAGAGATGAAAGGTGGAGGCTCTGGAAGCTGAGGACCAGTGGTTGTTGATGGTATCAGGAACAGCCCCAGATGGCTCAGTGGGCAAAGACAGGAGACTCCTGTGGTGGCTGGGAAATCAGGAAGAGGCTCCTGTGGTGACTGGGAAATCAGAGGCAGACTCCTGGGAAATCAGGATCTCACTGGGTGATACTCAGACTCTCCTAAAGTGAGGGTCGGAAATCACCAACAGCCCACAGGCCCCATATGGGAAATTCTCCTCCTCTGTGGCTACAGCTGTGAGAGGAGGTGGATGCTCCATCCCTGGATGCATCCCAGGCCAGGCTGGACAGGACCTGGAGCACCCTGGGATAGTGGGAGGTGTCCCTGCCCAGGGCAGGAGTGGAATGGGATGGGCTTTGAGGTCTCTTCCAACTCAAACCAGTCTGGGATTCTGGGATCTTATCCTTATCCCATTCCCTCCAGTAGCTACAGTCAACTTAGTATTGGTGGGGTTTTTTCACCCCACGTGTTTATGTTTAAGTTCAGCACTATTTCTAAATTTCATCTGCAGGATCTCTAAGTCATTTCAAGATAAAGAGAATTAACAGTGCCCCCAGAACATGTATCCTTTGCTTCACATAAACTTTCTGCACATATTTTTTCCTTCAATATCTCTCTTAAAGGTTCTCTTTCACAGATAGATTCCATCTGCATTAGGCTATTTTTTCTTTAACATTTTTAATTAATAAACACTCCTCTACAAGCTGAGTGTCCTCATTTTGTTATTTCTTGCTTTTCTTTTAATTTGTACCATTTCCTGCTTACTTTCTGCCTCTCCTGTGCTAATTACTAAGAGCTGGTCATCAGCTTTGGCATTGGTCAAGACAGAGGGAGCAGAGTCATCCCCCAGCATTCCAGGCCTGGAGCCAGTGGTGACTCGGGGAGAGAAGCAGCTGATACCAGCTCAGGGCTTCCAGATAAGATGTGGGATGTGGGGAGATGGAGAAATCCCACATCCCAGAGACAATCACCAGGATAGTGCACCATGGAATTAAACCCATGCCGTGCCAGGAGAGAGTGCTCCTCACAGGGACACACTTGGAGAATTGGGGAAGTGTGGAATGGTTTGGGTTGGAAAGCGCCTTAAAGATTATCCAGTTCCACCCTATCCCATGGGAAGAGACATCTCCCACTGTCCCAGGCTGCTCCAAGACCCATCCAGCCTGGCCTTGGACACTTCCAGGGATCCAGGGGCAGCCACAGCTTCTCTGAGCACTCTGTGCCAGAACCTCCCCACCCTCCCAGCCAGGAATTCCTTCCCTATATCCCATCTCAACCTCCTCTCTTGCATCCCTTCCCCATGTCCTGTCACTCCATATTACACATATACAGCACATATGCTTCGGATTTCCCTGTTTTTCCAACTGCAGATAATCACTGACATTCCATAATCCCTCCCACTCGCCTGGAGTGAAACTCAGCTATTCCATTAAAAGTGCACATCCTTGTAAATGTTTCCGGATTGCTGCTGCAAGGGAGCTTTTAATAAATCCACTCCCAATAGCTGTGAATGCTAATAGAAATAATCAATTCAGCACTTAACACTTCAATCACAAGACATATTTTTAGCCTATTACTGATAGCCATGTTATAAAAACAGAAGTCTGTTCTGTTCCTTGCTTTTCTGGTGGAAACAGTGCCAGAAACCAGCAAAGAATTTAAGCTTTTTCTTCTTATTTACTTGCTGTATCTCAGACTAAAATAATAACACAGAAGCTCCACTTTGGCTCCCCTGTTGTCTTGGTGAGTGTTTAGAAAGTCAGGCTGGCAACAAGGTAAATATTTAGTGATTAGCTGGATTCTCCTCAACAGTGATATCCTCTGAATTTAATTTTTTGGGTGATATTTGAAACCATTTCAAACCCAGACTGAAGTTTTATTCCATCACATCTCACTATTATTTTTTTGTTTTCCTTCTTGGAAACTGATACGAAAGGGCCACAGGTTTTTGTTTTCTGAAGGTTTCTTAACTTGCTTTTTCCACACATAAATACATATGTGAATATGTCGTTTTAATTAGGAGAGCTTAATATTCAGGGCAGCTAAATTGCCTTGCTCAAGGAAATGACTCTTGCAGCAATCATTGATTCTCTCTGCAGCCCCATCTACATCTTGATTCCAGCCAGGAGCTTAATTACAAACATGTGACGTGTTGCACTGGAGTCAGGGAGATCTGGACAATCCACACTTTGTCCAAGCAGAGTTCGAGGCACTGTGGGGTGTTTCAGTTTCGTGGAAGGATTTAAAATACATTTGGCAGTCCTGGCAGTGCCAGGGATGGATTCCCCCTGATTTGAGATGCCTTTATGGCAAACTGATGGTCCATGCACAGGTCCGGATGAACAAGGCACAGCCAACCCTCAGAGCAGAGTGAAAACTCAGAAGTTCAAGGAGGAAAACTTCCTCAGGAAGAAGCAAATTCTACAGGCAGAAGCACAATTCCGGTGAAGTTCAGTTGTTCTAGCAAGGAGCCTTTGGATGAAAGGCAATTCACATCTTTGGTTTGAAATTTGTCGTGAGGAAAACGCCAACGATCACATTTGTTCAAATTTAGCCTCTCAGTTCTTGAAGGGGACTTCAAAAGAGATGAAGAGGGACTTTTTACATGGGCAGAGAGTGACAGGGAATCGATTCCAACTGAGAGGAAGTTGAGTTTGGATATTAGGAAGGAATTCTTGGCTCTGAGGGTGGGGAGGGGCTGGAATTCTCTGGCTGGGATTCCCAGAGAAGCTGTAGCTGCCCCTGGAAACCTGGAAGTGTCCAAGGCCAGGCTTGGAGCAGCCTGGGACAGTGGGAGGTGTCCCTGCCCATGGCTGTGGTGGAATGGGATGGAATTTCAGGTCCCTGCAAACCCAGGCTTGTCTGTGGCTCCACAAATGGATTCAGAAGTTTCGTGGCATTACATTTATCATGCTACCTTTGCATAATGAACCCAGCCCCTTCTAAAGCAGGGACACACTGCATGTGCACAGGGATCGAGGCCAAAATCCAGAGCCTTTGGAGAAAGAAGCAAGATTAATCATTCCAGGGATGCTGCCTTCCTCATCCCTGATCCACTTTTATCGATTACCGTAAGCGAACAGCTACAAACAATTGATACCGAGATTTTTAACCGCTAATAAATAAAACTGCGGAGGGGAAATAAATTTAAACAACCTTCAACTAGAAAAGCCCTTTTTTTTTTTTTTTTGCTCTTAAATTTGTGCTGAAGCAATGCCTGAAATAACTCTTAGTGCACCAGAAGGGCCAGAGCTTGTGAGGCTGAATTACACCCAAGGCATAAATGCATTCCCACTCTCCCCGTGCCTCGTGGCGTCAGGAGTCTGACTCAGAGCCCTTAAGTGCAGCGAGGTCAATGCCAGCGCTCACGAGAACGTTCAGCCACTCTCCCAGACATTTTAATGTATCTATTAAATTTCTGCTTTATTAACCTTAGCTAAAACCTACGGTAATAACCCCGCATCAATTAAAGCGGTTCCACAATTCCTAGACAATGTTAAGGAGGAAAGAAGGGGGTGGGGGGAGGAAAAAACCAAACAAAAAAAAAGGAATGCATTTACTTATTGTCCAATCTGAGCAAGGAATGAGTCTGGCTGAGGAGACTGGGATTGACATCTCTTCCATGGGATTTCCAGGTTTTAGGAATGCAGGGGTTCAGGCTGCAGGGTGATATTTGCCCTGCCCCACACCCAGCAAACATCACGTGGGGAAACAAGCCCTCAGATAATATCCTGTATTCCTGTCACAGTCACACTCAAGTGTGGCAATAAACCCCCGTGGCCCCCACCCAAATCATGGGGTGAGGGACATTTCCTGTGGGTTAAACCCTGGAAAAGTCTCCCTTGGCTCGTGGTTTGTCCCATTGATGCCTTAGGTTTTAACTTTTATTTGTTTCCAACCCTGCAGTGCCCAGTGTTACTCTGCAGTTCCTTGGAGCTCGTTCAGTGCTGTTCTCTCATGCTCACACTGACATAACAAAGCCTCTCCAGCTCGCTCTCCAAGGACACCCAGACCCTCCTGGGCCCAACAACTGCAAACCTTCATCTTGGGGAGAGGGGGGCAAGCTTGGGCAAATTCCATCCTTGCCTGGCTTCTGCTTGGGCAATTGATGCTGATATCAAAGTGGGAAGAACTCGGGAGCTGTCATTGTCCATGTTGGGATGCACTGAGGCAGGAGCCTCTGGAGCCCAGAGTGTGACCTCTGAAGGCCTTTCCAATCAATCCCTCCTTTATTCCTTTATTCCTGTCTGGTCTCTGTTTCTAGGGAGCCATTTAAGGCATCACCATCCTGGCTCCCCATGGGCTCGCAGGAGGGGTTGCACGAGCTGGGTATTGATCAGCTGCACTGATCCAGGCACTGGATCACTCCTGATTGGGGTTTTCCCATCCCTGTGCCCACATAAAGAGGAGTTCCAGGCTAACTGTGGTCAATTTTTATCCACTGAAGTCATTACCATGTCCTAATTCCACAGATTCTGCTGCTGGTTGGAGTTAAAGGCCTGGCCCAGGGGGTGAAGCTCTGCCCCAGGGCTGAAGGGCTGAGCTGGGCACAGTCACATTCCCAGCTTTTCCCAGGAAAATGGAGTTGCTGGAGGATCCCAGCCTGCTTAACCCCCTTTTACCTGCACTAAGGAAAACCTCTATGAGAGGGCAAAAATCAGGAAAATGTTTGGTGCACATTTTCTTCCCCAGTTACTTTGCTTGGGGCTGACTGAAATCTCAGCTCAGGTTAAAAACATATCAGGAATGGGGAATTGAGGAGGATCAAATCCTCATTTGACACAAAAATCTGGGGGTGTGTTTCTTCTCCTCTTCACCCTTTTCCATGGAAATATCACCTTTTGCAATTTGCTACTTCGGCTAAAACAGAATTTGGACCTGAAAATTGCTTATCTTTAAGGATTATAAAGAATTTATCCTGGCAAATTATTGTAATTATCCTTTGAGCATGAGATTTACTCCACAGAAAGTTGAAAAAAAAAATCTCTCTGCTCCTGAATCTTTTCTTCCCAGGATCACAGAACCAGAGAATCCTTGAGTAATTTGGGTTGGAATGGATCTTAAAGCTCAGCTCATTCCAACCCCTGCCATGGAGCATCTGTGAAGAGAAAAAGGGATTAAAGGACAAGAGTTTGATATGGACAATATTCTATCCATAGACTTGCAGAGAGGCCCTGAGATGCTGAAATGTTGCCCTTTCCAATATAATTGCAGTTTAAGATCTGGGCCATCTGGAATTATTTATTTAGGCATCATATTTGTTGCTGTTGCTATTTAAAGAAGCACTGTGTAAATTCAGGAAATGCTGTACATATGAAAAGGTCTCCTAAAAATATAAGAAAATCACTTTCCAAGCTCCTGGGAAGCTTTCCTGCTGATTTTCCAGTCCCAGAGGAGCACTGGATTTCTGTTTCACCCAATTCCTTTGCCAACAGTCAATATTCTGTTCTCTGTAACTTGTCCAATGATTCCAGTGTGGTTTCATAAGTGATTTCCAAACTGCAAAAGGCACTGAAAGGAAGATTTGGGTTTACTCAGAACTCTTGCATAACCAACTCTGGATTAATTTCACGTAAAGGAGCTACTTCCAAGAATAAACATGAAAAATCAGAAATTTGGTAGGTGATGGTAACCCTGGGGACCTCTTTCAGAGCTGAAAGGGACTTTATGGACCATTTGAATGCATCTGTTTGCTGGGCAAGTACTCAAAGAAAGAGTAAAAAAGACTGAAAATAGAAAATTCCTAAAGGAAATGAAAAAATAAAGGATGTCTTTTATGACACAAAAACTTGGCTAAAACATTTCTTAATATTCCTCTGGTCAAACTACTTCTCCCTCTCACACACTGAATTTAATCATGAGTTAAAAATAAGATATGGAGAGTCTCAAGCTACAATTTTAATTTTTTCCTAAAAATTTGGAAAACGACACTGATTTAAGAGGCAACAGATTTCTTGTGCTCCACTTCATGGTCAGCAGGAACTTGGGCTCTGTGCAATAGAAAACAATCCCTGACTTTAGAGAGAGATGCATTGAAACCACAATCTCCTCCAGATAGTGCTCAGCCAAAGACAAACCCCTAATTTGAGGAGCTATTAAAAATTAAATCAAATTTTAAAATCCTCGTGCTATCACCACATACCTGAGCCAAAGGTACAGATGACAAAAACCCCACCACTCTTTTTTTATTTTAAATTAACAAGTGAATCGGAAACAGTCAGACTCAGCACTCTAATTTCCTCATTTCCTATAATTAACTGAGCTTTCAACACCTCTTCTAATTTACTGATGATTATCTTTTTATTCACCAATCTAGATTAGAACATAACTGACATTCTTTGCTACCCACTGGCTCAGATGTTCTCATCTTTCTGCCTGGAAAGATAACAAGAAGTTCTTCCTTGGTGGATTTATTTTCCTTCCCTTCTCCCATTCCAGATGTCCACACATGTCCTGGCAACCAGAAATCCTTCAAACCCCCCAAAGTTGCTTTTCTCTGATCACTACACATTAATTTTTCCAAGAACCAGCTCTTTACTCCTCTTCATCTAAATCAGATTTAATTTTGCAGAGGGGTTTCATCAACCTGTTGCTCCTCTCTCCTGCACTAATGGAGCAAATTTTTCATGCTTTGACACAGCAATTTATATATCTGCTAAAAAAAATGAACTGTGGCACCAGGACTGGAGTTATCCAGGTAATTTCCACAGCCCTCACTGATGAGAAGAACGGGAAAAAGAATAAGAATATAAGAAATTCATGTTTAAGATAGAAAACAAAACGTTTTTTAGAATTAGTCAGATGTTTTGCTTTGTTTTTTCAAGTGTAACAGATAATATCTGATTTTTTTTTTCCCTCTGTCTGAAAAGCCCCACAGGACTTTCTTTATCCCTGTTTTTCCAGTGACAGTATCCAGGTGCCTGTTCCCAGAACCCTCCAGACTGGGAATGTTTTCCCTGCCTGCCCAGGCAGCATTTCTGCACTCAGGAGCTGACATGCAGCATCAGCTCCTTCAATTGCTGGTAATCTCCCAGGATAATCAATTGCAAACCAAGAAAATCTTGTCTCACAAGATCCTGGCCCGGCCCACTCCAAAATGAGCATTCCCACCTCTGCTTTTCCAGCTTCCCTCTGCTATTTTTACCCTGCTGTTCCTCCAGCATGGTTCGCACGCATTGTTCCCCCAACTGTTTTTCAGAAATCCCACCTCAGTGATGCCAGGATGATTTTTTGCTTTTTATTTTATACCCCTCTCACACACTCTTTTATCCAGTTTGATGCATTCTCAGTGCTTTTAGCCCACACACTGTGACTTCCCAAGGCTGATAACTCAGCTCAGCCCCACGGCACCGTTAAACCAGGAGAGCAAACATCCTGGGAGCCCCAGACACCAAGGGCCTCTCCAGAACACATTTTGGAACCTCAGACAGGCCCAGCCAGGGGGAAGGTTCCTCACAACGAGGGCTTCACTCCAGCCTCTCATTGGGGAATCTTTGATAAATCTGTTAATTTTGCAAGGCCTATAATTGTGTGTATTTTGGTGTGGCAAGTAGTGAATGCATTTCTGGGGCATTCCACCTGGACCAAGTGCTGCACCCAAGGATCCTGAAATAAATACCAAGGTAAAAATCCCTTTTCCCCATCAGTCGTATTTTGGTTTTAATTTTAAGACCAGGGAAAGGCAACATCAGAATATTGGATGAGGTCCCCACTTTTATGTAATACAGGATGTAATTTTGAGGAACTACAAGCAGCTTTAACAGGGAATTTCTGAGAATAAAAGCAGGTGATTCTCCAAGCTTTAGGAACAATCCTCCAAGAGCCACCAGCCACTTTGTCAAACACAAAGGATGGATAGATGAGCACAGGTGACATTCCTAGAGGACAGAGATCCAGTGCTTTTGACAGGGATCAGATTCCCCCTCTCCATCCCCTCAGCAGGACCCCATGGACTCGTGCAGTGGGGAGCCTCCCCAGCTCCTTGTTTCACCCAGGGAATATCTAAGTGTGATCTCAGTCCTATCTCCAACCCCATCTGCAGGCACTCACCTGACTCCTCGTGAATCACATTATTTACTGGGGTTTCTCACCTGATTTAACCTGTTCTGTTCTGTTCTCCAGGCTGTAATTGCTGGATTGTTACCACACACACTCCCTGAACAATTTGCTTTGTGGGAATTCCTGGCAATCCGGGGAAGCAGTCTGGGGACTCCTCTCTCCCCTCTCCACAGTGCTGGTCTGGCTGATGTGTCCACACACAGAAATTGGTGTATTCATGACTCACAGATGGATTTATTCCCCAGCTCACCAATGCCAGAATTCAGCCTCTCTCTCCCAAATCTCCTTGGGAACAGAGAGGAACAAACTTTGGGTGCTTTGCATGAGGGATGAGCACTCCACAGGCTCTGCACTCTGCCACAGACAATATCAGCACTTTTAATGGATGGCATCATTAACGTTGATCAGTTTTAAAGCCTTCACACCCAGACTGTGCCTATGTAGAGAAGTTTTTCTGCATAAAATCCATTGCAGTTGTGCTTCCCTGGGGCTTTGCTCACCTCTTTCCCCTGGGCTGTCCTCGTTTCCACTGCCAGGCCCTGGCCACACATTCCTCCTAAATGGAACTAAAATGGTTCTCAGAGTTACTCAGCACCTCCCCCTCTCCCCAAATCTCCCTCTTGCTGTCTCCAGGACTGATTTCCACCTCAGCACAGCCCATAAGCCAGGCTCTCTCTGCCTTTCCCATTGTTCAAATATGTATTTTACATTTCCTCTGCTGCTGTTCCTCACACCTGGAAATTATTTCCTGCACAAGGTACCCGGTTGCCCTCTTTCAAATCCTACTTGGAGGTTTTCCTTTGGGTGTTACTTGTTTCAAAAATGATGTTTTGCTTAAGCCCCTGCCTGCCAAATGGATCCATTTCATCCCAGTGCTGCCAGGGCTTCCCTTTTTTAGTGGCTTCGTACTTAAATCATCCCTTAAAACTGAATTTGCCGTATCTAGGGGACACTTTTAATCCAAAATCTGAACAAAACATTGTAGAGAAGCCCATGTTCTGTAACTTCACTCCCCAGACACTGCAGTTAGAGAAACATAACAGTGAGCAATAAAATAAGTGTTTGAGGGGGGGTTGTTGGCAGTTTTCTAAGCAGAAATACATTAAACAAGAAGTTAAAATGATTTTCAATACCAGAAACAGATTAAAACTAAAGGCATGCAAAGTGCCAGAGAATTCAATTTATATTTCTTCATATTCATGGAATCTCAGAGTGGTTTGGCTTGGAAGGGAGCTCAAAACCCATCCAGTCCCAACCCTGCCATGGGCAGGGACACCTCCCACTGTCCCAGGCTGCTCCCAGCCCCATCCAGCCTGGCCTTGGCCAGGGATCCAGGGGCAGCCACAGCTTCTCTGGGCACCCTGTGCCAGGGCCTCACTGCCCTCCCAGCCAGGAATTTCTTCCCAGTATCCCACCCATCCCTGCCCTCTGGCACTGGGATCCATTCCCTGTGTCCTGTCCCTCCATCCCTTGGCCCCAGTCCCTCTCCAGCTCTCCCGGAGCCCCTTTAGGCTCTGAGCTCTCCCTGGATCCTTCTCCTCTCCAGGTGAACATTCCCAGCTCTCCCAGCCTGGCTCCAGCAGGGCTCCAGCCCTTGGAGCAGCTCCGTGGCCTCCTCTGGACTCTCTCCAGCAGCTCCACGTCCTCCTTACATTGTTGTCCTTGTGTATCTCTAGCTTTTAACAGATTTATTCCCAGGACAGCTACAGCATCTCCTTACTGACTCCTAACTCAGAGTAACCAGGAGCTGTCTGGGACCCTCCTTCTCCACTCATCTCTGGAGTTACTCTCTCCAGTGTGTAAATCACGAGAGTAAAAGCAGAAGTGGGAATATCCAATATTCCACCTTCCATCCACACAAATTCCGGGATCAATAACGGCCTTGGTGTGGAACCCAGGCCCCCACTCCAGTGCTGGGCTCACCAGCACCCCTTTTGTGTTTATTGGGAATATTTTCAGGTTTGGGGGGTGCTGTGGTGCACGTTCAGCTCCGCTTTGGGTGATTTGCAATCCCAGTCCCTGGGGTGTGTGTAAACTCCAGGAACAATAACCAAACAATGTCTCTCGGTTTATGACTAAAGGAAATTCTTGGCACTGGCAGCTCTCTGCTGTATTTACTGATTTTACAGTGTAAACACATATGTTGCAAGACAGATGGACCTTTCCCCCCAGCTTTCAGCAATGGGTGTCTCATCAGGGAAGGGATTAAGAAGATCTTAAAATCTTTAAACAAGGTTTCACGGCCCTGGCCGTGGGCAGCCCTGCACAAAGGGCAGGATTATTGGACACAAAGGGCTGTGCTCCCAGGGAGCAGCCAGGCCACGCTAAACAGATCATTCAGCAGTGTTTTAATTATATTACAGAAAAGGGGTTAACAATAGATTTTACTATCAACTGCAGCCAGGTGGCTTTGCAGGACAAAATTTTGGCTTTTCAGTCCACACCCATGCTCTGAACAACAGTGGGGGCTGTGATTTTACAGACAACTCTCATCTGAAACTTCCTGTGCGACGCAGTCACGATATCAAATTGTCTTTGACTCATTTTCTAGGAAAATAGAGTGGATTTTATAAAAACAGAATCCGTGGGTTTGGGCGTAAAACTAAAATTCACGTCAAGGTGCTCAGAAATTTGACAGAGCATTAAGTTTTTTGTCTCAGTCTTTGTTTGACCAAAGATTTATTTGGATATTTGTGGAATGAAAGTCCACCTTATAACAATCAACTTTCTTTACTAACTGGGGAAAACTCTGATGGGGCAGAAGGAACTTGTTCTATGAACAAGAGGCTGATAAACTCCCGAACCTTATCTGAGATCAGTTTTTTTTGCAAAGAACTGCAGGAATCATCTTAGTTCCTATTTTTCTTAAAGTTTTTTTAACTAGAAAGAACATATTTTTCTGTGTTTGGCTAAGGAATGCTCCACACAACCTCACTATCACCAGATTCCTGTATTCACCACTGGCTCTGGGAGGGAATTACATCCAGAATTTTTATTCCTGTTTTGTGCTTTATTTCGAGGGGTATTTTTGTTGCTTTCATTGACAGAAGATATAAAATTACGTATGATAGAACTAAAAAACCCTCTGTTTTAATGAAGTTACAAAGATTTGCCTGGAGTCTTTCCAAGGCAAAAAACCACCAGCAGCAAAGTAAAGCTGTGAAATGGCTGGAAAGACAAAGAGCATAAGATTTTGACTCGTATTTTATAAGTTATTCATTAATTTTTTCCTGCAAGTCTGGGTTAGGGAAGGTAGGAAGAATGGGTGTGGAAGGAGGTGACAGAGAAAAGGAAACAAGGAGAGGCAAAGAGGAAGAGAGAAGCGTGAAAGGCAATGTAAAAATGTCTTTTTCTAGCAAAAGCAGACAGGATGAAGAAAAGAGAGATTTCCTGAGGGCAAACAAGCTGCTCTGTGTAGTTTGGGCTGTGGGGTGAGATGAAAGCTCTGTTACAGGGACGCTGCACATCCCTGCCGTGACCTTGCACAACAAGGTCCAACCATTGCCGTGCTCGTACAACAGCTCTCCCACATCCCATCCCAACCCCAAACCTGCTTTGGGAGGCTCTGTGGAGAGGCTGGGCTGTCACAGGGGCAGCCAGCTCTGCCCCACTGCTTCTCCTCTTCCTCCCTAATTTCCCCTGACAGTCCCATTCCCGACCTTCCTTCCCCTCCAAGTCACAACAACCTTTGCCAGCAAAGCCCTCCCGGAATCAAATCTCATTTTTCAGCAGAGGAACTTGCAAAACAGCAAACAGCTCTGGAGAAGGGGGTGCTAAGAGCTGACTGGCATTCTCATATGTTATGGATGAGCACACTCCCTAATGCTACTTAAAAGATTTAACGTCTGATATTCTCCTAATGAGATTAAGGGGACAAAGAATTGAAAACAAGGGATGTTTACAATTACTGGCACCTGAAGAGCGGTGATGTCACATGGAAAAATAAACTTTCCACCAGAGATGCATTTCCTGGGCGATGTGAGGGTGTTCAGCTCTCGTTTGTCTGCTTGTACCCATTTCAATGCTGGAATGGAGGAGAGAAATTAATGCAACAACGGGGTCAATCATCAGCAATTAGGAGATGAGCACATTTAAATGACAGTAGAAATCCAAGTGTAGCTGGGAAACGAAAGAAGGAAATTATCATCAGGAGCATCTCTTGTTCACCCTTCTCATCCCTCAAACACATCACAGCTCACAGAATGACATTTTCTTTGCCTCTGGACTGAACTGGTTTTCCTTGACACACCAAAAACCTCCTGTCCCCAGCGTAGCCAACAAATTCCACACCTCTCACCGTCCTCCTTCGAACCTCCACTTTTACTGTGTTATTTTCAAAACACAAACTTTGAAAAGGGATGAAATTTCAATTTTCCTAAGTGACAGGCAAACGAGCAATAAAGTTAAAAAAAAAATAGCCACTTGCCTCAATAAGCATTACAAAACTCAAGGGAAAAGTTGGATAAATATTTTTATGTTGTTTCTCTTCACTCAGTCATGTTCTACAAATGTGTCTCTGAGTTTTACTCAGAGGTAAAGTCCTGCCAACTTTCTGAGAGCACGAAAAGGGGCCCTCCACATGAAAGCTGCAAATTAATATATTTGTTTACTATTTCAAGGGCTGGCTATGGCTAACAGCACAACTGGAGCTTGGATCCCCAATCTGAGCATTCCAGCTCCAAGGCTGTAAAACCCAATCATGGAATCATGGAACAGTTTAGGTTGGAAAGGACCTTAAAGCTCTTCTTGTTCCAAGCCCTGTCATGTGCAGGGACACCTTCCGCTACTCCAGGGTGCTCCAAGACTCCTTGTCCCCATCCTTTGGGATCAGCATCCTGGTTGGCACCTGGGTTTCAGCAGCTCAGCACATCCAGGCCTCACAGATCTACCCAGGAGCTGTGTTTGAGGTCCTGCAGATCTTTAAGGAGGGATGAACATTCCAAGAAATCCCTTCACAGGCAGTGCTCTGTCAGGCTCTCACCAAAAAAAAAAAATTAAATTCTTCCACTGTTTTAAAAAGGAGAAGAACATCCATGGCCTTCAGTTGAGTCTGCTGGTGATCCCAAGGGAAGGAGCCTGAGACAGGCACCAACTTCCAGAGGAAGGATTTCCCTTGTCTGTCAACAGAGGTTTCTCTAAACCTCCTCGCTGACTCCTGGAATGTTGGAGCCCAGGAAAACTTCTCCTGACCCTCTGGGGACTTATTTTGTCCCTAAAGCCCCCCAAAATGGCTTAGTCTTCGAACTAAGTCCATGAGAGTCTTGCCTCCACTTCTGGGTGAGAGCACCAAAGAAATGAAGAGATGTTGTTTAGTGCACCACAGAGAGTGTATTTGTAGTTTTAGATTTTGCTCTATATATTAATATAGAGACAACATGGAGAATTCAGGNTAAGTTCCTGTGATTTAGTAATTGGTAGAAAGAATCTAGTGTAGAAGAGGCATGTTAATAAAATTGATAGTTATTGGTTTTAAAGACAAAATAAAATACATAAAATCTGGCAATTAGGTGATAAAAGGTATATAAACCCTCTGCTCTGAGCAGCAGCAGCCATTGTGCTCCTGGAAGCAGCAGCAGAGGCTGTGTTCCTGAAACTTTGATAAGAAAAAATAAACAATTCCTGAAGCAGCAGAAAAGCTTTCCAGCTTCATTTTCCCTGACGTGAGACACTGAGAAGGAAGATCACAGGGCACAGACAGAAGAACAGAGCCTTAAGGCCCCCACACTGGAACCTCATCCTCCCTCCCAATCCAAACCCCTGGGTGGGACACATGAGGTGCCCTCCCCAAAGCTCTGCCTATCCCTAACCCAGCCCCCCTCAAATCCCAGGTATTTTCAGGATCTCTGTCCCTTCAACCCAAGGATTTGTTTCTGTTGTGGCCATTGAAAGCTCAGAATCACTGAAGTAGGAAAGCAGTCCACCAAAAAAAGTCCTCAGTTGTTTGTGGAGCTTTGATCCGTGCAGTGCTTATTGTTGAAAACCTCGTATCAGCTTCGAGGAGGTAAAATCCTGTGATAAGATATGCAGATCTCATTAAGCTGATTTTTATCTCATGCCATCTATGCTTTTAATAGAGAATGCAGAAAAAAATACTGAAGGAGAGGAATCTCCTTTCCTTTCTTGTAGAATTTTTTAAGTCAGGGAGTTTTGAGGTCATATTTGGAGGCTTCTCTGGGGTTCTGTTTGCACAGCAAACACCTGGGTTTTATTCTTCAGAGGTTAAGACAGACTGCCAAAGTAAAATTTACTTCTGAACTTGGTTTTTAATAAAAATATTGAACTAGAGACACAGAGCTTGGCAAGCATGACAAACAAAAACAAGCATACAAGAAAATTACACCTTTCCCAAAGGACCAAACTAGAACTGAATCTCCTGAAAATACAAAAACTGCTCTCAAAAGCAGTTTTTCAACTGCTCCCCAAACCAGTCAGATTTCAGTGTCTTAATACACATTTCAGCTGCCTTGTTTAAATATCTGCTTCACTGATGATATGGAAATGAAAGAGCTCAGACCTTTGAATCAGTCACACCAAGCTTCTACCTGTTAGTGATGTGTCATAGAGCCTGTATACAATTTCCTCAAATTAAAATAATGGAGTGGTTTAGGTTGGAAGGGGTCTGAAAGATCTTATTGTCCCACCCCTGCCATGGCATGGGGCACTTCCCACAATCCCAGGCTGCTCCAAGCCCCATCCAGCCTGACCTTGGACACTTCCAGGCATCCAGGGGCAGCCACAGCTTCTCTGGGCACCCTGTGCCAGGGCCTGCCCGCCCTCACAGGGAACAATTCCCAATTCCCAAAATCCCACCCATCCCTTCCCTCTGGCACTGGGAAGCCATTCCCTGTGTCCTGTCCCTCCATCCCTTGTCCTCAGTCCCTCTCCAGCTCTTCTGAAGCCCCTTTAGGCCCTGGAAGGGGCTCTGAGCTCTCCCTGGAGCCTTCCCTTCTCCAGGAGAACATGGCTGGGAAATGTTCAACTTCTCCACCAACATCCTCAATGTCTTCCCCCCAGGACTGCTCTCCATCCCTTTTCCACGCAGCCTGGATTTGTGCTGGGATTCCCTGACCCAAGGGCAGGACCAGCATTCAACCTTATAGAACTTCCCAGTCCAACCTCTCCAGCCCATCCAAGTCCCTCTGGATGCCCCAGTGATGCCTTAGGTTTGAACTTTTCTATGTTCCCAAGTGTAACTCTGCAGTTCCCTGGAGCTCGTTCAGTGCTGTTCTCTCATGCTCACACTGACATAACAAAGCCTCTCCAGCTCGCTCTCCAAGGACACCCAGACCCTCCTGGGCCCAACAACTGCAAACCTTCATCTTGGGGACAGGGGGGCAAGCTTGGGCAAATTCCATCCTTGCCTGGCTTCTGCTTGGGGAATTGATGCTGATATCAAAGTGGGAAGAACTCGGGAGCTGTCATTGTCCATGTTGGGATGCACTGAGGCAGGAGCCTCTGGAGCCCAGAGTGTGACCTCTGAAGGCCTTTCCAATCAATCCCTCCTTTATTCCTTTATTCCTTTATTCCTGCCTGCTCTCTGTTTCTAGGGAGCCATTTAAGGCATCACCATCCCTCCCCTCTGGCTCTGACCTCACGCAGGGTAGGTTTTGGCTGCCAAACCTTGGGCTGTGGCCACCAACTCCCCCTCATTCTCCTGATGGTTTTGTGCTGCAGGTCCCCACCTGGGCATGCCTTTGCTGCAGCTCTGCTCCTGTCCCTGCCCCAGGAGAATGATTTGGGCTTAAAAACATCCTTCCAGAAGGCAGAGAGCTCCCAAGTGCAAACATAAAGCAGAAGATGCTATTCAAAGTGCAGAGCTGCCATCCTGCCACTTGCCCTTTCCCTAATCCAGTGCAGTCAGGACCTCTCACTGCGTTAATGTTTTCTCTCCAGAATCATTATAATGAACAACCTTTATAAATAATACATTTCCTCTACTCCCTTTTGTTCTGTGGGGACAATTCCTCCTCATAAAACATCACAGATGACAGAAGAGAATCAGGATTTGAAAAGATTTAGAAACGTTCAAGCATCAGATAGAGGGTTTTTTCATCTAATAATGTATTTTTTTGTATTTAATTTAAATACTCAGTATAATGCTATTTTGTTATAAAACACCCATGCTGTACATATTAAAAAATTACTGGTCTCAAGCTCATCTCTTTTATGTTCTTTCTGTCAACAACCAGACACATTTTGCCTCTTCTTTCACAAAGCCATTTCAAGAAATGTCATTATTCTCCAGTCATAGCCCACAACTTCATTATCGTTGTCAGCCTGCTCCTTGAATATTTATCTCTGGAATTTTTTTTCACTTCAGTGGTATAGAGGGACTTGGAGGGATGAAGATGGAATTCAGACCTTTTTGTCACCTTTTTTTATATTGCCAGGGTTTCATTTCCAAATACCCCAACTGCACAAAGACACAAATAGTCCTTGGAAGGTTTAAAATCTTCCAAGTCCATATTTACTGAAGTTTATGAATCATTATTTCTGCCCCAGTTACTTGAAAAGACGCCGTGCCTGTTTACAACTCGTTCGGAACACGTTGATCTATATCCAAGATTTTTCCCTCAAAGCAAAAAACCCATAAATCCAGCAGCAGGGATTGAGTTGCATTTATTGGGAATAAACACACAGACACGAGGCTGTGGTCCAGGATGTCACTGTCACCGTCACAAATAGGGACAGAGCCAGAAACTGAGGCAAGAAATGTTTGCATACGCAAATCCCAGTAGGGAAAATATTAAAAAAATGGAGATTCCTTGTCAGGAGAACAAAGTGGGGTCTGCTCTAAATTACTGGGGAATATTTAAGTTACAGAACACCAAACATCTACTTTAAGCCACTCACTGCTCTGATATCTCTAAACCACACCTGCATTTCCACTTGGATTTTCACAGAATTAAGGAAAATAAAAGTACAGCTAAAAGCAAAAAATCATTAAAAATGAAACTGATGACCAGAGAAGCTGTGGCTGTCCCTGGATCCCTGGAAGTGTCCAAGGCCAGGCTGGAGCAACCTGGGATAGTGGAAGGTGTCCCTGCCATGGCAGGGGTGGGATGGGATGGGATGGGATGGGATGGGATGGGATGGGATGGGATGGGATGGGATGGGATGGGATGGGATGGGATGGGATGGGATGGACTTTAAGGTCCCTTCCATCCCAAACATTGTGGGATTCTCTGTTCCCATGAATAAATACCAACGTTCCCATTCTGGCTTCACCACACTCAGGTTAACAACTGCAAACCAGGCTGCAACAAAGTGACTTAATAACATATTTAGTAATTGGTAACAAATAAAAATAATTCCTAAATAGAGTTATATGTATGTTTCTAGAGCCATCTGCCATATATAAAGAGCCAGGCGTGTTTGGAGCATTTTCCCAGAGCAGTCTCATCTGTCTTGTTGTCTGCAGCCTTAAAGAGTTGGATGACTAAAACCGAAATCTATAAATAAAGATTTTGTACAGTTTTTAAATTTATACTCTGGAGCTTTTCATATAATACAGCTTTTCTGTATTCCACAGCTTCCTACATTCTGCTTTCATACTCCACACGAATTCTATCACACAGCTTCTCTGGAATCCGAATCTCTTTCAGGCAGAAATGAGAATAAGAGGAGGATCACGAAATCCCAGAATGGGTTGGGTGGGAAGGGACCTGAAAGCTCATCAGTTCCAATTAATTCCACCCCTGCCACAGGCAGGGACACTTTCCCCTATCCCAGTGTATGGAAAATCCCACTGTGAAAAGCCAGTGCCCATAAAGGAGAGAGAGGAGCCCTGCAACTTTATTTGAATAAAGGGAGAGAGCCCACCAGGGCACAGCCCGCAGGGTTTTCTCTCACGAGATTTCAGAGGGTGCAGCCTCATTTATCACAAACTCCTGGCCATATGTGTTCCTCTTCCTTTCCCCATTGGCATATCCCCCCATGAACTTGGCATTTCACCCCAAAGTTCAGAAGTTCAGCAGAGAGAATTTAAAATTCTCAGTTTCTAGGGTTCCAATGAGTTGGAATTAAATAAATCACGTAGAATATGTGTTTGTTTCCAGAGGCACCAGTGTGCTTCTATCAGAAGTGGATTGCTGCAGTTTGGGGGAGTCTGTCCTGGCATGATCCAGAGGAGGTGGGATTGGTGCTCCTGGTTGTGTGGAATGTCATGGGCTCGGCCAGCAGGGCCAAAAACCAAAGGAAAATTCTGGAATGCTCTACTTTCCATGGCTAAACAGATGAGCAGGACAATCCTGCTCTCCCAGGCAGCGTCAGCTCCTTGGCATCCATCAGTGAGGAGAGCCCAGCCCTGCTCCGGCCAGCTTTGTCCTGTCTGATGCCAGGATGATTTTTTAATTTTTCTTTTATACCCCTCTCACACACTCTTTTACAGTTTGATGTATTCTCAGTGCTTTTAGCCCCCACACTGTAACTTCCCAAGGCTGATAACTCAGCTCAGCCCCACGGCACCGTTAAACCAGGAGAGCAAACATCCTGGGAGCCCCAGACACCAAGGGCCTCTCCAGAACACATTTTGGAACCTCAGACAGGCCCAGCCAGGGGGAAGGTTCCTCACAACGAGGGCTTCACTCCAGCCTCTCATTGGGGAATCTTTGATAAATATGTTAATTTTGCAAGGCCTGTAATTGTGTGTATTTTGGTGTGACAAGTAGTGAATGCATTTTTGGAACATTCTACCTGGACCAAGCACTGCACCCAAGGATCCTGAAATAAATCCCAAGGTAAAAACCCCTTTTCCCCATAAACTGCGTTCTGGTTTTAATTTTAAGACCAGGGAAAGGCAACACGTCCTCCCAGTCCTCCACAGTAGCAGGAGCACGTGCTGCTCCCACTGCATCCCTCTGTGCTCGGAGATCCTGTGAGGAACTCCTCTGGAATGCCTGCAGAGCACAGAAGGAACCATACCCCAAAGCACACAGGAGAGCCTGGGAGCAACACAAGTGGGTGGCACATTCCCACATCAGCTTCCAACCACTTTGGAACCAGGAGCCGTGGCGGGATAAAGGTCCTCCTGTAATTTCTGTGCATGGATTGGGTCCCACAGTGAGCACCAGTGAGAGATAAATGTCCCAAATCATCTGAGCACACACATGGAAGTCCCTCCTGCCCTTTCAGCTGCCACGGTGGAGCTGGGATTGGGGAACCTTTAGGTTTTCCCTGATCCCGAGAGCTCGCTGCTCACCAAGGCAGCTCCCTCTGGGATGCAGCAGGATTTGTTTATGGGAACATGGGAACACCTTTTTCCCTAAGCACAGAGGGAATTAAACCCAGAGCTGGTTCCTGTGCTGGCAGTTCCCGTCCCAGGCTGCTCAGGGTGTTGTTGTTCTCTGGTCTTAAAATTAAAACCAGAACACAGTTTATGGGGAAAAGGGGGTTTTACCTTGATATTTATTTCAGGATCCTGGGGTGCAGGACTTTTTTCAGGTGGAATGCCCCAAAAATGCATGGACACTGTCACACCGAAATACACACAATTATAGGCCTTGCAAAATTAACATATTTATCAAAGATTCCCCAATGAGAGGCTGGAGTGAAGCCCTCGTTGTGAGGAACCTTCCCCCTGGCTGGGCCTGTCTGAGGTTCCAAAATGTGTTCTGGAGAGGCCCTTGGTGTCTGGGGCTCCCAGGATGTTTGCTCTCCTGGTTTAACGGTGCCGTGGGGCTGAGCTGAGTTATCAGCCTTGGGAAGTCACAGTGTGTGGGCTAAAAGCACTGAGAACACATCAAACTGTATAAAAGAGTATGTGAGAGGGGCATAAAAGAAAAAGCAAAAAATCATTCTGCCATCAAGGGAGCATCTGGGGCTGCAGCTCCTCCAGGATTCCCAAGTATTCCTCCCAAACACTGCTCCCGCCGGTGCTTCCTGACAGACTCCTTTGCTCACACAATTCCAAGGAACCCTGCCTGGATCATCTCTCTCAACTCTAATTCATAAATATGGGGTTTTTTTTCAACAACACTAAAGCAAGGCTTTTATTCAAATGCTGGCGTTAGGGATGATTGCAGAAAAACTAATCAAAATTATTAATTGATAGATTATTGATATTGTTAATTACAGAGAATGGATTGTATGGAATCCACGTGTGGAATCACTCCAGAAATACACAGATGCATCATCCTCAACAAACCTGGAGTGGTTACAGTTTTCTCTATTTATTTATTTATTCCTTCTTTGAAAAGCAGGTATTTTGGGAACACCTCTAGGAGTTAATGCATCCTGTTATGAAATGAAGGAGTTTTCCTCTCGGATTTCGCACACAGGCTCAACCTACTTCCATAATAACTCCAGGAGTTTGTCTACTCACTCTGTATTAGATCAAAGCACAAAGGCAGAATTCAAACACAGGATTTTGTTTCATTTTTTTTCAAGAGCTCCACTAAAATTGCCACAGAAACAACAGCCAATAATAAATAACAAATTGACAGAGAAATAATACAGACAACATCCCTTTTTCCCCTCAGATTCTGAAATTAGTCCATAATTAAATAAATATGTGAGAATAAATACTCAGTATTTTAACTTTTATTTTATATTTAGAGTGTGTTCGCATTCTGTCCCTTTGGCTACAATTGAAGCTCAAGTACAGCTCAGTTTTTTTGGAATGGTGGGGAAATTTATCCCTGTTTTAGTGATAAAGCACTAATATATCAATATAATATTATTATTATGTTCCTATAACTTCCTCTGCACACACCCTGCTGGTACAGAGTAATTGAAATATTGTATTTGATTTTAAAAAGGCAACTCCCAAGAAAACAAACAAGACCAACCTTGCACTGTTTAGAAAGGTCATGGGTGAGAGCACTAAAATTGCCAGGAGTAATTCTGGGGCTTGGAAGGAGGAAAATTATTCTCCTTTCTTTGCATATAAATAATAATGGGGTTTTTTTTTTACATAAAACAGAAGAGTAGAGACACCACAACAATCTCTTGAAGCAGTTCTGGAATTCCACAGCCACACCACTTCTCACCCCTCTGCAGTGGCTTTACTTAGCTTAAAAATAATTTGTAATTTTGTGTACTGCAATGTAACACAAAGCTTTCTATCTCACCAATGTGAGACTGAGCCAGTAGTTCAGTAAAAAAAAAAAAATCCAGTTACGTCTTGCAGATGTTTTCTGATAACAACAAAATTCAACAAATCCTGTCACCACCTCCACCAACACGTCCTGTTGTGCATCCCTGTTTTACAAGACCTTCCCAAAACACAGCAACAAAAATTTCATGTATAATTCCGCGAGTGAATTTTGCAACATGAAAGTTTCAAGTTTATATATCATAGAAATGTAAAAAACAAACAAAAAAAAAGGAATAAGCCTCAATTACTTTCCCAAAAACCAATCTCTGATGTTTTGAAAATGTTCTCCATTTGAAAATGGATTGCAGCCCCTAATGATTCCTTCCCCTGGCAGTGAAACTCTGCTAGAGAAATATTAAAAGTTTTTCCTACTAGAAGGGGCATGAACAGAAGCCAGCAACAAATTTTAGTTTGAACAAATTTTCTGTGTTTCCTATGAGAAAATATAACTAAAATCTGACTCTGGACCAGCTGTCCAGGACAAGTATCCAACCTATAAATTGGATCTGGTTTAAATACCACCCCATACCCATCATCAGTAAAATATTCAGAAAAGATTGTTAAAACACCATTATTTAACAAATACAAATTGTTCATTTCCAAATGCAAACCAAATACCACCAACAATTCCACACCAGGTTTCTGAAACAGCCTTCAGAAATAAATGTCAAAATCAAGAGTGAGACTTTTTAATCAGTAATTAAAAGGGGTATTAGGGATGGGAATTTAATAGGGATTTAGCCAAAATAAGAAAACATTCCAGATGTTGACAGAATGCTCATTAGCAACTTCCTGAATGTTTAAATAGCTGTGTTTAATTTGGGGATTTATTATTATTACCATTATTAACAATATTATCAATATATTGATTCCAAAAGTCCTTGGAGGAAAATTCTTCCTATGTTGAAGTCTGACTGCTCAATCAAGAATTCCTGGGAAAACTGATGCTGCTTGGGCTCTGAGCAGCCCTGAATTAGTTGCTGCTTCTATATGATAAATATGCTGCAATTAAATATATTGCAGCAAATATCCTGAGACCCTCTCTGATATTTTTAAGTGTAGCCACCAAAAAAAGGCAATTTTAGGGCATGATTCTCATTAACAGGACATAGTGAGCTCTCAAATGTCACTGAACAGCTTGTGCTGGTTTTCTTTGGGCTCTCCGGGGAAGCCACCAGGCTGAAATAATAATAAAATATATCTATTTTTAACCCTACTAAACAAGCAAGGGTTTTCTTTTTTTCCCTTTTTTATTAGGTCGTTAAATGGGAAGGAACTTGTGGGTAGGGGTGGACTTTAATGGCCAAGTTACCAGCTCAGGTGAACAAAGTAAAGAACAAATTTCCACAGCTGCTGAGGCAATTTCTGGCACATTTGACCAAGGAAATGAACTTGGCCATGGTGCCCAAAATGAAAGATGCACAGAGAGCCATGAGGGAAAAGATGAGGGAAACAAACTTCATTCACCCCCCAGGTCACTCCAGAACTGATTTCCTTTTGAAACTCAGACTGAAACACTTTTCAGTTTGAAACCAAAACCAGCAATAATGACTTTGGGTTTGATGTTTCCAAGGTTTAAAAGTGTTTATTTCACCAAAACCATTTGCTCTAATTTCATAAATGAAGTTTCCAGAAGCGTTAATGAGCTGATATTTTCTTTTTAAAGTTTCAATACAGATACACACCCAGGTTTGTATCTTTTTAATGAGTTTATAGGATTTTACAGTCTTTGAGCCTCCTTCTTAGTTCAGGGACAAAACTTTAGCTGAGTTCAGTGAAAGCAAATCAATCCACGAGCAGGAGAACTCCCACTTCTGCTAAGGACCTGCTTTTCCTGGGATTATTGGGAGAGACAGAAACAAGGCTAAGAAAAAATATTTCTCTCACTGTAAATAACTTTGTTTACAACTCTTCACAAACACCTTTTCCATGGGGTTTTGCTGCTTTCTCGCCTCACTTTGGAGGCTCCCCAAGCCCCAGCAGTGGGAAGCTGGGCTTGTTGTTTAATCCCAGTTGGCCACACTTTAGGCTAAACCCCCCTGGAGAACTGCTGTGCCCGACTTAGAGCCCAGACAAAGTGTTTGAACGGGGCCTAAGAGGATTCTGCTTTAATGCTCAGGGGGAATAAGGCTCCTTAACGCACAAAAAGCCTCCTAATGGAGCCTGGGGGTCAGTCCCCAGCAGCACCCAGAGGTACCTGGACACCTTTGCACCACCCCAACCTGCAGCTGCTGCCCTTTAAATGCTGATTAACCACGTTAATTATTCTCAGTCAGTAATGTTTTCTCACCACACCGAGTGCCAGACAGCAACATCCAAATTGGAGCTGTTCCTTTCCAGCCTCCCCAAGAAGCGTTGGCTCCTGAAGTTTGGATTTCAAGGGAGAGGTTCGGAGCTGCAGTGTTTGATCACACGGAGGCTCCTGCGCTGCAGCTTCCCAAAAATCACACATTTTATTTAATGCCTGACTATTTGGTAATTGCTCCTATTCAGTCTCACACCAGCTTGAACGATTTCAGCTTTTAATGTGCCTCGTCTCATTCTGAGGCACATCAATCCGGGAGGAGATCGCAGCACCTTGAAATACTAATGCTTGTCACACACTTTAATCTCCTCTAAAAGGTCTTGTTCCTCGTGTGCTTAAATCTCTTAACAGCTTTTCCTCCTCCTTAGGTTTTTACTTTTGTGCAACCCATTCTAGTTAGGCTGAAGTTTGTTTAATTTTCATTTCAGTGAGGAGCAGGAGCAATAATCTAAAAGCCTGGATTATTACTGTATTAGTGAAATGGTAAAATTGCTTTTTCTAAAAAATTACTTTTTCTTTTCTCTCCCCAAGCATGAAACTCTCTCAACAATGTATCTGTAGGAATAAAATAAACTTTTCAGAATGTAAGAAAACCTGCAAGAACTTACACTTGGTCATGTCTGAGGATCACTTGGAGCACAGTTGGATATCACAGCTAAATTTCTGACATTATGGAATAGTGGGAATGATTGACACCATGCTGCTAAACACCTCTTACAATAAGGAGGTTATTCTTTTATTCCAGATTCGTTTTTTTTCTATTGTCCGTTTAGAAATAGTCACCTGGTGCTGTTTTATCTCCTTGCACCATTCCTGCTCTGGCTGTGCTGCTGAACTTCCTACCAGGGACTCACAGTGGGAGGGGATCCTTACAAAATAAACTACTGCAGAACTGATTTTTGCCATTTCCCTTCCAATATTCCAGCAAAAATCTAATTCAAAAGGATTGCTCCATGGAGCAAACTTGCACGATTTCCCCAACCCCCTTGGGACAGCATTTTAAGGCTAAATTAACCCTGCCTTCACAAGAGCAACAGTTGTTAAAATTCTGTTTCTCTGGAAAGCTGCTGCTGTCACATACAGACTTTTTTAATCCTTTACTCATTGCTTGATCCACTGATGTGTCTCAGTCTCATCAGTGTTCACTCAGACCTTCAACTATCTCCAGGATACACAGGAAAACTGTGCCAGTCAGTATTAGGGATCTGCTCTGTGACACATAAAAACCCCCAAAAATTAAATTTAAAAGTACATTTTATCCTCTGTGTGAGAATCTTAAACAATCTTTCAGTTTTGGAGCTTTTTCCCTCTCATTGTTATGCAAAATGCTTAATAATAATTGTCCCCAATCTTTAAGACAGTCACAGTTCAGCCTTTATTTGAAGTGAATAATGCCTTGGAGAGCTCTCCCATTGCAGATCCTACTCACCCAGTGCTTTAGCAGCAAGCAGGGATGGGGCAGGGTTAAAATATTGTCTTGGTTTAGTCTGTCAAAATCCTCCTGGAAAGGAACATATCTGATATAGGAAAATATTGCTGTGAGATGTCTGTTGAGCACTCAGGCACAGAGCTGATAAACGCAGGCAGACTCTGCCTGGGTAGCAATCAATTCCGGGATGAATGGAGCCATTCAGTTAAAGAGCAGGGATCCAGGAGCATTCCCACCTCGCTATCCACCGAATTCTGCCCCTTTTCCCTCTAAGACACAGGGCAGGGCTGTCCCTGCACTTCTCCACAGTCCTTCCTATTTTCTTTCAAAGCTCTGAGGCAAAGGAGATTAAAATCAAGACCTGAGCTTTTTATGAAACGTCACCTGGGCAGTGCAGGAATCCCACTCTATTCATCAAAGGTGTGGCTTAATTTCTCTGTCAAAATATTTACCTCAAAAAGGATCCTCTGCCAAGGTGTTGGGATCTCCTTTTGTGAGAATTTCCAAGGATTTTATCAGTTGGGACAGATGGGTTTTTTCAAAGAATCCCAGACTGGTTTGGGTTGGAAAGGACCTTAAAGCTCATCCAGTGCCTACGTTGCCATGGGCAGGGACACTTCCCACTGTCCCGGGCTGCTCCAAGCCCCATCCAGCCTGGCCTTGGACACTTCCAGGGATCCAGGGGCAGCCACAGCTGCTCTGGGCACCCTGTGCCAGGGTCTCCCCACCCTCCCAGCCAGGAATTCTTTCCCAATATCCCACCCATCCCTGCCCTCTGGCACTGGGAATCCATTCCCCTTGTCCTGTCACTGTCTGCCTGTGTGAAAAATCACTGTCCCAATTTTTTATCAGCCCCCTTTAAATCCTCAAAACCCCAGCAAGGTCTCTCTGCTGTTTGACCCCTACACACAACTTCTGAGATTAAGACCTCACCAAACAATCAAGTGCAGCTCAACAACCACCTCAATGAGCAGGCTGAGTTCAGGTAACACCTGGACTCCCACATTCTTTTTCCCAGACCCAAAGATATTCAGTTCTGGAGCAAAACCTCTGCTTTCTGACAATATTTTCCAGATTTTGTGAGAAGGGAGGGAGGTTCTGAGTGTATATTCCACCACCCCGACTAACCTAGGGTTTCTCTTCTCCTCTCACTGTTCTAACAGGAGCAGGGGCAATTCCAGAGCCTTAGGAAGTAGCTGTCAGTGTCTAGCCCCGGCAGGGGATAGAATTGTTTACTCCCCCCTGAGCGAGTGGGATTTCAGCAGAGCCACACGCAGGGGACCAGAGGAGTGTCACATGTGTCCCCAGGCAGGGCTGGCTGCCAGGACCTGAACCTGTGGTTCCAGAGAGTCTGCAAGTCCGTCTGGGAAATCCAACCTGCTGCCTGGAGCATGAAACCATCCCCAGTTTAAAACTTGCAGCCTTATTCCTCTGGAATGTCCCTGTGGATGAATGGAATAGCCAATCCCGCTGGATAAGCACATTAACTGGATGCTTTGCCTAAAACGATCAGAAGTAAAATAACTCTGCTGACATTTAAATCACCACAATTCCCTGCAAAGGCAACACCGTGGAGATGAACAGGAACGTGGATTAGTTCTGTGTGTCCCCACATCCAGTGCCCCACACTCCAGAGGTCACCTCTGCCGTGGGAGGGCAGTTCAACCCCAAAGTTTGTCACATGGACACGCAGTCACGTGGCCGTGATAATCACAGATGTGATTCCACATATTCTGCAATAATTAATTAGGAATATTGCTCCCACATAGAGCAGAACTGCAGCGGCTGCCTGAGCAGAAAAGGAACAATGTCAAACATTTTTTTAAATTGCCAAATGTTGATTTTTTAGGAAGACCACTGAAGACTGCAATGATGAATTGTCAGAGGCAATATTTTATTCATTTTCCCAACTACCAACTGCCTTTAAATATCTTTAAGTCACTGGTGACTAACAGCTGCAATAACTCTAATTGGGTCATTGCTGCTTTCATCCCCGCTTTTACACCTAAATCGAAATCTAAACAACCAAAAATCAAATCAGAAACAAAGCAGCAAAACACACCTTAAATTTGTGCAGCAGTAGCGCTGCTCCAACCCCCCAGAGGTAATTATCATCCTTAATAACACCGGATATGATTGAGGCTTTTAACAAAAGGAATGCTGCCTTGGAAGCCTCTGCCACGACTCAGAATGTGACTGCTGTGAGAAATTGTCAGCTGAGGAATAAATGTGCTTTATTAACGAGGGGAACGTGAGGGGATGTGCAAACTCTGCCCAGAGAGGCTTGGGAAAGGTGAAATTCCTTGACTCTTACAGGGAGGGAGCTGCACAAGAGGCCCCAGCCAAGGCTGAAGGGAAGGACTTGGAACCATGACCTCAAAATCAACAGGTTTGGCAGAGGAGTGGATCAGGATTATTTGTGGGTAGGAATTGATTTCCTAAATATTGAGCACCAATATTTCTAAATATTATTGTTTAAACAACAGCTCTCTCCCCATCCAGTGCTGTTGGATGCTGCAACCAACAATCAAATTATTAACTTAACAGTTTTGATATTGAAATGAATCAAATCAGGCCCAGTTTATCAGGTAAGACAATCTCATTTTTTTACACTTTTAGTTCTCTCATTTCCTGTTGAATAACTTTTTATTTCAGCCCTGGGAAAGGGACTGCTGGTGTGGAGTTTGAAGAAATCAGGGATGTTAATAAATGCCTGAAATAACAGAGTTGTACTTTGGGAGTTTTTTCCAAAGGATTTTGTGTAACTCGGGGCCAGGCTGCTCTTCTGTGTTTCAGGTGTGGAGCAAACCAAAATCACCCACTGGGAATCGAAACATTATTGCAAAATTGACTCCAAATGATGTCATTTCCAGACAGTAGCACAGTATACCTGTAAGGATATGATCAAAAATCAGGAACATCCCCATGTCCAGGTAACAATCCCAAACAGAAAATGCACCTGATCCTCCTGAGAGATGCCGTGCAGATTGCTTTGTATTTTGAATTTCTAAAGCAAATACCAAAGCAGTGATTATAATCTGCTAATGACTTTACCACCTACTCCTTGAAACTGTTTAAAAACCTCGAGGTAGAAGTTTGAGCAGAAACCATTAGTTTGCCTGGGATACATTCTCCGGAATTTTTAAAGACACATTTTTTTAAAGAGGAAGATATAATAAAGACTCAGAAAATTAACCTTGCAAAAAATTCCTGCTGAAAACTCCGCCTGGATAAGGCTGTGCCAAACCCAACCCCGGGGATTGCTCCCAGGGGAGCCATCAGCTGCAGGGCTGGAACTGTACAGGCTGCCCTTTCCCTGGAAAGGTGTTCAGATGTGTGGAACATGCAGGGAAAACACAGATGGACTTCTGCAGGATGAAGGAATATTGTGCTGTGCAATTATTTATTCTGCTCCAATGCTTCCTGCTTTCTTGTGGTATTCCTGACCGGTGCTGCTCCCTGGAATGAAAGATAAGCCATGGCTTCTACCCATCCTTGCCTTCCTGATATTCACATATTTGCAATAATTATTCTTAAATACTATAACAGATACTATAAAAAAACCCTTCTGTTTCTCTCTGTTGTGTAGTGGAAGCCATAAAATCTTTTTTTGAGTTACAAAGGAAGTCTGGAACAAAGTGGGAAGGGAATAGGTATTTCCTGATTCTGTCAAGCACCGGCTTGAGAATTTGTCCCAAATTCACTTTTTCCATCAGAAGAAAGGAAAGCTGCTTGACACACAAAATGGTAGGATTACAGAATCCTGAAGTGATTTGGATTGGGAAGGACCTTAAAACCCATCCAGTTCCACCCCTGCCACGGAAAAGGACACCTTCCACTACTCCAGGGTGCTCCAAGCGCTGTCCAGCCTGGCCTTGGGCACTGCCAGGGATCCAGGGGCAAATCTCAGAAAGGTCAATATCAGAAGTCACCCTCACAAGAAAAAGGGATTGTAGGAATGTGAGGACAGAAGAAAATTGGAGAAGATGGGGCAGCACATGCAGAAATAGAAGCAAAGTTGTGCAAGAAGTGAAAACAAAGGACCTCACTGAAGGTCTGAGGGGAGAATTCCTCTGGGAGCAATCATCACACTGTTAAGGAAAGGAAATCCTGACAGTGCTGACTGAATCCATATTCCAGGCAATTTATATTATTCATACACCAGGCACACACCAAGTGTAACAGCACAGCTCACAAGTGTGATGTTCCCTGATGGAAGGGGGTAAAACTCCACGAAACAAAATTTATTTTTTACATTAAAATGCACAAAGCCCAGTGATTGTTGTGCCTTGAACAAGTGGTCAGGGTGAATTCTCAGTAATTCTCCCATCCTCGCTCTCCCAGCACTCTCAGCTCCACTACAAATTGTGTGGTTACAAAAAACGGCCTCAGAAGTTTTTTGTCGTGGGTTTTTTTCCAGCAGGCAAACACCAGCAATCACCAAGCTTCTCCACAAAGAATTCAGCTCAAATCAAGATAGATCTCAACTTTGACACAAAAAAAAAAAAAGCAGGGAAACAGATTAGCTGGCAGCTTTTTAAGCAGCTGGCAGGGAATAACTATAAATTCACTTCTCCCACTGGCTCCCGAGGAAATTTGCTTTCCTGATTACTGGAAAGAGACTCATAGGGGAGGTTGGTGCAATCAGAACATTCTGTGGTGCAGCAGCAATTCAGAGCTTCAGAAATCCTTGCCCTGAGACTTAAACCACGTAAACACAACTTTATCTTCTAATTATCCCTTTGTAACTTCGGACGGAGTTGTTTTAAACGGAATAAACTTAAGTCCCCACATTTATTCAGCCTCACCTTTGTGGTTTTTAGTGCTATATTTTCCCCCATTGCCTGTAGCAGCCACACAGGTCATGCCTTAGGTTTTAACTTTTATATTTTTCCAATCCTGTACTGGTAGTGTAACTCTGCAGTTCCCTGGAGCTCGTTCAGTGCTGTTCTCTCATGCTCACACTGACATAACAAAGCCTCTCCAGCTCGCTCTCCAAGGACACCCAGACCCTCCTGGGCCCAACAACTGCAAACCTTCATCTTGGGGACAGGGGGGCAAGCTTGGGCAAATTCCATCCTTGCCTGCCTTCTGCTTGGGCAATTGATGCTGATATCAAAGTGGGAAGAACTCGGGAGCTGTCATTGTCCATTTTGGGATGCACTGAGGCAGGAGCCTCTGGAGCCCAGAATGTACCTCTGAAGGCCTTTCCAATCAATCCCTCCTTTATTCCTTTATTCCTGTCTGGTCTCTGTTTCTAGGGAGCCATTTAAGGCATCACAGGTGGGGGGGTTGCAGTCTCTGCCCTGCAAGACACGATGGTGAATTGTTTCATTTTCACTTCACAGCTCGTCATTTTCGGGTTTTTTTCTTTGGTTTTAATTTCCCAACCAGGCTATTTCCAAAGAAATAAACACGCCAGGGAGACACTCCCACTCCTAATCTCCCTGCTGGTGCCGAGGTCACGGAGGGAAGGCCAGGTCAGTGCATTAAGTCCCGAGTGCCAGTAATAGCTGCTTGTGCTCGGAGATGTCACTTTACATTTGTCTGGAGAAGTCAGCGCAGGAGTTCAGGACGCCCTGATGAAGGCGATGAGCTGAGCGTGCTGGTTTTAATCAGCAAATTGGTTTACAGGAGCAAACTTTCAGTTCAATTGGCTGGCAGAGTTAGAGAAACGTGCGAGAAATGTCGTTTTACCTCGGGATTCTTCTGCTCACAAAGAGCTCGCCCCGTGTAGGGCTCACTTCTTGGTTTGTTCCTGCGTTCAGATCCATGTCCTGGGCTTTATCTCAGATATGAGGTGATAAGAAAACACAATTGCAGTTAAACAGGGGAGGTAAGAGCCAGGTTAACACACACTGTCCCATCCCTTCTCCATTTTTCCAAGGACAGTGCTTATGCCTCTTTTTCCTAGGAATATTCAATATACTTCAGACATTTAAATGTCTTGGGCTCCTTTAAATCACAGCATTATCAGAAGGCTTCAAAATATATCTTAATAAAGTAAATTTATGTCTGGTTGGGTTCGTTGGGGATTTTTTTAATCATCCTTGTTGTGCAATGTGGCGAAACGTCTGAATTCCCAGCATTTCTTTCGGAGTGTTTTCATCCTGGGAATGTACATAAGAGGGGAAAGAATGGGAAGAGTTGTAGGATCTTTGGTCATTGTATGCTCTAAAGACCTCAGGAGTGGACATGTTGACTATAACCAGATGGCTGCAGGCTGCTAAAATATTCCCATCTCCAGCCTGAATAATACTCCAGTGATTCCTGCTTTTCTCAGTGGCATCAGGGACTGTTCCATGCCCCTGATGCTTTCCCAAGTGTCCCACACAAAGCCGTGCAGTGACTTCCAACCTTTTCCAAGTAAACCTTACTCTGCCCTGAACACCTCATCCCCACACCCCCAGCCCTGCACCAATTCCAGCTTTCCCCAGGCTTGGTTACAAACCTTTACTGGTAGGAAGGAGTTTAGTTAAGTCGTCTTCTTAATAAGCAAACCCAGCACAGCAATGGGAGAGCTCAAAAACAATCTGCACAGCTTTAAACAGAATTTTTTCTATCTCAGACCACAGCCAGGGATGTTATGAAAGTTCTGATATGTTTGATGAATTAACTAACAGATGGATTTAATAAATAACACTGTAAGATATGAATGGTTTGTGATGTCCAACGTGCAAGGGCAGACCTAGAAAAAAATCCCCGATGTCCCAGTGCCCCATCCCACTCCATTGCACCCAAATTGGTGCTTCCCACGCCCTCCAGCACCCCTGAACCCCTTCCAGCCAGCCCCACTCCTGGTTCTTTTGGATCCACCTCCTCAGCTCTGGTTCTCAGCTCTCAGATCCCTCTCCCCATTTCCCTCCATATATTTCAAATTTTTTCCATGTTTCCAAAACTGACAATGGGCAGAAGTTTTCTGGGAGTTTGGTCACTTTTGTAGTAAATTCATATTGATGAACAGAAGTTTGCAAGGTCATATCAGTTTGTCACATCCTGGTTGATGGAATTAGTCATTGTGCAGGGTAAATTCTGCATGAGATCTTTGATTACCCAATATCAGTTCCCTGGTACAATCCAGGTCTCAGCCTCCTCTGGAAGGTGTAAATCATCCCATTCCAGCCAGCTGAAAGGGTCTGAATCATTTCTCTGCTTGCCCACATCTCCCACAGACACTACTGGGCAGAAAAGGTGATTAGCATTCCAGTTAACAGAGCCCAGAGCTATTAGTAATAAATCCATTAGAACTTTTAATTAAAACCCCGAAACTCGTCAGGCAAAATCCACCCCATACAATAAAATAAATTTATAATATCAGTAATAATTAGCAAGGCATCCTGTAGGATTAAAAATCATTAAAATAATTACATTTTAAGGTATTTTTAAATAGGTAATAGACTGCCTCAAAGACATTAATAAAATTATATTCAGAACCTGTAGGCTACTGTCCAGGCAGGATATACTCTGAGTGTAGTCTCAAATAATGAACTTACAAGTAATTAACAAGTAGCAGGCATTGGATAATTACTTCTAATGATCTTGCCTTCCTTCTTGAAGATAACAAAGATTTGGAGCACCTTTGAGCAAAATTTGGTGACAGTCACACTTTAAGTGTTGCCCACTGTTCCCAACATCCAAGAAGAAACAGGTTCTAAGAATTCCAAGATTCCAGGAACACACAAATAGTCTGGAGCCCAAAGTTCCTATTGAGGAAAATAAAAAATAAATTCAAAAGTCAATTGTCCAGGGTGGCAAGAACTGGTTTTACCAGCAATTGCCAAAATTCACATTGTGTTATATAAAGGCTCCATGGACTTGGCCAATATTAGTCCAAAACCACAGGGGAAATGAGTCTGCAGGATAAATTCCTGAGCTGATTGGAAGTTTAGGGGATTTCACTTATTCTTTGCTTCCAGAATTTTTGCAGAAAATATGCAAAAGCCTGAAGAAAGGGAAGAGAATGATGCAGCTTCCATGAACTCCCAAGTGTAGGCATGGAGCTCCACATTTCCAAAGCTGCTCTGCTCCACTCCACTTTCCACTCTGGCTCCTTCCCAGCCTTGAGCTGAGCAGGATTTCTGTAAACTCCCGGGATCCCAACTGCTCCACCCAGCCCCAATCTGCCAAACTGGTTCCAAAACAACCCCGGTCAGAGATGCAAGGAGCTGCAGGAGAGAGGAAAGGAAAGCTCCTGCCTAAAAACCCCCCCAGCAGAAAACAACTTGCTGGGAAAATGATCAGGTGCAGAGGAGTGGAAGTTGTTTATCGAAATTAAAGCTTCATTAAAATATGAGGAACAGACCAACATTAAATGGACAAACTTTTAGTACAAGCTGAGATGGAATGACACTTAAAAAAACCTCTTTGTACGGCACAAAATCTCCAAAACTCGGAGCCCAGAAGCAACGCATTACTTTGCCCAAAATAAAGATTTGTCTCAAAATTCAATTTGGGGTCAAAACAGAACTACTAATTTCTAAATTTCAATTTAAAATGACGGAATAACACAACAGCACGGCCAAAGCTGAGTGTGGTCAAGCATTCTCAGGTGTTTATCAGCATCCCCTTATCATTTAGATTATCTGCAAGCACAACACCAGGTGAGATTGGCAGGTGTTTGAGGCTGAGGTGCTGATGACAACTCAGAAATGCACAGCCAGAATTCTCCTCCGCAAGGAGGATTTAGATAATCAAGCTCCTGAAAGACATCAGCAGGAGGCTCCTACACACCTGTTTCATGTGATCAATGGGAATTTCCCTTTTTCTGATGACATTTGTCTGATATCATCATTTTTTTGGTAGCACAGAATCATGGAAGGGTTTGGGACACCTCCCACTGTCCCAGGCTGCTCCAAGCCCCTTCCAGCCTGGCCTTGGACACTTCCAGGGATCCAGGGGCAGCCCAAGCTTCTCTGGGAATGTGTGCATCACCACCCTCCCAGCCAGGAATTCCTTCCCAATAGGTAAATCAATTCCAATCAACAACTGAGCCAAGAATTATCCTTTTCCACACCATCCACTGGTGTTTCCTGGATATCCATCCAGTACCAAATCCACAGGCTGCACATCCACACTCAGAGACTGGAAATGAACACGCAGTGCTAATAACCAGAATGCAAAACAGTCATTAAAGGCAAATGTAATGAACTGTTACGTCTAGACTATTCCACAAAGACTGGCAATAGGCTGGATTTTGAGCTCTTTTATGATGTGTTCTGGAATAAAAAGTAACCAACATGAAAATGAACTCTAAGAAAAAAAAAAATTCCCTTGGAAGATGTTGCAGTTTTAAGGAAGAATGATAAAAAGCTTTAAAGAGGAATAAGAGAGAAAGCAAACTGATAGAATGGGATGAAAGAAAAACCCCTCCAGCTTAGAAAATCAGCAAAAGAAATGTATCTGAAATGCTTCTTCATAAAGAAAGTAAAATAAATAAAAGCCAGTCATCAAGGTAGTGGTGAAGAGCAGCTCTGTGAGGGAGAACTGAGCTTGGCTGGAAAATAAAAGCTGAAACTTGCATGCTCTGAGACTCCAGCTGAGGATTGTCCTCACCACAAAGATTTAAATTAATGACAGGAGATTCATGGAAGAATAATAAAAAATTTAAGTGAGCAGGGACAAATGAAAAATCATTAGAACTTTGAAAAAACCTCAGATGTAGACACCAGAACTTAACACAACTCTGAAAAATTGGGGGGAAATGAGTCCTGCCTATGCATTTTTCAATGGGATAAATATTAGTGCTGCAATTGTATTTGACTCCCTGGAGTTCTGTCGTTGGCTTTATGGGGCAATGACTTGACTTCGAAGTAGGAAGGGAGAAATTTAGGGTGCAATTGGAAAGCAGCTTCAAGTTTGACTTGTTAGATCTGTTGGCAGTGGGGTATTTTGACCTGAAAAGTCTACGTAAAAGAAATGGTGGAAGTTCAGCACGTGGTGCTTCCAACAGCCTGGCAAACACACGGCAGGTGCAGACCTACCCTGTGAGCTGGACTCAATGTTCTCAGAAAACCTTTGGGGCTGGAAGAATCTCCGATTCTCTGCCATAATTTCAAAGTTCAGGAGATTGCCCAGAGCCAAAGTTGGAATCCACCAGCACTAATTCTAATAATAATCCCAGCCCCATAACAGGACCTGTGTTCATGTCTGTAGAATGGGATGTTGTTGGCTCTGTGTTCTAGGGCCCTTTCTACAAAGATTCAGAGTTCATGGATTGGTGATCAGAAGGCTTTATTTATAGATTGATATGTAGATAGATATTATTAAAAAAGATGATTGAGAGAGATTTAGCAGCTCCCCTCCAGCAGGTTCAGCTGCTGTGATTATGTCCATGTGTCTGTGTTTAGCACCAGAACAGAATGAACAACAAGAACAGAGAGGAGACCTTCCATTGGTCAAGGCAAACACTTTACCATAAACATTTCTCATATTTACATTCTTTTCTCCTGGGAACTACAGAGAGTTCCCTTTAGAAATGGAGCTAGCTGTTACAATTCAACACAAGTTAAAAAAGAAATTGTTTTCTTCAGCCTTTCTCTGAAATTTCCCAAAACTCACTGCCAAGTCAGGACCACACATGTCCATCCCTTTTCTGTTGCCTCTGGCTCTGAGTCACTACCAGATTCTAGTTCCATATCCTCCTGCTTAGCTTGGATGGGACTGAGCTGGAATGAGACAGCAGCACATGGGACAAACTGATGGAAACTCGTGAGTTCTGTGACAGAGTTCTGTAAAACCCCAGCCTTCACTTGGGACATGTCCTCACATCCCACCAGAGAATCACAGAATCACTGGGAAAAACCTTTAACATCATCAAGTCCAAATTGTGACAATCCCCAGCTTGTCACACGAAGTGCCAAATCCAGTCATTCCATAAAATTCATGGTGTACAGGCCTGCAAAGGAATATCGACCTAATTCCTGTCCCTAATTACTCTTTTTCAACAGAGAAGCTAATTTAGGATTGAGAGATGTGTGATAATGTTTGGTATGAATGTGCTGTCACCCTAAAATGAGCAGCAAACTCCTCCTAAAGCAGCAGTCCCTGAGCCCTAAGATGCCTTAAATGGCTGCCTGGAAACAGAGACTTGACAGTGATGCCTTAGGTTTTAACTTCTATATTTTTCCAACCCTGCAGTGCCCAGTGGAACTCTGCAGTTCCCTGGAGCTCGTTCAGTGCTGTTCTCTCATGCTCACACTGACATAACAAAGCCTCTCCAGCTCGCTCTCCAAGGACACCCAGACCCTCCTGGGCCCAACAACTGCAAACCTTCATCTTGGGGAGAGGGGGGCAAGCTTGGGCAAATTCCATCCTTGCCTGGCTTCTGCTTGGTTGATGCTGATATCAAAGGAGCCCAGAGTGTACCTCCTTTATATCTCCTTTATACCTGTATAAAGGAATAAAGGAGGGATTTATCTGAAAGGCCTTCAGAGGTCACACTCTGGGCTCCAGAGGCTCCTGCCTCAGTGCATCCCAAAATGGACAATGACAGCTCCCAAGTTCTTCCCACTTTGATATCAGCATCAATTGCCCAAGCAGAAGCCAGGCAAGGATGGAATTTGCCCAAGCTTGCCCCCCTCTCCCCAAGATGAAGGTTTGCAGTTGTTGGGCCCAGGAGGGTCTGGGTGTCCTTGGAGAGCGAGCTGGAGAGGCTTTGTTATGTCAAACAAAGGGAACAGCACTTAACAAGTTACAGGAAACTTCAGAGTTACAGTAGCAGTGCAGGATTGGAAAAATATAAAAGTTAAAACTTAAGGAATCACCCTGGCTCGCAGAGGATGTGAGCAGAGGGAAAGCAGCACTGCAGAGGCAAACCAGGCATGAGTGGGAGCTTTGGAGGAGCCTCAAGCACCTAACAGGGCTCAGGCCCAAAGCTGGGAGAGTTCCCTTGACAAACACACAAGGAGTGGAACCACAAGGAGCTCAGCCCCGCAGAGCTGTCATTGTTTGTATAACTCCAGGCACAACAATTCCCATTTCCAGTCACTCCTGCAGTTGGATCAAGTCTGGCCAGTTGAGGGACTAGAGAAAAACAGGCAGTAATCGAGCTCAGTGTGGGATTTTTGCACTTAAAGCAGAATTATATGGACTTACATCACCTCTTCACCTGAAGCAGGCTCATATTTACCACGGTGGTGTGAAAGAGCCCCTGCCATCTGGGATTTTTATTGAAAGAAAAGACCGAGCCATAAGAAGCAGCTAATACTCACTGCAGCAGCTGTGCACTGTCTCCAAAGAGAATTATGGCACATGCATCGCATGCGTGGCATTGCTGTGGAAGGAGCTGATTAGATACACTTTGGGAAGGAAAAAAAAAATGGTATCCATCAAATAAACAGGTTGTGCTTGAGAAGGGAATTCTGGATGTATCCTCACGCCTTTTCTTATTTGCAAATACAGGGTAATTCCGGATTCTCCTTTGTTGGTTATTGTAGGAGTAATTAATTCTGGCTATAGAGCAGGCAGCGGAGCTAATTACACATAGAAAGTATCTACAAAATGAATTAAAATTCACAAGGAAACATTACTAAAGGCAGTTGACCATTTATTTTTAATGCTTTTAGAAACATCTACACTCAAAATGAGGAGCATACCAGCATCCAGCAAAAACTTCTCTTTTGAAGAATGTAATTCAAAAAGTGAAATACACAGAGTGAGTGCATTTAAGATGTTATCTTACAAGTTCTCAAGCTACTCCTGACACATATGGTACAAATTCTGTTGTCTTTGAAGTCATAAGCTGACTGTGACACTGGAAATATACTGAGGATTTAGTTAAATTCTACCTCTACCTACATAAAGTTGTAGAAAATACCAATTGCTTCTGACTTTCATTAATTATTTATACCTATCTAAGGTGTCTGAACTGAAAATAAATAGTGTTGCTGAAATAAAATTCTTCGTTTCTGCAGGCACCAAATTTAACTCCTGCACAAGTATTGCAGCTGTAAAATTGTGTTACACCCCTTGTGATGAAGTTGGAAACTCAGCCCCAATTATTTAATGTCTGACACAATCTCCATATTCTGAATTTCTTTAACGCACAAAACCTTTTCTGATGTAATATTTTATACACCTGTGAAACTTAATGAATGGACCCAATATATTGTGCATAAATCCTCATTCTGTTAAGAGAAGGAAAAGATTTTTCTGTGGGATTGATTCGCCAAGTTTTTGAGAACTGCTCTGACTGACAGATCCCAGCGTGGAAGAATCAAGGATGCCAAGGTTTGTCATTTTGTTTAATCCCAATAGAAATGGGGAAAATAATAGTAATTCTCATTTATATTATTTTTTTGTACAGACGAATGCCTAGTGCTTACAAATTACCTCAAGTGGTAATTTTTGTTCACGTGGCACTTTTCTAAAATTGAAGAATGAACAAATGGGAACAAACAACTCGCAATAAACAAGTGGCCGTTCTTTTCTTCCAAACATTTTATACATCAGTGGCTTGAAATAATATGGATGCTATTTCCAGCCACTTAAAAATAACTCCTAGTGCAGTATTTTCTTGTTACTATTGAGGGTGGGAGCAAGAATAGCTTTCCAAAAGAATATTTGGCATAGGAACAGTGTGCTATATTTTTTTTTAATAAAAGATCTCATGACACAAAGGCATCTGCAACTCAAGGACGTGGAAATTCAGCTGGAACCCTCACACCACAAAATGCACCTTACATCCCCCAAAAATCTTGATTTGTAAAGAATCATTATAAAGATGTGAGATTAGAAATATTAAATGGGCTGCAACAAGGTGATTTATGGTAGCAAATCAAAACACCCTCTCAGGCTGTTAACACACTGCTAAGTGTAGTGTTTACTACATGAGGCATCCATCAGTGTAAATAAATTTCTTCCAGTAGATCTTTATTGGGACCTTCCAGTCTATTTCTAGTTGAGAAATATTCAACTGGTTAGATCCTGACCTGGCGCAAAATAAAAGAACTCACAGGATTTCTTTATAGTGAACTTCAAGCATTAAAAATAAAACAAACTGCTCTGGCATTAATTCCTCTGTTGATGATTAATTAAGAAGTGCTTTCTGCCACTCTTCATTCTTAGCCCAGCACTGGGTTCTTCCCGAGAATGTCAGCAAGTCCCTGCTGAACCTCCTGATCCCCCATAAAGCTAAAAATGTTGTGCAGGGTTATCAGGATGCCTGCAGGGATGCTGGGCACACACAGCACCCAGCAGTGGCTCCGTAAGGACAGCCTGGCTTAAAAAAGAGCCCGAAAGAAATAGGAAACTGCAGCAAACCCCAAAAGGCTGCAATGATCTCACCCCGCATTTCAAGAGCCTCTGTAGTAGCAGGAAAGAGAATATTGGGGCTATTTTGGCCCCAGCTATGCACGGGAGGGTGGTTTGCTGTCTGCAGGGAAATCTGGGATGTGGGAACGGCTTTGGAGTGACCCAGTGCCACGGGGAGCAGCGACAGCACTCAGTGGGCTCGGAGAGCTGACAGGAGCAGGAGCATCTCCCAAAATCTCACCTGGGAATCATTGTAGGTGATGCCTTAAATGGCTCCCTAGAAACAGAGACCAGACAGGAATAAAGGAATAAAGGAATAAAAGAATAAAGGAATAAAGGGATAAAGGAGGGATTGATTGGAAAGGCCTTCAGAGGTCACACTCGGGGCTCCAGAGGCTCCTGCCTCAGTGCATCCCAAAATGGACAATGACAGCTCCCGAGTTCTTCCCACTTTGATAGCAGCATCAATTGCCCAAGCAGAAGCCAGGCAAGGATGGAATTTGCCCAAGCTTGCCCCCCTCTCCCCAAGATGAAGGTTTGCAGTTGTTGGGCCCAGGAGGGTCTGGGTGTCCTTGGAGAGCGAGCTGGAGAGGCTTTGTTATGTCAGTGTGAGCATGAGAGAACAGCACTGAACGAGCTCCAGGGAGCTGCAGAGTTACACTGGGCACTGCAGGGCTGGAAACAGAGAAAAGTTAAAATCTAAGGCACCACAGGAAACTACTGAGAGGTTTAAAAACTGCAAAAAGCAGCTCTGGCTGTAGTTCAGGCTGTGTGGTGTTCCCCAGTCTGCCCCATACACACACTTTTGTCATTTCAATCCATCACCAGATAACATTTTGCAGTGACTTCCTGCATTCTCCAGCTACATTTCAGTACAAAAATTATCAAATGTTTTATTTGTGCCCAAGCTGGGAACTGGATTTCAGTGGGATTTGTGGAGCTCAGTGGGACAGAGGCAGGCAAGGAACACCTCCACTACTCCATCAAGGTGAATCCCACTGGAACCTGACTCAGATGGGCTCTAAGGTGGAATCACGGAATTGTTAAGGTTGGGAAACACCCATGAGATCAAACCCAACATCATCAGTGCTCCCCACAATCCATGTCCTCAAATGCCACATCCTCACATTTTCTGAACACTCCCAGGGATGGTGACTCTGAGCTGTTCCAATGTTTTACAACCTTTTCTGTGAAGGAATTTTTCCTAATATCCAATTTAAACCTCCCCTGACACAACTTGAGGCCATTTCCTCTTGTCTTATCAATTTTTACCTGGGGAAAAAATTAATTTGGGAAAAAGCTGCTTTGGGAACATAAAACTGATGCTGTGGACTTTGATTTTCTTATATAAAATGACAGCTTTTGGCTTCATATTCTATTCTTAACCCATATTTAATAATCCAGAATATTCAAATTATTAAATAATCATTCATAAAAATTATCCTGACTCTCAATGATTCAAAGACATTTTTTCTGTTTAACTATTTGTATTTTGTGTCTAATAATTATCAATTTTAGTAACCCTAAATTCCTCATTCAAAAAAGCCAGACAGAATTTGCAAGGAAGAAAACATAAATTCCATCAACTGGTATAATTCAGACTGAAGAGACAGATTTTGGGGCCCCAAAGCCCTGCCTCAGGTCAGGAGCAAAAGTACCACAGAATTTTTTTATACTGCTACAAGTGTGTGTTTCTAATTTATGGTATTTCAGATGAGATTTTGAAGCGTAACAATTCAAAAGTTCATAAATTTTGATAATTCACCTGTCAGGTATGACAATATCTGTTGTAAAGTGATAAAAGGGGAGGGCTAAACTGGGATTTCACTCTGATCAGTAGGGAGCAAACCCCTAAGGAGTGAGCACTGCCAGCAGGTGTAAAAGTTCCTGTGCGGAGACATTTGGAAGTAACAAAATTATGGACAGAGAGTAAAATTGAAATTCAGGTCTCCCACCTCTTAATTCAAAATTTTATCCATGGACTGGATTAATTACACAGACACAGCAGCCAAAAATCACTTAGCAGGGAATAGAATCTACTGCAACATTCCTGAAGCAGCCCTTGGAATCTGTTCTTCATGGACCAAAAAACTTCCCAGTTCTAGAGCTCAAGAGAAAGAGAGTGGGACACTATTGTATTTTCTTGAGTTTTAGAATAATGAGACTTAATTTCTTGCCTAGAAGCAAAGAAAGGGCATTTTTATGGCAAATCGTTTGATGTAATTCTGTATGAAAAAAAACAGGTTTTTCATTGAATTCAGATTGGCAGTAAAAGCTGCAGCGTAAGCCCAGGGATATATCAAAAACTCAGCTCAAAAGCAGGGATTTTAATCCTGATTTATGGGATTTCTCAAGGCACAAAGCCTCGATCATTTTTAATATCCCAAAAAATGGAGAAGCCATGTTAAACACATGTGATGGATTGTTGGGACAGAGCAAACACAAGTTCAGCCACCACCCTTAAGCTACAAGACTCAGACACAGGAAAGAAATCAGAGCACGAAGCAAATGGTTCTGTCAATCCAACCCTAGGATGGATCCTGGAAGATGTGGATGTCAGCAACAGAAGTGCATAAACCAGCAGAAAAATAATGCATTTCCCACAAATTTTAAACAAACAATGGATATTTTTGTATAATTCTCAATAATCAAGGACTGTAGAGAGCTTATGGATCACTAAACTCTCAGCAGCCAAGCAGTGGCAGAATTAAGCATTAATGGATGGAGAGAAGAAATTCCCCCATAATTTCAAGGGCAGCAGAGCCTCAGCTTGAACTGTGACCCAACCTCTGCTCTCAGTGCCAAAGGTGGAGAACTTCAGCATCCCCAGAGTGAGTCAGAGTTTGAACAATGAGGAAAACTCTTGGGATGAAAAGGACTGGACAAGTCATTCACAGCACCATGAGTGTTCCAGGGCTGGAAGTGCATGGAAACATTCCCACTTAGTGCAAAAACAAAGGATGGCTGTGGAACATTTGGCTCCACATCTCAGCTCTCCCTACACCTGTTCTCTCTGTTATTTTTGGCAGCAGTGCTTGGGGAGCCCAGTTGAAGTGTGGATTTCACTGCTCAACCTGTTGGCAAATTCCATCAAGGGAGGTTTCTCCGTGCTCGGTGTCGTGGACAGGGAAGTGCAATCCATAAGAAAACAGGAAAATCAGAGCTCCTGTTGTGGCATTCCCTCCCAGGATAATGTGGAACTGTGAGAAGGAAACTACAGGATGAATTGTGCAGGGCTGTTTGTGACCTCTGATCTCTCCCAGTTCTGCTGCTGCTTTGGGGTCATTTCCCTTTGGATACTGTTAAGCAGGCAAAGAATGGCTCAAAATGAGAATAAAACCCCTGAGCTGAAGACCAAGGTAGATTTTTTGCACTATGGACTGATATCAACAAAAATGAATTTTTAAATAGGTCTAGTGATGGCAGCAAAAAGAAAGCATGAAGTGAATTTGGCCCTGACAAAATCCCTAATTGGGGCTGAATAATGTTCATCACCACATTCTCCTGGCTCGAGATGTCACCAAGGCCTGTAACACCTCCAGCTCCTGCAATCAGCCCTTTAGGATCTTCCTGAACAGGAGTCTGTACCCTGAGCAGTGGTTTTGTGTGTGTTTTTAGGGTTTTTGTTTCACTTCAATAGCCACTGATGGTGATTTAAAAATCTATTCATGCTTTTGGCCTCTGCAATCTCCTGCGGCAGCGCATTCCAAAATTTAATTCTGTGCTATTTAAGAACACTCCACGTTTGCATACTGCCTGTTTCTTGTATATGAAAAAGGATGAAAAATGATGTTCTGTGCACCTTTCCCACACTATTCATGAATTCAGAGGCTCCCTCCATAACTCTGCATTTCGTGTTCTCATTGCAGAGTGGAAAAATCCTAAAGAATTCAATCTCTCCTCACAGAGCAGTTGCTCCATAATTTTGATCACTGTGTGTGCTCACTGTGACATCTCAAGTTACTGTCTAAGCTTTGCAAGACCATGGGGCTGGTTTAAATAAATCACAGCTTTGCTGAAAATCAGAGTTACAGTTAAAAAGCAAATTATAATCACAGCTCAAAACACAGTTTTGTCTCTTTCATAAATCCAGGGGAAAAGCAACACTCACAAGTGCCCAACAGCACTGTCATGTGATATGTTGGTCCAAAAGTCCCTCACAGAAAAGCCCAAGTTATAAAAAGACTTTTTATGTTACAGAAAGTCATAAAAAGATTCTCTCTCACACACATGAGAAGGGTGCTACCCTTATCTGTAATCAGGGAAAAGCAGCAGCTCCGGACAGGTAAACTCTGAGCAGTGGGAGGGCATCACTCCAGGTACAAATTCCCAAGGGAGAAATGCCACAGGGAGCACATGGGGCAGTAAATCAGCCCCTGGGCCTCAGAAGGTCTCAGACAGGCAGAAAGCAGCGAGCTGGGACAGCTGTGCCCCAGGAAAAGCAGAACGAATGGATTTGTCACCTCCTGACTCCAGGGATCCCAATGCCTCTGGAGAGAGCAGCAGGGCCAAGCAGGGAAATTGGGAATTGTAAATTGATTTGCTAAACAAGTTATAAACATCCCAAATGCTGCTTCAGCTCAGAAAGAATAGAGATGACTCAAGTTAATAGGGTAGCTCTGAACTGGGCTGTGTTTCACACAGGAGTTTATGGGACACTGCACTGAGCATTCCCAGCAAAACCCATTGGATCTGCCTTTCCATGCTTTTATTTACCCCAAGCCACCCAGTGCAGCTCAGAGAGACATCCCAAACTCTGATGGGATCCTGGTTTTGTGTGGCACAGAGAGCAGGGCAGGTCCTTAACCCTGTGCAGCTGCTGAGAGGAACCCGAAGCAGCCCCAGAGAAACACGAGGAACCCAATGCAGCCATGGAAAAGGTGGTCAGGCACTGGAAGGGGCTGAGAGGTGGGGAGTCCCCATCCCTGGATGTCCAAGGAATCACTGGACATGGCACTTGTTGAAAATGAGATTGATCCCAAGTTGGACTCGATGCTCTGGGAGGACTTTTCCAAGCTGGGTGATTGTGGGATGCTGCTGTGAGGGATGGACAGGACGGGAACGTGGATGTGGGCAGCTCAGCACTGTGGCACTGCACTGCCTGCCCTGAGGGATTCTCTGTTTCCAGGGATTTCTGCAAAATAAAACAGGCAGGATGGTTCTTTAGCATGGAGTTTGAGAGGTGCTGAGCAGAACAATTTCCCACTGGGATGGTGAACTGACCATGGCCAGTGCTCATCTTGTAGCACTCTGGGCAAAGTCCATGTGCAACTGGGAGCAGAACTGGGGTGATGATTCAGATTACCCAAATTATAGCCTAGAATAAGAGAAATTTTGGCTTCAGCCAACTGACTGGCTTAAAAGATCACTGCCTGGCTGGAAGCACCTGCATTTTCTCCCTAAAACCTCTCCCCATCCTCTCTGTCCCACAAATTCCCTGGTAAATGGTCTCTGATCCATCCCTGTCACAAAGATCTGAGTTCCCATATAATAAATACACTTCAATAAGTCAATAATTCACTTTAACCTCAGCCATTTGACAGAACTGGATTAAAAAACTCTGTGTGAAACTCTGTCATGAGTTTTTCAGTTGTTAATGGCCCTGGGTTATTCTGTCCTTCTGTAAAACTCAAACTCAAAACTTGTTTTATTAAGTTACAACTTCTTTTCATTCCAAAAACGATTTTTCTCAAAAAACTACTGCAAAAGAAAAGGTTTCTTACAGTTGGAAAAAACCCTAAAATGGTGTTTTTAAATCAAGACATGAAAGACTCAAAACCCCTTGAACAGTTCCAATTCATAAACTGAAGTAAACTTTGAAAATTCACAGAGGGATTTGTTCCAGATTGGCCCATATGTTACAGGAAATTAGGATTTATTTATGACAATGAAATCAGTGAAAAAAAAAATAAAAGCAAGAAAAAAACAAAAGGGAATTAGTACTAAGTTTACTAACATTTTACTAAGATCTATTTAAAGTGATCTCCCAGAAACCATCAAGTTTCAATCAATTTTACTGGAACCAGTCTCATGAAGGATATTTGATGGGTGTAAATACATTTAGACATCAAAATTTTTTTATTTTCATGTTTATCAAAAACAATATTCAGGATTTAACAAGTCTCCAAGATAGTAGAGTCAGCTAATCAGAGCTACATGGAAAAGGAGTTTATTAATAAATTGATCGTACAAGTTTATTAATTTGCCTTTGTGATCAGGAAATGGAATTCAAATGAACCAGCTTAAATTAATTTCAAAATCTTCTCTTGCCCAACCATTAAATAAATTTTTCATGCATCTAAAAGACTGTAAGTATTAAGATATGGCAAAAAAATTCAAGCTGAGCATTTCTGTATAGCAGCAGCACATATTTCAGAATTGAAATCTTCCTTTCCTCTTCTATTCACCCATTTCAAGCAGAAATCACAGGTGAAAGCAGCTGAGTCAAATCTATTTTATTTGGTCTGCAATGAATGTTTTTAAATGCTTCCCTGACTGTTCCAAATAAATCACTTTGTAATTAGACCTCTGAATTCGGAGTTGATTTGCCAATATCTGTGTGGATCTCAGGACATTGTGTTTTCTATCAGCCTGGGATAAGGAGCACAGCAGGTTTCTGTTGCTGTACCTTCTGAATTCAGGTGAGGTGCAATCCTTAAACGGTATCAAAGCACTCCCAGTTTGCTTTGAAATCTAAGCAACCTAAAAATAGGCTGAAAGAGATTCTGGAAGAAGGAAAGTGTAAACTTATTTCAAAACAGAGCCTTCCCAGCAGAACAAATAACCTCTTAGGCAGGAGATGAGGGATGTGAAAAAAGATGATGCGCCATTAAAAAATCTTTATTTTATACTAAACAAGATGTCTTGTAAAAGTATCTTTTTTTTTCTCTTTATAAAAGACTCAGAGATTAAAAATAATCAGTTCTGCCAATGATAACCTATTTTAGAATTCTATTTCCTTGCTGTGTATGCTATCATTGTTTACTTGAAGTGGCTTAGAAAGATGCATAACAAAAAATAGCATTATAATATTAAATTAGTAATTGATCAGCAGATATAGTGGATATTCTTCTCTAATTACCATTGACTTTGAACCAGAAGCAGATGTACTACTGGATTTATCACAGGAAAAATTGAGGGAACTTTGAGATTTCAAGAGCTTTCCAATATGGGACAGGAGGAAAATGCCAAGTTCTGTGTCCTCATGTCCCAGAACCTGCTGGGTGCATCCTGTGCTTCCAAAGGATCCATTCCCTTCCATGTCAATCCAGAGGGAGACTGAGATGGCCCCAGCTGTGGCCACATCCCATTAATTCCACTTGCCCTTCTTCATTTTTTGGGGTGAGGATGATTTTTTTGCTTCCCAGGCAGTGCTGATAGTCCCTTCCTAAATAATCCCACGGAGGCAGACAAGGAGAAGAGAAGCAGCATTAATCAGAGGGAGCTGAAATGAGTAGAATTAGCACAAAATAGTCCAAAATAGAAAAGCTCTAGACCACAAGATGAGACTTGTTTCATTAGCTATAAGTAGCACCATGTGTAGGAGCATATAAAGTGTGGCTACATTTCAAATATAAAAATATTACCATGAGGCTTCTCCCTCCCACTCTATTATACTCTCCAAGAGAAAAGAGAGTAGGTAGACAATGAAATTCTTAGTTCACTGCCAAGAATTCCAGTGCAAACAAATTATCAAGAGAATCAGGTAAGAATAATGATGTGATATTGATAGAGAAAGCAGGAGCTCCGTATAAATTAAAGTTTAAAATAAACTGTAGGAGTGACAGAAGGAAAAGGTAAAAAGGCAGGCAGAGAAAAAGCTCTGTTTTGGCAGAGGAAAGGGTGTGGACACAGTGGGAGCACACAGTGCAGCCTCTGTCCTCCCTGGATAACAGGAGCAGCAACACAAGACTCTCCTTACGGAAAAAAAACAGGAATTTCAGCACAAAGTAATTCCTAATTGACAAAATTAGTCACTTGGAAAATAACTCTACTATTATCTTCACTAAACACCGGAGAGCAGAGAGGGTTCTCGTGCTGTTTCAAAGTAAGTTTGGGATTTTAGCAGCTCACTCCATTTCCCTCAGCTCCTGGGAATATTCCCGTCGGCTCCTGAACTCAACACACCAGCAGAGGTATTTTTACCCTGCCTGGCTTACTTTCCTTCCCAAGGTTATCCAGTGTGAAGTGATCAGGTCTGAAATCACAATTCTCCTTCTTGAGCAGTCTCAGGGATCGTTTCCATTGACCTACTTTTCCTCCTTCTAGATACTCTTGCTTCACGGTGCCTTCCCCCGCCGGATTGGATGGAAATCTGCAGGCAATTCCCAGGAATTACAGCCCCTCTCACGGACAAAGATTTACTTATTCTGCTGCAAACCTACCTAGGAAGAAACTTGATCCTTCCCAAAAAGAGATAAAGAAATAGTCCAGGGAAATCTGCCAAATTATAAATTATGGGATGATTTTGTTTGGTCACAAGTTCAAATTTCATCAGTTTCCTGGATTTGCAGCAGAGTTGGACAAAATCACATTAAATCCATTCAATGCCAATTGGATCAGGAGACCCAAAGAATCCCAAAGAATAACTGTTGAAAGTGAAAATAATTACAGGAAATTGAAAATATTAAGGAAGAATGTGTTTACCAACACGTTGAACATGCTCCCACTTAAAGGTGCTCCAAGATGAAAAGTCAAGGGCTTGAATAAAAAAATCTCACTCCAACTCCTGAAGATGTGAACAGAACTCATTCAAATGTTTTAGATTATTTTTCCACATGAAAGAAAATTCTGCCTATATGAAATGTTGTGTTTTCAGCTCTACAGATGGTTTCATACATGGAGAAAAGTAAAATTGGATTTAGCACTGGCCTTCATTCTTATCAAGAGAAATTATTGGAAGTGAAGTTGAGCCATTAATGTGGATAATTCTTAAAACAAAAAAAGGGAAAATTAAAAAAGAATTGGTTTGTTTATATGTAAATGTAATGTGTGTGTCTATATGGACATAAAATGAATCACATGTAAATTAAAGAAAAAAAACCACATTATTACCACAGGAAAAAATATTCTAAAATGCTGATGACTTCCACATTTTACACACCTTAACATGATTATGTACAAATTGGTGGCTCACAAAACCAAAATTTCTGTTATTCAAAGGAGACCTGAACTAGATTTCAATAAATCGGGAGGGTTTTTGTTAAGATTTCTTCCCTCTGTTTTATTTTGTAGGTGTTACTGTTTATTGGGCCAGCATAACTGTTTCTCAAATAAAACAAACAAATAAAGATTCAAACATCTTAATCCCCCGTGTCAGCAGTCAAATATATCAATAATTTTGATACAGATGTCTTAGAACTCATGGAAATTAATGCTGTAAAGAGCCTTACAAAGCAGAGGCTGCACAATAATAAAGTTACACAGATCTGTCAAAATGGATTCTTGAGCATTTCGAGTATAATTACCCTTTTCCAATAAAAATGTACCATATTATTAATGGTTTACACCTCTGTCCTACCGTGCAATTAGAGAGCAGCACAGCACTACAAGACTCCACAAGATTTTATTTAACAGCACCAGAAATTGGAGTTGTTTTTTGGGAGTGTCCTCATCTCGCCAAGGGATGTTCAGGCAAAGTCCTTCCCCTCTGTGTCCATGCCGTGGTTTGTTTTGGAGGAGTTACACTTTTGTGATTCTTTAAGCTCTTTACAACTCCCTCATCTCATTTGCACTGCTGGAGATCTTTAAACCCACTCTCTTCATAGTTAAAAACAATGTAACAAGATTAGGCTGAGAGCCAAGGAAATCAACCCTGTGCCAACCAGGCTTGGAATTCTAATTAGAGCATCGTTTGTATTAAACTCCATTTTCCACCATAAGGACAATATTAGCACTTCTGTGATTGTATCAGGGAGGGAATTATTGATCCCAGGATGTATTGCGAGCGAGAAGTGATAAAATGGAATCCTAACAGGACAGCTTGGGGGAAGTTATGAAGAGAAAAATATATATTCATCTAAAAATGCTTCATAGAAATGTGAAAAGGAGAGAGCCATTCATTAGTGAGAAGAATTTGATAAACAGGAGTACACACAAGGGTATTTATGTCCTAATCTAGTAAAAAGTCTTTCAGTAGGATTGGAATTTGGTATTTGGTTAAATTTTAGGGTATTTTGATGTCCCTGAAACAGGGGTTTTTCTTTTTCTATCAAAGTCTCATACCAGATAAAAGGGAGCTGGACTTGCAAGTTTTAGGTTTTTTTGTTGTTTATTCAAGTTTTTATTTCAAATTTAGAAAGCTGCTCTTCACTTGGGCTTTGCCCTCTAAATTTCCAGCTGTAAGACTTCGAAACTGAGAATTCAGAGCTGTTTTAAAAACTTTTCACTTAATTAACAGTTAAAATATACTGTACTTATAATTTTGTACTAATAACTTATTTTTAACATGTTTCCCCTACCTCAAATTTATTCTACCAATGTCTCTGTGCCACCATCACAGCAGAAAATGGAGTAAAAGAAGAACTCTGAACACTACCCAAAAACCTCCATCTTGCTTCCCTTTTACCTCCATACTACAAAACCCAAAACTACAAATTTTCACCCTGTGATAAGAGTTTGAAAGGCATGCATTGAAATAAATACTAAAAATACACTTACAGCACTAATTCAACTAACTACAGCCAGTGTAATTAAAATAACATTCATATTTCCAACAGAAAATTGCCCAAATATCAGTTTTATCAATGTGTGGATATCCTCAGTGAAACCTCAGTTATTCTTTGTAAAATAAACTTAAATCCAACAAAAATTGGGGATGTGTGGAATGAATGTGTTTATCACAATCTATTTACCACAGCAGAATCATATATGAACATGAATCTCAAAGTGTGAAAACACTTATGGTGCATGTTTGAGAAGTTGTTTTGCCATGGAGATGCTATTTTTGTTTCCACATAGAGACTAACATAAAAAACGAATTTATAAAAATCCTTTTAAGCTCACTATCCTAGAAAAAAATCAGCTAAGCTTCAAAACTTTCATGAGATTAATAATTGTGCTTTTAATGATGGGTGTAGAGTTCAATTCCTATCTCTATGTGACAAAAACTGCCTGAAAAAAGAGTTAAATTCTTTACAGGACATCTCAAAATTGTTTCTCATCTGTGAGAATTTAAGAACATTTCTTCAATGTAGACAGAGCAGGTTGAAGAATTTTGTGTGAGGAAGAAACTCCCTAGAAAAACAGCCATGAAAATATAGTTGAGTATGGTATGAAGTCCTTTCTGTCCCTTGTCCCAGGCCAGGTTGGATGGGATTTGGAGCATCCTGCTCTGTGGAAAATGTCCTTACCCATGGCAGGGGAAGGAATGGGATGGGATGGGTTGAGATTTAAGGTCTCTTTTCCAGGTTTCTGGGCAGAACTTCCCAAGTTCTGGCAGCCAAGTGGGAAATGCAGATGGGAACTTGTTGCTTTAAGCTTAAATCAAGCTCAGCTGTAACAAAACCTTTTTCAAATATTTTTCAAGGCTTTCAGAATTTATAAAGCTTTGCTTGGTGTTTTACAGGTCACTGGGCTCAGTTTCATTTAAGAAGTTCATTTCTGTTTTGGAATACTCTGGAAGAAAATCATTTGAGGGGAACTTGATTCTCCCCAGAAGTTTCTTGCCTCTGCAGCTCTTGTGAACACTGAGCAAAGCAATCTTACATTTTAATGCCTTCAGAACTAGGAAAGTTCCTTCCCCAGGAAAATATGATTGATTGTTACAATGACAGTAATTGCATTTTAGTAAAAGTAACCATTATGGTAATTTTCCTCTAGAAAGAGACATTTAACTAACTTAAGTAACTTGTTACTTTTCAACACATTACCTTTGACAAATTTAACATTACAAACGTACAGAGTTCACAGCCACAACAACGTGCATCACTTAGGGAGTGTGCACACTTCTTATTTCTATATATCAAGCAGTGTTTCCAAATAGGAGATGCTAAAAAAACTGTGCATACATAACACAGCATTAATTAAACTGTTAGGAGCAGCTATAGCACATCCATTGCCAAGTCTCCTGTCGAAAAATCCTGCCTTCCAAGCAGCAAACTTGGGAGCCTTAGGAGATATTAATTCCTAAGCATCTACAGGGATTAAAAAAAAGCCAATTCTAGAGCAGCACAATAAAGGATCCTGGGAAAGCCAAGCAGATCAACAGGAGCTCGTGGCACAGCAGGAGGGGTGGGAGGGGGAATGACAGACACAGGGAAGCAAAGAAGGTACAGAACTCTGCAGGTCTGGAGCACAGCACAGCACAGGGAGCAGTTCCTGTGAAACTCTCTGGGACAGCACTGCAACTTCTACACATTTCCAACAATATCAGCATTTAATTCATGGATGGTTCCTGAGCACCCCTTGATTCCCAATCTAACCCCCAGAACTCTGCAGCCCTGGAGCACAGCACAACACAGGGAGCAATTCCTGGGAGGCTCTCTGGGACAGTGCTGTAACTTCCACACGTGTCTAAAAATCAGTATTAGCATTTAATTCATGGGTGGTTCCTGAGCACCATTTGATTCCCAATCTAACCCCCAGAACTCTGCAGCCCTGGAGCACAGCACAGAGAGCAGTTCCTGGGAAGCTCTCTGGGACAGTGCTGCAAGTTCCACACGTGTCTAAAAATCAGTATTAGCATTTAATTCATGGGTGGTTCCTGAGCACCATTTGATTCCCAATCTAACCTCCAGAACTCTGCAGCCCTGGAGCACAGCACAGCACAGGGATCAATTCCTGTGAGACTCCCTGGAACAGCACTGCAACTTCCACACATTTCCAACAATATCAGCATTTAATTCATGGGTGGTTCCTGAGCACCACTTGAATCCCACCCTAAACCCCCAGAACTCTGCACTAGGAGAGAGCTCCTGCATTTTCTCCAACCTGTTATTTATAAACATTTCATGCCACTCAGGTTATAGCAACTTCTTATTAAAAGTGTAGTTTCTGATAATCAAGAACTCCATCCTGAAATAATTTAATCACCCAGAGTTTGTTCCATACAACTTCACATGAGCTAAAATAAAAATGCTCTGCCTTCACTTTAAAGATAATAATCACTCCTTGTGCTTTAAAGGGATTCTAAACTGGAGCTCAGTGAATTTCCATACTTCTGAACATTTTTACACTAGAAAAAACTGAAATTAATCTGGATTTAAATTTTGTTTTTAAGAAATTTCCTTTAAATGGAAATATGAAAAATTTGAATTTCAGTCCATCAGATTCAAAATATTCACTTCACTTTTCTAACTTCTTTGAAGGAACAGTTTAAGCATTTAGCTGGGACAGTCACTGGGTTCACCTTCCTCTTATTTAAAGATCCCAGTCACCTTTTTAAGGAAAATACCACAGATGCTATAAAGTGGAGGAGAGACCAGAGAAAATTAGAGGGCTAAGAAATAAAAAAGTATTAATCTGTATTATCTCAAAGTCAGCTGAACTGCTATTTCAACAGCACCCTTCCAGATCATTTTGGAAAAACCCTTAATTTTTCTTTTTTAATAGTTTTAAACTTTATTTTTAACTATTAAAAGCTTAAACCTGCAAATTGGTCAATGATTTTCTTGACTTTGGTAACTAAAAGCAGCTCTTAGGTTGCAAACTCTTCCCAAAAGGAAAGTGTGGGTAGTCAGAATGGATTGGAAACTCACACAGTTCAAGGAATCTTTAATTCCAATGTTTTCAGGCTGTGGTGGAGTTCCCATCCCTGGAGGGATTTAAGAGCTGTGTGCGTGTGGCACTTGGGGACATGGACTTGGCAGGGCTGGACTCAACAACCTTGGAGGGGTTTTCCAACCTAAAACAATTCTGTAAAATTCTGATTCTATAAAACAAAACTCTTTCCACTACAGCTCATCATCTCCTCGATTATAGTGATAGAATATTTGAGAAAATCTCAACAGCAGTTTGGTTGTTCAAAGCTGAAGTGGAATTAGGGATAACTCAGCCACACAAACAGCCATAACCCAGGACACAGGGTAGGAGCTGACTGCCATCCCACCATGGAATTTGGTGAGATTATTTTTATAACACACTGTCCTAGTTACTGTTGAGAAGAGGAAGAAACTTCCAGTTTAGACAGAATTGGCAGTCGACCTCTATAATTAGTCCTTTATCTTTCCCATGTCTCCTAAATGACACGAGGCAAACTCCACACCTGAATTCTGCTTGGCAGGGTGCAGAGTTAATTTTGCAATATTCCCTGGGAAATGGATGATTTGGCAGTGTCCTTGCAGGTGCAGAGATGATGTTTTACTCAGTACAACTCAGAATATTGTCTCTTCTTTGAGGTGTTTAAAAAACCTCACAAACAAACTCATCAGCCAGGGGTGAAATGTTGCTTTTCCTGCCCATGCTCACAAACTGCCTGTTCCCTGCAAAGAGAGTTCTGCACTTCTGTGTCCAACAGCAAAATAAAAGTAATTTGGGATGAGCAAGCCTCTGGAAATCCTTGTAATCCAAGGATAAACCACTTGTGAAACTCACAGATTATTTTAGCAGCATTTTGGAGAAAATTAGCTGCTCCAAGCGTGAGATTTTAACACTGACAAGCACAAGTCACCCAAGGCCTGTATTTTCCTTCCATTGTTTTGTTGCATCAATACTGACTGAAACTACCTAATACAGAAAGTATCTGCTGTGAGAGGATAGAAAAATATTTTAGAGGGTGTGGAAACGTGTTTTGCTTAGAGACAGCTTAGATCACAGAGGATACAACTTGTTTTTAAGAGAAAATTGGTTTAAGGCAGGCAGGTGATGGAGACAAAATTAGCCCAGGGTCACACCTTGGGTTCTCTCCAAGGTGTGCCTTGGGAGTCAGGGCATAAAAATATGGCCATTAATCCTCTTGGAGAACATCTGGCTGCTTAACAAGGAGCCACAGTTTAGACTGCAATCCCACAAGCCCTTTTAAAAGCAGCCCTTGCAACAAAACAGCAGCTCCTGGTTTTCTTCACACACTTGTTGTGGTCTCAGCCCCAGCAAGGTGCAGACTTTCAAGCCAGCAAAAATACTGGAGAGGCTGGGGAGGAGGTGAGTTCAGGAAGGAGTTTAAAGCTGATGTTTTGCTTTGGCTTCTTGGCTGGGCTGGTTTTAACCCAAATCAGTTCCCCAATCAATTAAATGTGCAGCTGCAGGAACATTTGTGCAGGGCAGGGCAGCATCTCTGGCTTATGCTGGCTTAAAGCGTTTGTGGAAGTGCAGCAGGAGTGTAACTGAAGAGCTGCTATAGTCTAACACTGCCAATAATCCACAAATGCCATTCCACAACACAGGAATAGTTAAAGCATATAAATGGCCTGGCCATGTGCTTGGCAGTGGCACCTAACAGAGGAGAGCTCAGAAATTGCTGGAACAGCTCAAAAAATATCTGAGTTTTGAGGTAACTCTGTGTTTCAAGAGCAAGGACACATCTCTGACTCCCAGGCCAGTTGCATCACAGGGTGATGGATGAGGACAGCAGAAATGTGGCTGCTGGAGGGAGTTGGGACACGCCTGGGGCATTGTCCCCACCCCCCTCAGCCCGACCTGGGCTGCCACAGAGGATCCTCTCACAGTCTGCCACTTGCCTTCTCTTCATCAGCTACTTTGAAAGCTTTCTGCTTAAAATTTCCCAATGTAGCAGAGAATCCAGAAGCACCAGGAGAATCCATTTGGAAATGACACTTCCATTTTTCCATTGCTACTTCACTGTAATATCAACATGAGCCATGGACTCTCTCTGATTGCTGGTTTTGTATGATTTCACAAAAACCTGGACTGCACATGTCCAGATCCATATTTTTTGTCTTTACCTGGAAGCCCAAGCTCAGTGCCTCAGCATATCCTACATTTTCTAGCCTGTCTGAACACTTTATCTTCATTTCTATATTGACATAGCAATTCTACCATAAGTATTACCCCAAGTATTTGAAGCTATTTATAATGGAAAAGATTGTAATTACGTTCTAGTTAAAATAAAAAAAAAACTTCAGCAAAAAAAGCACATCTTTATCTGTACAAATCTCAAGTAGAATCTAAATAAACCAGTAATGTAGAAGAAAAATCACCTGTTAACATATAACAGATATGTTATTTATTGTGCTCATGCCTTACAGTTTTTTTCAGCTAATAGGTTTCATAGATAACAGCATGCTATGATTTTAAAAGAATCATTTTTAAAAAGGTAATTGCAATATTTTGAAGCTTGTTTGTTAAATATTTGGCAATAAATCTTCACTGCAGTCAGGATTCTTCCACGCCAGATAACATGGATGGAACATCTTAGTCCTCCCCTCTAGCAGCACAAAACACATGGCTCAGGGAATTGCCTCACATTTTAATGATAATAAAACTTAGAAACCAATATAGATTGGGACTATTGGTTGTAAGAGGTCATTAAAATAAAAATATTAATCAAATAGGAAAACCCTGCCTGTTTCCTTTCACATACCTCAGCCTGAGAACTCCCATGGCAATGTCCATTAAACTTGGCAAGGGATGTTGGCTGATCTTTCCCAAAACTCAGCATGACCTGAGCAGTCAAACTTAGAGCATCCTTAAAAAGAAAAAGTCAAACTAAGTAATGCCATGCACAATTCCAGAAGAAAACTTGATCTTTCACCCCAAGTTGCAGCCAAGCAACTGTTGCAGAGGAATAAGCCTTCAAACCCATGGGAATGTCTCTCCTGGGAGCTGTTTAAGCTTCCTTAATGCTCTTAATCCACCTTGATATTGAACTGCCAGACACTCTGGCACCCACCTTCCCACTTCCAAATAGCTCTTCAAGTGCTGGAGCATTTCTTTGCCCTCAATGTAGATCCTGACAGGTCTAGGACACAGATCAAGTTTTTCCCAACTGCACTTGTGGCCTTTCACCTCAATGGGAGTGAAAACCTCTCATGAAATTTGAGAAAAAACAAACCATGTTTTGGGGCAGGTATGCAGAAAAATTCAGTATCCATGTGTGTGTCCTCCAGCTTCCCTAACTCTCCACATGAAACAAAAATACTTTTCCCCTTGAAGTTTCATGAAAGTTAATTAGTTGATATTCCTAAAATTGGGTGCATGCACTATGAATCACTACAAAATTACCTTAGAAGTATATTTTCATTGCCTAAAGAATTTCAAGGCAAAAAACCTTTATATCAGAAAGGTTGATGCTGTCTACAAAACTTTCTATGTAAATGGAAAAAAATGGCTAAATTTTGTTTATTTTAAAACAGCCTGAACTGAAAAAACTTCTCACTCTAGGGAGTAAACAGAATTTTGCCATCTCAGATATTAACATTCTCTGTTCAATGTCTGAATTGGAGTTATTATAAAATAATTTGCAGATGAATTAACTCCAAAACTCTTCAGCAGTAGAAGCTGGAGAAGGATTTAGCTCCCCAGTAGTGAGGAGTAAGAGTAAGAGCACCAGGCTGGGATGTTCTGCTGGTTGCAGAAGGAAGATTCTGGGTTTGAATTTACAGGACTCGAAATCCTTGGGATGGTTAAGTCCATCCATCTTATCAGAGCACAATCACCAGAGAGAAATGTTCCAGCTGGATTCCCCTCATGAAAAAAAACAAGTGGACACCTACTAGGGGTTCCCTGAAAGACCTCCAAGCCTAGAAACTTTGCACTGTCCTTCTTCAGATCTGAAATGGGTCAGATTTGGGAATCTTCCATACTTTTTCCAATGAAACCTGTAACGTGCCAGATTTTCAGGAATTCCAGCACTTGGGGAGAGGTATTATTTCTGCCACAGTGAACAGGAACAAAGGGGTGCCTGAGCTGCTGTTGGCAGGATTATTTTAATGCTACTTCAATTCTGGGCAGAAATTATGAAATCCTTAAATCACTCATTCTGGGCTGCAACCAAAACACATTGACTTAGACCAATTCACACCCATTGTCCCAGAGTCAGACTTGTGACTTCATCAGCATTCCTGCTCTATTCCCACAGAACTGCCTGAACAAAGAGTTCAGATAACAGCAGGAGCTACATTTCTCGTAAGGAAATGGGCCTCAAAATATATTTCAAGCATTTTTCTTTGCAGAAAGGCTTTATGATCCTAAATCTGCTGCCTGTGGAAGCAGGACAGCTGCTTGTGCCATGTCAGGTGTTTGTAAGGGTTAATTCTACACTCTCCAGTTACCAGCCATGATAAATCATCAAATCATTAGCAGTTTGTCCATTACCATGGATCTTCACCTTTCTTTTGTAAAATTCCAAATGGCAAGTTTTCAAATGCAATACTCATGGATTATTTGATAAATACTTGACTCCCTAATACCATCCCTTTCTGAAGCCAGTTAGTCACATTCTGAAGCCTCAAATTCTTGGTATTTTAGCAAAACCAGTAACTAAAATTGAAGTACCAATATCCTCCAATCCATTTGAGCCTTCCAGAATTCCACTTCCCGTTATCAACCTTTAACAACGCTGCAGGAAACTTTATTATTATCCATTGAACCAAAAACTAATTAAAATTTCTCTTCCCCCAGCACTCATCTTCTCTGTGACATCGATCCGAACCAAAAAATTTTTCCAGGAATGTTCTCCTTTCTGAGGTTTCAAATTACCAAAGTATCAGTATTTCTCCTGATCCCACTCTTACAGAAAGCTTCTAGGATATTTTGAATGACACCATAAGTAATTACAGCCATTCATGTCTTTGTGTTTCAAAATAACCAGAAGTCATATTGTCACAATAATTCTAAAGAGCACCGAATTGAATACTCTTAAAATCTGACAATCTCTCCTCACTTGGCCACTTCACACTCCTACTTCTTATGACTATTTAATTACAAATTGTTGGGCTAAAATATTTAAATCTTCATCAACAAATATATGTACAAAACCTTTCAAAGGCAGTGCAAAAGATCTTTAAAATCTGGTATCACTGTCAGGACTCTGTAGCAGAAAAAAAACCCAAAAAACAAACACTTGTCACATATTTTAAGAATCCTTCAAAAATAACGTTGAAAACATGACAATGTTGCAGAACTTTTGCATTCTGTGATGAACACTGAGTCAGTTTATAACTGAGTATATAAATTATGGTGTATTCTGAGAGGGAAAATCTCTACACAGACCTGGAGAACTTTGTTTTCATAGCACAGGTTGGGATTTTAGGAATTCACCTTGGACTCTTCATGGTACTTCCAAAAAAGATTCTAAAAGTCCAAATGAGGACGACAGAAAAATATCCAGAAAATGCAATTTTGCTGTGAAATAAATGCCACAGTGATAAAATCCTGTGATACAACCAAGTGTCCCTAAGAGACAAGGGAGTGTCTGAAAGCAACCAGAAGCTCCAGTGGGATGATTTCTTCTGACAAGACATTGCAAATCCTAGAAGGAAACATCCCTGCCTCCTCCAGGAAAATAGGTTAGGTAGTTTGGAATCCCTGAGTGTTTTAAGGAAGGAAAAGTCTGCATAACAAGTCAAAAAGTGAAAATAATCCTTGGTTTAAATGTTGCCTTTACTGAAACAATTTGATGGATATTGTATCAAAGTGTTAATTTCTGGAAAATTTTGTATCTTTGTGTTTGTTTCTAAACTTGAGGCAGGAAAAAATCCCTGGTGGTTTGGGGTCTACAGGCTCCAGGTGTTGAATTGAAAAGGGAATTTGTTACACACACAAATTTAGTACAAAAACAGCTTTACAGAACGTGATCCAGGCCAAATCCAGCCACGGCCCATGTGAATAAAATGATCCCACTTTAACCAAATCAGGCCTGTGAATTCAGCCTGTATTTGAATTTGTGGATACTCAGCTGGATTCAACAGCTGCATCTAAAATTTATAAGTTTGATTTAAAACACTAAAGGAGAACATTTTGATGGTCACCTCTGTTGCCCCAACCCAAAAGCATAGCAGAGGTAAGCTTTGGATTTCATTTCAGTTCATCAGCAGCATTTAAAAGGTTAATAAATTCCATGTTTTCTCATGTTTTCAAGTTGTGCTACTCATATAACTGTAAAATATCTCAATAGTTTTGGAACGGAGTAAAAAGTGCAAAATAATGAATAATTTGTAGGAATTTTATTATCTGACCACAACAACAGAACTGAAAATTTGTATTAAAATTCCTCTGGAATATTACGAGTTTCACGTAAGTCATGCATATGAAAGTAAAGATATTTTAAGGCAGTTATTTACCTTTTATAAAATAAAATAATTTAGGTTGTCATCCAGCACGTTTTCCCAATGGAAAGTGAAGCTGGCTGGTAAAGAGGATGGCCCTGGGAGAGATTAATTTCTTGCCATTTTGGTCCTTTTTGGTTTGGTTATGTAAGGACAGTGCCTGAATGGAGTCTTCTCTTCCTCCAGAGTTTCAAAGCCAGAATGACTTAGACCACAAGGGAAGATGGAAGAGATAATGACAAGGATTCTCTCTGCTGGTGTCACTTCTGATACTACAAACCCCATGTTTCTCATTTTGCATTTAGAAATGCTTCTGTAGGTGTTCTGAACGAGTTCTGCACAAAAACTCCTTTCCCACCACGTTGGGTTTTGTGTTGATTCACTGCACAGAGTGGGAATAGCAAAGGCACAGCTGAAATCCTCAATTCTTAGCAGTGCTCCAGAGAGAAAAATGAGACATTGCTGGGTTTTAATTCTCCTCATTTTTCCCTAGAAGGAAAAGTTATATTTGTGCTGCCTCTAGGCAAAGTCCCATCCCACATGAACAAAAGACTGAAGCTAAGATCACATCCATTTCGTCTCCTCCTGCTCTCCACAGATGCTTAAGTCCCTGACACTGTGTCTTCAGTGCTCATATGTCACAGTAAATGATTCATTAAAAATGCATAGACAGATTGATCTTGGAAGGGAGAAAAAAAGATCTGGAGTTTAAGGCGAAAGGAAAATAGAAATCAGGAGCCAAAAGGTGAAAAAGGGAAACACCCCCGAAATTCACATAAGAAAGACATTTAAAAATAAAGAGGAGACAGCAACTGTGCTGACATTTAATATGTCTGCTTGGGATAAAACTCATCCTTTTACTAGCAATAAAACAACAGCCTAGCCCAAAGCCCTTGAAGCATTTTGCATCAAGTGCCTCGTAAAAATGGCTGGCAATTTCTCCTAAGGTCTGTACAATATCTAAACCAAAGTACTCTTTTTTATTTTGGTAGTGTCATTAAATGGGAGCAAATCCCCAATGCAGGTATGGAGATCTCCCTGATCCCAGCCACCAACATTCATCCTAATTCCCAGACCCTTGGCCACACTTCAGCTCAGCCTCAAAAGTGGGAAGGAAAAGGGAGGAATAAGCTGCACTTGTGATTCCTGTGGTGCTGATAAGTAGGTGATTGACAAGAGCAACCCTACAGAATTACTTTGTTTGTAATATTTCCTGGATGGTCAGAAGGATTTACTCTGCCAGAGGAATCCTGCAAGCAAAAACCAACCCCTGCCTAAGGATAATAAGCTCCTTGAGTAAGAGACACCTCCTTACTGTGACATCCACAAAAATGCTCTTATATAGGTGACACATTTCTTCTATTTCTATCAAAAACAATGGGTAAAATACAAATATGGACCATAATTTACATTCTTTAGGAAAAAAAAAAAACACCTCGACCACTAAGCCAAATCCCTGCAATGGGAAGTACATATATAAATATATATTCACACACACACCAGCAATATTTTTAGCTATAATTTCTTGCTCATGTGGCAACATGACCAGCGTTGTGAAGAAGCTGAGCCAAGTGAAAACACAACCTGCAGAACAGGTCACGTTTAAATATTCTGCTATTGAAGAATATTAAAAACTACAGATTAAGTAGGAGTGTTGTAACACTTAACATTAATTAACGCTTGTAAATCATTCTGAAATACTTGGATAAAAGATGGCATAAAAGGTGTTGCCACATGTCTTGATGCTTCTAGATGTGCACAAGCCCTGACATCTTATTTTGTGTTGGGGATGTTTCAAATCATTAAAAAAAATATGGTCACTGGATGAATTTAATGTTGGGGAGTGTTGGGACAAGAGAAACACCAAGGATGTCTGATTAAGAGCTCAAGCAGACAACTCAATGTAAAAAAAATTGAAAAAGATAAATTTCTTAGATTCTGGTGGATCATCAGGTCTAGTTACTGATCTGTGAGTTAGCAGAGCTTGGCAAGGTTGCTAAGCCTTGACTTGGCTGTGTATTCATATATGTGAAATATAGATAATTTTCCTTCCAGTCTAGTACCACCAAGTATTCACATCCCACCAAAAAATAAACCCTTAGTCCATGCCACCAAAAGGTTTGAAAAGGAATCTGGAATCACTTAATACCTATATTAAGGGGGCTGGTGATATCTGGGGCTGGTGAACAGCACAACCAGTTCTCANTTGAAAAGGAATCTGGAATCACTTGATACCTATCTGGGGCTGGTGAACAGCATAACCAGTTCTCAGAGAACTTGGTAGTTGTTGCTTGTGCAATTACAGCTCTTCATAGAACACAGAAATTAAAGGCCAGAACTAAGGCCTTATATTTTCCCACATGGATCTCCAGATCTAAGAGCCAGGCCTTCCTTTTTATCCAGAGAGCAGAGATGTATTTTATGGCATCCATTTAAAAAAAAAAAAGGCATAAGGAGTGACACCAAACTCATGAAGCAGCAGAAGGAATTAATTATGTGGACATGACATGCTGGGGAGGCACAGCCAGCTGCTAATGGAGCATCTTGGTGTGATGGCACCTGGAGCCCAGGCCATAAACTCACTCCAGGGACCTTCAGTACCTGGGGGGAGCCTACCAGAAACTCAGAGAGAACAGCCCAGAGTGACAGGGCGAGGGGGAAAGGATTAAAACTTGAAAGAGGGCAAAGTTAGATGAGATGGGATTTTGGGAAGGAATTGTTCCCTGGGAGGGTGGGCAGGCCCTGGCACAGGGTGCTCAGAGAAGTTGGGGCTGCCCCTGGATCCCTGGAAGTGTCCAAGGCCAGGCTGGACATTGGGGCTTGGAGCAGCCTGGGAGAGTGGAAGGTGTCAGGAATAGATGAGACTTCAGGTCCCTTCCAACCCAAACCATTCTGTGACTCTGACTCTGTGTTGTGGCAGCAGTGATGCTCCTCAGCAACGAGCCCACAGCAGACAGCACCACAGCCATAGCTCTCACCTGGACAACCTGTAGGACATGTGCAGGCTGGGGTGGGGGTGAGGCGGAAAACCAGGCCAACATTTGACCCCATCGGCAGCCCCCCAAGCCTCGCACCGTTGTGTGCACATTACCCCGTTGTGACCCCTCCCAGCCAGGTCCCACCGCGTGGCTGCCGGCAGTGCTTTGCCTCCATCATCTGAGCTTGGGAGCAGAGCGGAACCCCGCAACACCTCGAAGGAGCCCCGCGAAGGTGAATTAGCGATACCGAGGGGGTCGGGGCGGAGCGGGGCGAGGGCGCCTGAGGGGCCGCGCCCTGAGGGGCGGGAAGGGCGGGCGGGAGCGCGCCGGTGAGGAGGCGCGCGCGGGCCGCGAGGGGCGGGGCCAGCGTAGGGGAGCGCGCTCCGCCCCGCCGCGGATAGGAGGGGCGAGAGGGGGTAGGCGGGGCTAAGAGGCAAATTCCGCGTTATGATTGGATGGTGTAGCTGTCAATCCAGGGCGGCAGCCGCGGCCGTGGGGGAGGAGGGGGAGGCGGAGAGG